>CM052549.1:33552742-33581195 GCA_028533065.1 Trachops cirrhosus
CTGGTGTAGCTTAGTGGGTTAAGCGCGGGCCTGTGAACCAAGAGATCACGGTTCGATTCCCAGTCAGGGCACATGCCTGGGTTGCAGGCCAGTTCCCAGCAGGGAATGCACAGGAAGCAACCATACATTGATATTTCTCTCCCTCTCTCCTTCCCTTCCCCTCTGAAGATAAATAAATAAAATCTTTAAAAAAAAATGTCAACAAATAACATGTATTGGTGAGAATGTTGAGAAAGGGAACCCTCATGCACTGTTCGTGGGATTGTAAACTGGTATAGCCACTATGGAATACTGCCATATGACTCAGCAATTCTATTTCTGGGTATTTATCCAAAGGAAATGAAAACACTAATTCAAAAAGATGTAGCACCCCTATGCTTACTACAGCATTACTTATAATAGTCAAGATATGGAAGCAGTATAAGTGTTCATCAGCAGATGAATGTGCAGAGATGTGATGGAATTTTACTCAGTAATAAAAAAGAATAAAATCGTGCCATTTGTGACAACGCAGATGGACCTAGAGAGTATTATCCTAAGTGAAGTAAGTCAGAGAAAGATGAACACTGTATGATTTCTCTTATATGTGCAATCTAAAAAAAATTAATGAATTAATAAACAAAACAAAGAAATAGACCCATAGATGAGAAAACAAGCTGATAGTTGCTAAAGGGGAGGAGGAAGAGGGAATAGAAAAGGAAAAAAAAGAGTCATCTCAGGTGTAATAACAATAAAAAGGAATAGGTTCTCTCTATCCTCTTACACGGGTATCCAACCTTTTAGTGCCTCTGGGCCTCACTGGAAGAAGAAGAGTTGTCTTGGGCCACACATTAGATACATTGAGATACATAACAAATCTCACAATATTTTAAGTAAATTTACGGTTTTGTGTTGGGCCGTAGTCATAGCCATCCTGGGCTGCATGCGGCCCACGGGCTGCAGTCTGGGCATCCTGAGAGAAGTTAGGAGAAACAAATAAGTACTGTATCTGTTCCAGTCATTGATTTATTGTTACTGAGGAGGAAAAAATAAAGATGTGGTAGATAGATAGATACACATATAGATATAGATATTTCACTTATATGTGGAATCTTAAAAAATAAATGAGCAAATAAAACAAAGTAAAAGGAGACTCACAGATACAGAGAACTGATGGTTGCCAGGTGGCAGGGGGCTGGCAGGATGGGTCACAACAGTAAAGAGGGTTCCTAGTGTGGTGAGCACATCATACATATGTAATTGTTGAATCACTATGCTGTTCACCTGAAACTAATACAAAGTTGTAGGCCAACTATAATAAAAAAAAATTAAGTGTTTTTTCCAGCCATAGACTTCTCAGGAAGAGTCATTTAATTAACAAATATATTTCTATGTTATATTAGTGTATACTTCATTTTCAATTTGAGACTATCAAGTCTAAGATATTTTCTTATAGTAAATTTATGGTTATCATTTGTATTAATAAGAATCCAGAGGAAATGAAATCAATAGGATGTATGTATATGAGAAATATATATGAGGATATATATAAGAGGTCTGTCCAGAAAAAGTCCAACTATTGTTAATTAACAAGAATGGTTTGAGTGACATCAATGTAACTTGGCAGCCAAGGAGAGTAGACTGGAATGCACATGCATGAATAATGATGACTTCATTGTACTAGTTAGTGGAGGTGGTAGACAGACGCCTTTGAGAGCATGTGTACTGTGTGGCCCTTGCATTCAAAATAGCTGAGTGAGTAGAGCAATGAATCTGCATCAGATTTTGTGTTAAACTTGAACATTCCTTCACGGAAACTCCTCAGATGACTCAGAAGGCTGCAACTATGGGCAACTGGTGATTGGCAGTTTCATCACAACAATGCACCCACTCATGCATCATGTCTCATGCAGAGATTTTTGGCAAAACATCAAGTCACCCAGGTGATTCAGTCCCCCTACAGTTCAGATGTAGAGCTCTGTGACTCCTGGCTTTTCCCAAAACAAAAATCATCTTTGAAAGGCAAGAGATTTCAGACTGTCCATGAGATTCTGGAAAATATGGGGCAGCTGACGGCTATTGGAAGAACTGTGTGAGGTCCCAGGGTGCCTACTTTGAAGAGCACTATGTTGTCATTGTCCTATATACAATGTTTTCTGTATCTTGTATCTTCTACAATAAATGTCTCTATTTTTCATAGTGCATGGATGGATACTTTCTGGACATATCATACGCACACATTATTAAGATAAATTCATTATAGAAATTGACTCACTCAATTATGGAGGCCTAGAAGTTCCATGATCTGCTATCTGTGAGCTTGAAAATCAAAAAACTGCTGGTAAAAATTCAACTTACAGCTACCAGCCTGAGAAACAGGAACCCTAGTATCTGAGGACAGGGAAAGATGGATGTCCCAGCTCAAGATAAGAAAAAGAGAATTCACTTTTCCTCCACCTTTTTGTGCTATTCAAGTCCTCAAAGAATTGGATGATGCCTCCCATCACTGGTAAAAACAGATCTTTACTGAGTCTGCTGGTTCAAATGCTAATCTCTTTGTGGAACAGTCTCAGAGACATACCTTGGAATAATGTTTAGCCAACTCTCTGGGCATCCCTTAGCCCAGTCAAATTGACACATAAAATTAACCATTACATCACTCAAGAGAATAAAATATTACAAAAACTATGTGGATTTCCCAGCAGAAAACAGCTATTAAACTTGCCAAATTTAAAACAAAAGCAAAACTGTCTTAAGGCATTAAACACAGTTGTAGAAGGGAATGAGTTTCAATTTTTGAAGCTTTTATTCTGGAGTCAAATTTAATCATGGACCATGGAAAGTTCAGGTTATCTACTGTTGTATCTCTGCAATCACTAAAAGTATTGCAAAGAAACACTGAAATAAAGCCAATAGGAAAATCAAAGAATTCTAAAAATTATTAACATAATTCCCAAAAAGAGCCAGTCAGAAAAAAGAGATAAACAAAAAGTGGAGAGGATATGTAAAAAACTATTATTAATAAAATGTTAGCCCTAAATCCAGAATTTACAGTAAATATTACAATTAATGTCAATGGATTAAATATTCCAATTGCAAAACATGTATCTCACTGAGTTTGTAGGCAGAATATGAAAGAACTCTTACAACTCAGAAATAAGAAAATAATTAACTCATTAAAACAAACAAAAATGGCAAACTTGAACAGATACTTTACACAAGAAAGTATACGGGAATCAAATGAAAACACTTACTATGTCTAGTCATCAGGAAAACACAAGCACAGTAGATCAAAGAAATAAAAGCACAAGATGTGCTTAGAGTTAAATTGAAAAGATTTGAGTTAAATTTAAAAGATTTACAGTAAGTGTTGGTAAGAATGTGGAACAACTAAAACTTAAAATATTGTTTGTTAGAATATAACAAAAGTCTGTGGTACATTTGCACAACAGAAAGAAAGAAGGAGCTCCTACCCTTCCTGACAGCATGGATGGAACTGGAGAGCATTACGCTAAGTGAAATAAGCCAGGCAGTGAAAGATAAATACCATATGATCCCACCTATATGTGGAAGCTAGTCAACAAAACAAATTACTGAGCAAAATATAACCAGAGACATAAAAATAAAGAATGAACTGACAGTAGCCAGAGGGGAGGCTGGAGGGGGATAACAGGGCAAAGAAGGGGAAGGGTCATCAAGGAACATGTATAAAGGAGCCATGGACAAAGACAACAGGGGTAGGGAAGGACTGAATGTAGGAGGTATAGGTGGGCAGGGCAGAGGAGAGTAATGTGGGGAAAATACGGACAACTGTAACTGTACAACAACAAAATATTAATGTAACAGAATATAACCACTTTGGAGTATGGCTGTACCTACTGAGGTAAACATATACCTAACATTATCTATGGTAGCAATAACAGTTCTATTTTCCCAACTAACTATACTCAACTATATCTAACCAAATTAACCATTGTGAAAGAGTAGATTAATGGTTGTCTGTGGCTTCCATTACTACACATATAATTGCTTTACTCATTGTCTGTCTTCCTCTTCTTATTTTAGTCACTGCTGAATTTCCATTGTCTGTAAGTATCTGGTACATAAGAGGGATAAGAAAAATATTTGTTGAAAGTCAAACTCTACTATTTCTTTGCTTAGAATGGGCAAGAAGATGGTATTCAAACCATATCAGTCTTTAAAGGACTACACACACACACACACTTGATGTTTTTCTAATTGTACATATTTTCTATGTGACATCATCATAACTAAGAACTTAAATATTCATAAAGTGCTTATTCAACTATATAATAAAAAAACTAGCACCTTACTAATATTTTATCTGAATGATCAGACTCAGTTGGTAGTTTCAAAATCACCTAGGCATATACAATTGTCAAATTGAGTGGCTCATTTGAGGAACATTCAAAATACACATTTGATGTGTGACAAATGTTATCCCAAATAATTTATGATATTTTATATAAACAGGAATAATTAGTAAAACTGGATAGTGTCTGGATAATTGAGTTACATTATTTTTAAGAATGTATTGTAAAGCATAATTGTCACAAATGTTCATATCAATTATATAAATTATAAAGCATATTTGTCACAAATGTTAATATCAATCAAATAAAATTTTCAAATAAGCAAAGACATTTTATAATGTTAAAAAATCAAATCTTATCACTATCCTACAGACCATCAAGAGTGTTAAAATCAGCCATGACTGGTGTGGCTCAGTGGGTTGGACATTGTCCAGCAAAGGCTATATATTTTTTAAATTAACTTTTAGAGTATATCTCTTTTCTAAAATTTGGTATAAAGTCTGAATCATTAGCTTTCAGTATCAACTAGAATAGCACACACACCCCCAAAAAGTGCTATAGCTATGGAGGTGGAAGTATAAAAACTGTACACTCTATTTTAGTGTCTTTGGTTGTATTTTGCTTGTTTGTTTGTCTTGTCGTTTAGGTTCCTGTTAAAGGTGAGATCATATGGTATTTGTCTTTCGCCGCCTGGCTTATTTCACTCAGCATAATGCTTTCCAGTACCATCCATGCTGTTGCAAAGTGTAGGAGCTCCTTCTTTCTTTCTGCTGCATAGAGAACAGGCTGACAATCACCAGAATGGAGAGGGGAGGGAATTTCAGGGGAAAAGGGGAAGGGTTTACAGGAACAAGTGTAAAGAACACATGGACAAAAACTGGGGGGGGGGGGATGGAAATGGGAGGGAGGTGGGGAGCACTGCGGGGTGAGCTGGGATGGGAGTAAAAGACAGAAAACTGTACCTGAACAACAATTAAAATTAAAAAAAGAAAAGAAAAGAAAAACTATACATTCTCTTGGCAGAGAGAAACTGAGAGAAAGAAACAGAGGGACCGACTTTTCTGATAATTATACTCAACAACCACGTACCTTTAGTGAGCATGAGTCAGGGAGTCTAAATCTACTCCCAGTCCCCCTCAATATCACATAATGTTTTTGGCAAGAAAACATGTATATTCTGTTATGCAATGTGGATAATTTAAGAAATCTTTCAAAGGTTATTTTGTCTAAACATTATTTTCATTTTAGTTGAACACCTTGAAAACTAAGCTCTTTGAGTATGCAAATCCACAATAAAAAAGAATCATTATTCTTTGAAAATATGTGAAATAGTGTAATTATTATTTTGTTTGAAGTACTGCAATATAAAGGCACTCTATTCTCATTTAGGAAAGTTCAGGTTGAGTGATTTATTTTTTTTCTGCCCATGTATCTAATAATTAGAGCAGGGACATTGTATATTACAGGTGAGATTATTTGGAAAGATTATTGGAGCTTAATGGATTAACAAAAGAAAGAAGTAAAAGAAATATTTCCAGTATATATTAGATATATCCTATAATTTTATAAATTACAACTTTTATTTCCCAATCTGAATATAAAGCAATACATTTTTTGACACTACACCAAACTTCATTTATGAAGGAAAATCAATGCTTAATTTAACCTCTAAATTTCAAGCCCTGGCTCGTGTAGCTCAGTGGACTGAGTGTGGGCCTGTGAACCAAAGGGTCGCAGTTTGATTCCCAGTCAGGGCATATGCCAGGGTTGCAGGCCAGATCCCCAGTGGGGGGCACGTGAGAAACAACCACACATTAATGTTTCTCTCCCTCTTTCTCCTTCCCTTCCCCTCTCTCTAAAACTAAATAAACTCTTTAAAAAAAGTTTAAAAAATTTTTCAAAGTAAAGTCTCTCTTTGTTTGACTATGGATGGAACATATTCTTTTTAATAACTTCATGTTAGTTTATTCAAATCTTGCCAAAAGCATAAAGAAAAATTACTTGAAGGCAGTAATTTGAGTTTTTAAAAAAATCCATAATTTAAAAATCAATATCAAGCAATTTTAATTTTTATGAATCAAGTAATTAAGATTATGAATGTGAATATCATGAAGCAGAATTACTGATAAATGTTATTACTTGCTAAAAAGAGTGTGAAAAAAATAATAAACTAGACTTTGGGAACCTCAGACACATATGCCAGTTTCCATTTCACTCTAAATTTAAAAAACTTCAATAATACATCTATAACATAGTTATTTCTATAAAACCTTAATAATTTTATTTGTTGGCAAATTATATATTACATTTTTAAAATATCAACGCAGTTCTCATCCTGGCTGGTGTGGCTCAGTGGATTGAGTGCCAGCTTGTGAATCAAAGGGTCGCACATGCCTGGGTTGCAGGCGAGGTGCCCAGTGTGGGACATGCGAGAGGCAATCACACATTGATATTTGTCTCTTTCTCCCTCTCCCTTCCCATCTAAAAATAAATAAAATCTTAAAAAATATATAATCATGAGGTTCTTTATCATCCTCCATGTTTTTTTCAAAATTACATTTAGTAGTTCAAAATTATGAGACCAAGTTTTCCCCCAAAGTGATTATCTGAATGCCCATATATAAAAAAATAAAATTTCTTTTTCAGGTATTAAATTGAATGATATTTAAAAAGAGAGGTTATCATTCATTGAGTTTCCATAATGTATCCATTACTATCCCAAATACCACCATAGTTCTCATATATTGTTATGAGACAGGTATTGTTAACCTAAATTTACAATTCTCAGAGATTAGGTAATTTGCAAGAGACCAAATATTAATCAATCATGTGAACTCACCTCATCCCACATTTTTTAAGTCTGAATTCTATTGTCTTCCAATTAGAATAATGACTTATAATTTAACCACATAAAATATGGAAAGCACTGCATCTATGATTTTTAGCACATTTGTTAACAACAATTAGAGTAACAAAAAAACAATGCAGTGAATATGTGTTATAGTCTAGGAACCATAGTAATTATATATTTTATGAATTATACATTTAATCATTTCCAAAAAATCCATGACATAGGTGCTATTTTATACATGAGAAAGCTGAGACCTTAGATGTAATGGCCAAAAGACACAGTTCATAAATGATAGAGCACGCATTTGAGCACAGCTTATTCTGTTTCAAGAGCCTGCATGAGTGCACCACCTCTAATTAACAATGTCCGTGTTTTGCCTTTTGCTTGAACATGCCTAAGACATCTTTCTGAGCATGAGAATTTCAGCTTCAATGACATTTAAGCACATCTGTTTATGAAAATGAAAATAAAATCAAGTGATTTTCTATGAATTGCTAAAGAGTGAAAAAAGGAAAATAAGATAACATGCTCTTCAGTTGATGAATCTTAAACTTTTGGATTAATTACAACAGAGACAATCAATGTCACCTTGGGGGGGAATAATTGGATCAGTCATGTATGAACTTGCACAGTTTTATTACTTTTATATGTTTGGATAATCAAATCAAGTAAAGAATTGATTGGGTTTCAGGGAATTCCTTTAAACTCCCAGGCATTTCTCAATTTGATCTCTTTCAATCTAAGTCAGGGAAAGAGACAGAGAAGGCAAAAGTGAGAAAGCCAGTGTTTAAATCGAAGAAAAAATACCCTGGCCCACAGCCCATGCTAATGGTAGATGTAGCTCAAGCAAATTATTCCTTAGCTGTCAATGACCATGGTGGAAATTTATAAGAATGTGAATTGTGATTCTTAGTTTCCCTAATAAATTGTAAGTAAAAATAGAGTTTATTTTGTTGTCACATTGAACAGTTAATTTTATTAAAAATATTATTTTTAGAATAATGGCAACATTTATTTCATAGACATTTGTAAAATGTTCATAAGCAAATCACTAAGGTATATTTTTAGGTTTATTATGTCCAACATGGAAATAACTATATTAGAAAATTATCAAAACTTGATTTTTCAGTATCAACTAAAAATTTATGCAAAGTACTTCTTAATTTCACAGTTACTGTATACTGTTAATAAAAACACAGTTACTGTATATAGTTAATGTATATACACATTATGTATATAGTAATGTATATACAGTATATATATAGTAATGTATATAGTAATGTAAAAACAAAGTTACTGTATACAGTTAATGTATACTGTTCATAAAAAAGAAATACATTGGCTAATATTTATTGTCTTCATTATGTGTTAACTCTCTGTTAATAACTTCATAAATTTTTCCTTAATTTTCACAATTCTGATATATGAATTATTATCATTAACATTATAAATAATGATATTCAATAGAATCATAATGTGGATAACACTATTTTATTATTCATTCATTTTTCATTAATGAGAAAGCATTTTAATTATAAATGTGTAATTACATAATTTAAATTTTTTACCAGCCACAATTTTTTAAAGATATTTATTTATTTATTTATTTATTTATTTATTTATGTACTTTTAGAGAGTGGAAGGGATGGAGGACAAGAGGGAGAGAAACCTCAACATGTGGTTGCCTCTTGCCCGCCCCCAACTGGGGACCTGGCCTGCAACCCAGGATGTGCCCTGACTGGGAATCGAACCAGCAACCTGTTGGTTCATAGGCTGGCACTCAATCCACTGAGCCACAGCAGCCAGGGCAGGAGCCACAATTTTAAAAGTAAAGTGAAACAGGTAAAATTGTTAGTTATAGGTTTTATTTCATCCAATATATTCATGCAAAATATTTCCAATTCAACATATATTCAACATTTAATATAATTGATATTTTACAGTTTTTCTATACTAAATCTCCCCAAAGTGTATATTTTGCATTTATAGCATATTTCCATTGGGACTGGCCACATTTCAAGTGTCTAATAGCCCCAGGTGGCTGATGGCTACTGTATTAGACAATGCAGACTATGGAGATGAGAAAATCAAGGATTATAAAACTTGAGAAATTTATCCAAAATCACACAATTAGAAATATGGGTTGACCTTAGTTGATTCTAAAGCCCAGGGAGATTAACCACTAAGCATAGACTATTATTTCCTTTTCCAGATGATGAAATCCTTATATGGCAATAATCTGGCTTAATATAAGTGGTGGTGTTTTAGCCCTATCAGGGTATGTCTGACTAACTGATAGTACCAGAATGCTGCTATTTATACAAGCGATTGAAGACTGCTTTCCAAAATAATTCAGCCAAAGGGAAGAGAGTGAATTATGACAAGATCCAATGAATACAAAATCCTGTAAGTGGGGAGAGAAGGGATTTCATATGCAACTTAATGTCTGGTTTAGTATTTTTATGGACACAAAACCCATAGACTCATGTCTGAGTCCTTAGTAGATAGATTGCCAGAAGTTAAAACTATAATCTCTTAAAGTATTTGTCAGACCCAAGAACACAAAGAGCTCTGCTCTAAAACATTGCAGAAGATAAATATGTTTTCCTCTAAAATATCCTAGAGCTTTGAGCATATTTGGCACCTCTAGTTCACTGGAGTAGCTGAAGAAAGAGTAAGCAGCAAATAAGCTAAGAGACAGAAGTAGAACTTGGAAGAGAGGGTGATAATGCACACAGGAATAGAAATGCCAGACATAAATACCACTTCTGTTCAGCCCACCATGCTGTATAATACCCAGAAGACACAGGGGAGAATGGCAAACACAGCAAAAGATGAGAATATACAAAAGAAAGATGTTACTTTTTAGAGAACAGATTACTATTGGGTATATACAAGGCATATGCTTGTGTAATACTAGTATGCCTTTGGTTGAATATTACTTAATATTATAATTTAAGACATCTTAAAATAATATTTATGTAAGTACCATAACCGGAGATAAGGTTGGCTTCAGGTGTTTTGTCCCAGACGCCACTACATATTCAGTACTGCAGTTCCAGTTCCCTGCGGCTGTTGTGGATCTGACCTGCTCCTTGAAGTAGTTTTGTTCTCAGGTTGGCTCTCATCACAGAATGAAGAGTCACATTCATCTCAATCCTCACTTGGGTGAGTGAGAACATCTCTTCCACAGCTTTATAACAAAAATACTGAGACGGATTCTAACTGGATTTTCTTAAATCATCTTCTCAGTGTTGTGAAGAGAGGGTAATAGTAAAGAATTTATCCTGAATCTGGATATGAGGTTAAGACAACCCAATGAATGTCAAAGGCAACCACATATCTCTAAGGCATGATGCTCTCAAAAACATGTGGGCAGGGTTCTTTTAGGAGGCTGGAAATTGTATTTCAGTTAGAAACAAGACACAGTGATGATCAACTGCCATCTGAGGTGCCATGGCCAAACATTTTACACTGTATAATATGGTACATATATATGTAACATATTATATATGCATTTTCACTTATTTATAATTTTATTATAGACATTTTAAACATATAGAAAAATGAAAATAATCTCACTGAACACACATATATATACAACCTAGATTTTATAATAATCATTTTACTATACTTGCTTTATTACATAACTATCCATTTATCAATTCTTCTGTTAATTCATTGTTTTTGCTTTATTTCAAATTTGTAAGCATCAGTTCACTTTACCCTATCAACTTCAGCTTGCATATTAGTAACCAGAATTCAGTATTTTCTATGGTTTATCTTTAGGTAAAATTTATGTAAATGAAATGCATAAATAAATGTATAACTTGATAAATTTTGACAAATACATACAATTATAACACCCAAACTTTTATCAAGATATAGCCTTTTACTACAACCTCTCTTGCCTCTTCACAGTACATCTAAATTCACACTTCCATAGAGGCAATAATGTTCCTAATTTTTTTTCCACCAGAAATTAGTTTTTTCTGTTCTCAAACTTCATATATAAGGAATCATATAGTATGTGTTCTTTTGGAAAAAACTTTGTTCATTCAGTATAATGCACATACCAGTAATTTTTTTTCCTTTTACATTTTTATTGCTGAGTATGATTCTGTTTGATTTTGGTCATTTTCTTGTATCAACTAGTTTTTTAAAATATTTTGTCTATATTTTATGATTACTATCTGTTGAAAGGTTTGTCTAATAAGAACAGCCATTGCTATATGTATAATTGCATTTATATATCAGTTACATATAATCACTACTTTATGCTATAGTATAAAGGATATGATGATGGAAAAAAATTTTTTCCTAGTAGGTGTGTTGTGTTTAACTGAGCTGATTTCATTCTCCTACCTGGTCTATTTCAGAATTACAAGCTGGTATTAGTAATTTAGTTGTGTCTTTGAAACCATGATATACATTCTATGAAAAACTCTCTGGTCCATAAACTTGGTAAACTTATGACTTTTCCTTTCTTAAGACAATGTTCCAACGTTGTATGAGGCTGTTCTGATCTATATGCGTATTAAGATAACCTCTTATCTTAGTCTTAACTTCCATGATGATCATGGTGGTTATTCTTTAAATATTTCTTAACCTACTTTCCAAGCCCTTTTTCTCACCATATATAGCTGATTAATGGCCCCATTTCTTTGTGCCTCTCCATAATTACATCCTCGTATACTTACTCTGTGGCTTGGCCATGTGACTTTCTTGAGGTAATGGGCCAGAAGTTAATGTAATGCAGTCAGAGTCTCAAAAAACACTCAGTCATTTATTATTCTCTGTTGAACAACTTGACTTGCTCGTTTTTATACTGGTGTTACACCATGACACTGTGCTCAGACTAATCTGCTTAAGAGATGCAGTAGTCTCATGGAACAGAGGCAAATCATGTGTATTGTCCCCATCATTCTAACAGTCTATATCAATTAATAGACAATCCAATCACAGACATATAAAGCAACCCAGTTATAACCAAAAGAAACTTCAACCTGAGCTCCATATATATTGCCTACACTTGATGAGCTAAATAAATGCTTTATTGCTTTGAGCCACTGAGTTTCTGGGTGGTTGGTTACACAGTTCTATTGTGGCAATCCATAACTGATACAGCATGCAAGAAAAGTGAGTTATCTGGTTCAACATGATCAGTCATATTGGTGTATTGAAGGAAGGTAACAACAGAGTATCTTCCGAGATTTAGTTGGGATTTGGTTTGTTTGCTTTTTGCTTATCTGCTTAAAGCAGTCAGAGCCTGTGTTTTGGGGTTATGCCAAGGTCCAAACTGAGAGACAGAGTTTAGGAAGCTCATATTCACAGCCATACTAAACTACATGTTTCGGTTTAGTCTTTTTCAATAATAATGTTTCCTTTCTCCACCTGATAACTCTTGTTTTCTATCTCATTTGGTCCAAACCCAAGGAATCCAGAGTAGAGTTATGGAGATGGCTCAACTCTTTCAATATCCCAAGAAATAAACCAATTGAATTTGAGCAAAAATTTAAGTCCAGTTGTTAATATTATGGAAAAGACTGAATAGAGTATAAGAGAAGAGTACTGTGTAAAGACAAACTATTTACTTTGGCTTCAGTAGACCATAAAAGAAAATGGCGAGACCCTAGAGTCTAGTTCAGTGTTCACATTTTACAAAGGAGAAAATTGAAACCAGATGTGCTCATGTGACCTGTCTAATGTAACACAGTGAGTCTAGTGTAAAAGTTGAGAACAGAACTATAATTAGTCGGTATCCATGTTCTAGAAAAGCAGTGAGGTACTATGGAAAGAGAATGAAATCCGATGTCAGAAGACCTGGACTTTAGTCCCAGCATCACGTCTTACTAAATATGTGGCTGGGAGTCCGTCACCAGAACTCTTCTCGTCGCAGGTCTATCTTCAATATTTGCATGAGAATTATTTAAATAATAATGCAGCATGCTCTGTGAATTTAATTAATCTTAATAAATGTTTATTATGAGTCAATTATATGTCAGGCATTATGCTACTTGTTGAAAATACAAAAACTGTCTCAGGGAATTTAGATTCCAAAGAGAGAGCATTAAAGTATTTAGCTCAAACGGAATAATAATAAACTTAAGTTGGTTCCCTTTAATTTATCATAAATGGTAAGTTAAATGTGGCCAGGTGAAAATTACAGAGGTGGGCAACTCAGGCCAAGGACATGAATAAGGCCACACAGCACATCAGAATGTAAGTGTGGAACTCTACTGAATAAAATTCGTATTAACAAATCAGAAGAGGAGGAGTGGCCAGAGGTGGAACTACCAGTAAGTAAAAGGCAAGTAGTGGATTTGGACACTAGAGAGCCAATAATACATTTTTAGTAAAGAGATTGTGGTTTGATTTATATTTTAATGAGAATATTCTAGTTTCCTTAGGAGGGACATCAAAAATCTAGGAAAGAAAAGATAAAAATTCAAATTAAGGTAATATAGAAAAAATGGAAGGGAAATGACAGATTGGAGAAATTGTATATTCGGTAAATGTTCATTATTATTTTTATTGCAGCAAATTATTTCCTTGATTTTTTTTCTCTTATAAAAATGTAGTAAGTACTGATGGGTCAGAGAACACATTCTTTCTCTCATATTTATTTTACTGGTCTTTTCCTACTCATATAATCTGTTTATCTTAAAGGATAGACTACTCTCCCCACACCTTTTTTTGGACTTGGCTAGAGCCAAACATCATTGCTTCACTCATCTTTATACCAAAAAAAAAAAAAAAAAAAAGCTGAAATCAGTAAACATTCTTTTTTTTTCTTCCCTAAATAGTAAGCCAGAAGCATATGCCAATACATTCTGGGCAACACCATAATATCAGAATGGTTTCCAAAAACATAATTGATTCACCATATTGCTAAGGTTTATTCCAGCAGTGAAACAGTATTTCTCTCTTCTTGATGACTTTTATACCTAAATGCTGTTTTAAGTGCCTTCTGTTTTAAGAGCAGCAAATGCCTGCATCCATATAATACTGACATTATATGGCCATCTACAGGAGCACTAAGAGACACAATTGCTCCTACACATATAAAAACCAATCCTCTGTGCAGAGAGCCAAGTAAGATTTCTCTCAATTGTGCAGACAACCCTATGAAGATTTCTCCTGCCTAAGTATGTATCCATGAAGCACCTGCAATGTAGCAAAATGCCATCGTGAATAATCAGTTTCTTTAAATAATCCACTCTAAACTTTCTATTAATAGAGAATGTTCTCAGAAGGTATAACCATAATAACATTTTATAAATCTTACATGTGTTTGCAAAATACTATGCTAGAAGCCTATTATTCCATAACATTAAGTGGGGTTGATTTTCTCTTTGGGAAGGAAAAGGAACATTAAATGAAGAAAGTATTCATTAATTCAAGGGCTCATCTTAATACAGGACCGAAGTATTTGGCCCAAAATTAAAACCCAAGTTCTTCTTAATATAATTCTGCTTTTAATGACTGCCTTGTTGACTCTCAATACTTTAATAAGTATTGTTTTATTCAGTTCCAGAGAATACGTAGATGATATTTACAGATTTATTCAGAAACTGGAGACTTTGTCTCAGGTTTTTTTCTATGGTTTCTTCGCATCCATTATCAATAGGCCAAAATAAGTCAAATGGGCCTTTTGGAATAACTACTTTCTCATCACTTATAGTTTAGAAGACTTCAAGACACTTACATAATTTCTTGGTGGTCTTGTAGGTTAGGACCACAGAGTGTACTTGGATTTGTCCAACCTGGCCAGGAGCCTGGTTTCCTGTCCACTATATTTTTTGAATAATGTATTTACTGCAGGTTTTAGTTATAGCTATAAAATTACTATCATAGATGAATTTATTTTAAGTGCACAAATGAAGCTTAATTTATAGTCATTAATAATTTGCATGACTGTTTTTGTAAGTACCAGTGTACTTCCCAAACTATGCAGCTTTTAAAAAGAAAGGAAGACACACATATTTTAACTTGAATCAAAGTGACTTGATTCAGTTGTAGAGCTCCTCCAGGGTGCCAAGCCACAGATGAATAAAAAACGTATGTTGGGATTCTATAATCCACTAACACTCTTTAGACACATTACAAATTGTGAAGCAGTTAAAAAGCTGTGGAGCTAGTATTTTAAATAAGGGGACTGCATTGTTTCTACATAGTGTAACATTCTTTTTTGTTTTTCTTAGGATATAAGAGGATAATTAACCACATTTCATGAGCAATACAGTTTTACAAGTAGTAAATAAAGCAGATACTTCATAAAAATAATTCATGAAATGCAATACTCTTCCACATTGCTCTAAGTTGATATTTTTTCTTGATTATGTATAGAAAACTCATTTTACTTAAATTAAATTTTATTATTGTATTAAATTAAATCTATTGCCCTGTGCTTACCTTTAACAATATGGCTAGTAAGGATTCTTATGAAAGACATTAACTTTAAAAATGATAATTATTGATACATGTAAGATAAAATCATTAAAATAAAATAAATAACAAAAAATTCACCTAATAGTTTATTCTCTTTCTCTGACCACAAGCACATTCAATACCAGTTTTTCAAAGCATCAGCCCATTCCAGACTACAAGCAATTTTTTTTAATTTGCTCATACTGATGACAAAACTGCTGAACTATGGATCTTATTATATATGGTTCCTGGGCCATGTCACAAAACCCTGAATTTATTTAATTACACATTAAAGTTTTTTATATGCTCTCAACTCAACCAAGTATATCACTGCTACAAGTGAAAGAAAACGACTGAAATTGAGTTTTGGAAAAAAAGTGTGCGCAAAAAAAGGGAGGAGGCAGCATTTATTTGCTTATTGCTGTTTCTATTGCTGCTGTAACAAATTCCCACAAATTTGGTAGCTTAAAAAAGTACAAATTATTATCTTTCAGTTCTGTAGGTCAGGCACTGGACACAGATCTTACTGGGCTAAATGCAACGCGTCATTGGACCGTGATCTTGTCTGGAGTCTCTAGGGAAGAATGTGTTTTCTTGCCTTCTCCAGAGTCTAAAGCCTGCCCCTGTGTTCTGGACCATGGACCCATCATTCCTCCATCTCTAAAGTCAACAAGGCTCCCACTTCCCACCTATTCTTCCTCAATCACACTTTCCTCTTGCCCTCGACTTCTGCCTCTTCTACTTTTAAGGACCCTTGCAAATGCACTGGGCTCACCAAATAATCCAAAATAATCTATTTTAAGGCCAGCTGATTAGCAGCCTTAATTCCACCTGCAACCTTAATTTTCTCTTTAATCTAAAAAATTCATAGGTTCTGGGGACTAGGGCCTGGACATCTCTGGGAGGTATTATTTTGCCTACCATATTCATATTCCTAAATAGTCAAAAGAATAATTTTTTAGGGACAACTTTGTTCAGAATATTTACGTATCATCAGGACCCTGTTTCCCTCCTCATCTCTTGGGTTCCCATCAGCTCTACTTCCTCTAATTTGCCAAGATGAAAGCAGCAGCAGCTCTACCTCACACCCTTTTCAGTTCTATAGTGAAGAATGTGCCACTTCTCATAACCAAAATAAAAGTCTCAGTTAATTGTCCTTGATTTGATTGGCCTGGCCTCAGATTACCTCCAGGCGGTAAAAAGGCTGACATGAAGTGCCATCTTTGGCATCAGAAATACTGGCAGCAGACATTCACAGACTGAGAATGAACAAGGTGTAAAACCTCGAGTAGGACATGGTGACCAATGTCAGAAGTGGGGTTAATGGGTGCTGGGTGGCAAATAAATAATTATTTAAAAAAATCCTCTATTGCACTAGTCTATATCCCATTCACATCAACCAAGTAGAAGCAGTGAAAATTGTCCATCTAAAATATGAAGACAATGCTGAAAAAACTGAAAAACTAAACTCTATTGTCATAGATAACAATTTGTGTGCCCATGTAATAGTGAATCTGAGTTCTTATGACAAAAATAAATAAATAAATAAAACTACAGAGCAAAAATGTAAACATTTTCTCCAGTCTGATCTAAATCAGTTCTTATTTGAACCCCTAGCTCCAGCCAGCCTAGATGCTTCCGGTTACATATGTCATTGGTAGTCCCCTCCCTCCACTGGGGTTAGACAAGCTTTTCCCACTGCTCCTGAGTTTCTTAACATCTCTGAATCTCAGTTTCTACATGGAAGAAATAATACCAATTTTGAAAAAGAAAGATCTTGATCTTAGTATTATTTTAAAAAGTAGTACATTGAATAGACACATGGACTAGACTGACTGAGCTGTCGGAGAAGGGGCGGGGGACTGGAAGAAAGAAGGTGAATGGACTAGCCAAGGAATGTGTATGCATGCCCCATGGACATGGACCACAGTGAGGTGATGGCCTGAGGGAGGGGTAGGGGGAAGGAAGATGTGGGAAAAGGGGGAAAAGATGGGACAACTGTAATAGTTTAAACAATAAAAGATAAAGAAAAAAATAAAAATAAAGGAGGATATTTAAGATTGACTATTATCTTTGTACTTAATATTTCTAGTGCTCACTCGAAACTTACAATGCTTTGTATTTTAGTTATAGTTTCAATGAGTTTTTATGTTTTTAAATTGTACCTACAATGTAAAATTTAGGTTTGTTTAGGAATGAGTTGTTCTACTCTTTGTGAGTCCCACAATATTTACTAGTAATTTTTGTCTACAGCAAGCCTCTGCTGTTTACCTGGACACAGACAACTAAATAAAAGTTGTAAAAATACGTCTAACACTCATGATGTAAAGTAGTTGTTAATACATAAATTATACAGAGAAGTGAGAGTAGTTTAGAAGCTGTTAAATAAACAAACTTTGCATGTAGGATTCCTAGAGTGAGATGTACAATGTGCTCTACTGTTATAGATACAATGTGCTAAACCACAAGGGCATGTAAGTTTTTCTTTTAACTAAGTGTTGTTTTAATCTCGAATATTTGAGATAATGACTATCCATTACCTTGAGACCGATGCCTGTCCACTGAATATAATAAGATAAATGTGCATATTGAGTTGTCTTTACTTCTTTTCTTGTCATGTATTTTAGATATATAGTACATTTAGCCTGGGACACTTATCAAGGAAAAAAAGGTAAGATTTAAGACATTCAGTTTTAGATTTTTACTTGACTCTTATTGGTGAAAACAAATATAATGCTGCATTTTTGCAATCCATCAATTAGAAGGAAAAATGATAATACTACTTTGTATATCTCAGTGCTTGCCACTTACAGGTCTTCAAGAGAAAAAGACAACTGACAACCTGCAAATAAAAATTAATGAAACCCTCAAGTGCTCCTATGAGTTAGGTAAATATTGTTTTAGTCATATGAACATCTGCAATCTAATAGCTTTGACAGTTTAGTGACTGACTCGAGGCAACAGATGAAAATGAAGGCAGAGCCAAACTCCAGTTTAGCAGCCAGGCTGCCAGGTTTCCACTGAGTTGTTTGTTGTCAGTTACAGAGCAAGATCCATGTTTTTTTTTTTAAAGGAAGACACATGTAGTTTTAATTTAAATCAAATTTATCAGGGGCTTGACTGCCTCGGCTTTTAAAGTGTCCTTCCTTGTTCTGGATTCGCTCCACAGGTCTCTAAGGTTCCAAGTTACTCTACTCTTTGGCTGCCATTTGTCTTTCCTGATTTCCTGCTAACCTCTGTGGATTCTTGAAAGCATGCCTATCTCTTCCCTTGCGTCCAATGCAGATTCTTCTAGTGTAAAAGAATTTATATCAAATGGGGAGGAATCCTTTCTTCCTTCCTTTCTCTCTCTCTTTTTTCTCCTCGTGGGTTCTGCATCTATTTTGGATCAGGGCTGTTGGGAGTTAAAATGGAGAAGTTGGCAGAAAGTTTTTTACATTGTATACATCTTTCCCCCTCTTATAGCTCATGCCAATAAATATGTTTTCCTTTTTTTTTTCAAGTTTCCCTGCTGTGGTGTCCTGTTCATCATCTCTGTTCTTGGGATGAACTTTCCACTACTGACATGATATACAGAGGTGTGCACTATAGATGGGTTTAAAGGAATTCCGAGCCTACTCATATTTTAAAGAAAATGAAAGAATTATATATAAATACATTTAAAAGTAGCCAAGATTCTGACAGGCAGTAATTAGAAGTTAACACAATGAAATCACAGGGAGGAATACCGCTGTAATCAGAGGTACAAAACTTAGTGAAACGTGAACATGATTTCAAATAACAATAAAAGAAATGCTAGAAAATATATAGTCCTGCTGCTATTGTAATTGAATTCACACCATCTATAACCATTTTTTTTCTACTCAAGAACTATATTTTAAATATATAACTATAAAATTAGAAATTTTATTGATGCTAATGAGCAACTAAGACTGGCAGCTTCATTAACCTCTTTTTAGAGACTAGGTATTTTAATCCATTTAACAAAATGTGATGCTTTGTTAAATCCTCCTGGCTTTGCTGCTAAATAGACAGGAGTCTCACCAGTGGCTACTGGGAAAGAGAAGGAAGCCAAAATTCAGAGGGCAGGAAATAAGTGATTTTGTAACACAGGTCCAGTTACCTGCAGCTACAAAAGCCAATATTGGAGAGGTGTGTGCTGATGTAAAGGAAAGGGATTTATTTGAAGATGCTGGCCATCTGGAAGATGGGGGATGCATGTCTCAAAGCTCATCTCCACCTCTCAGTGGAGGCAGAGGTTTTTATAAGGAGGGAGAGCGGAACAGAATAAAGATCAAGGGAGGGGGTTGCAAAGTTCTCTATGTACAGATGAGCACAATCCATTCCAACAAGGCAAGTGATGGTCTGGTGTGCATCATCCTGGTTCAGTCACCCTGGCTTCATGTCTTCCCGACTTCATCAATGAAGGTCAGCAAATCTCCCAGAACTGGGATGCCTGAAGGTTGGGGTCCTTCTGTTTTGAGGTTAGTTCCTAGGATTATTATACAAACATGCTGTTCATCTACAAGCTACATATTAGTCAGATTAGCACTTACAGAAACAATGTCAAGAGAATGGTGAGGTAGGTTACAATTTCTCATTGTCACAATTTTCCACTGTTACAGTTTAATGTGATGCCAAAGCATGACAAATGTCAGAATACAAAACCATTGCTCAAAGGGACGTGGTGTGTTTCAGATCATCCTAGCCCAGCATCAGTAGTTAAAGGGCGTAACTTGGTAGGTAGGAATCCCAAGGTGTCATTTTTATAGTATCAAGACTAAAAGTTAGATGTGTGACAGTGTCATCATTTAGGGTAACTAATTTGTTTGGAGCAATAGCCAAACACTAATTAGTAAGCACAGAAAATACAGTGCCCTATTTATATTACAATTTATTGTTGCATAACAAGTTTTCATAAATTTTGCAGCTTAAAACAATACCCATTCATTCCCTCACAGTTCCATTGGTCAGAGGTATGGGTTTGATGTAACTGGATTCTCTGTTCAGGGTCTCACAAGACCAAAACAAAGTGTCAGCTAAGTTGTGTTCTCATTTTGGAACTTGGGGTTCACTTCTAAACACAGGTTGTTGGAAAATTTGAGTTCCTGGGGTTTGTAGAAGTGAGGTCCTCAACTCCTAGAAAGTGTGCATCAGTCCTTGACAGATGATAGTTTCAACAACATGGCACTTGGCTTATTCAAAACTAGCAGATGAGTGTTTCTGACTTTCAATCACTGGCTTCTTTTAAAGGTGCAAATGATTAAGTCAGAGCCAGCCAGGAAAATCCCTTTTCTAAAGAACTCAAGTCAACTGATTAAGAACTTTAATGAAATCTTTATAATCACATTTATGATATAATATAACATGATTATGAAAAGGATATCCCATTATTTGCTAAGCTCCTACCTGTACTCAAAGGAATGAGATTAAATAGGGCAAACAAACCAGGAAGGCAGTAATCTTCATGACCAGCTTGGAATTCTGTTTACCACATTTCACATATAGAATCTAAGATGCATGGGTTGGCCTTAAGTAAGGATGGCTAAAAAAATGTTAAGACTTCCACTCCCAAAGGGTAACTAGCATGCCCTCAGTCATTCAATTAGAAGACTAGTTATACAAGCTTTTGCAAAAGAAGTAGATATGAAACTCAAAAGATAAGTAAGTATTCAGAGTTCATCCCAACCAGATAAATACCAAGATTATGGAAGAAAAAGTAATATTAGACTTTATTTACTGAGGAAATGGGGTTACATGAGAGATTGGAATAAACTTGAGCTTTAAAATCAGACTAATATGAAAATGCTAGCTCTGTCATTTCCTGGCTACAGACTTTGGGCAAGATACCTCAGACATAAATTGAAGATAATGATATCTATTTCATAGAATTTGAACATAGCCCCAAGGACACTGAAGATACCGTGTTAGTTTCCTCCCCTATGTTGGCTCGGTAGCTGAGTAAGACTGAACCTCTGGCTGTCTCTGCCGTTCATTGAAAAGAAAGATGGACAGTGTGTCTGACATTGATGAGATAAAGAGCCAGAAGCATTAATGTGAATAATAAATTGTTAGCAGACCATCTTAAATTAATTGAAAAGCAAAATCCAGGAAGAAATGATCTTTTTAAAAAATAAATATGAGGTCATTTTCATTTTAAATGTATCAACATTATGAATTACTTAAAATATTGTTTAATAAAATCATAGTCATCATGGAAAATTTGAGTTGCTTTTGCTGATATAGACAAAACACAATTAAAAAAATGTTCTTCCTTCTAGTACTGCTCACTTCATTACTCAATGAATAGATAAATAGACAAATTAACATCATATATCTACCAAAAGTCCCCACCTTCTGTGTAGGAAACATGCAGACAGTGGTCCAGCATACTATGTAATCGGAGATGTTCTTGTGAGTATGCTCGGGTCTGCTGTTGCCTACTGTGCTAAATGTTTTATTTTTTGTAAGCTCCCTTTTCTGAGGACCCCTTTGTTACATTCTTTTTGGCTCTATGTTCACCAATGATAAAGAAGAATCAAAGTCAAAATTGTTGGTTAAACATGGTGTACACAAGATAGAACTCCCTACGAACAAAAGTAAATTTAATGAAAAAAAAAAAAGACTTAAAACTGTAAAACTCTTTCAAACATATTTACCTATAACTCAAAGTCTCTTGAGACATTTTGATTAAAAATTAGAGTCATTGCTCATTTTTTCATTATTCATCCCATATCATCCATAGTGCTTAACATTATAATTTTATGTAAAGGGTTATATCAGTCAGAAGAAACTTGGTTATTTTTCTGCATATAGTGAATAAAAACCTCAAATTCCAGTGGCATATGACAATAAGAAATTATTTCTTCATCATGCTAATATCCATTACGGAAACTTTATTTCATACCTCATTTAGTAACCAAAACTAAGGGAGCCACTGCCACGTGGAAAATGATCAGTTGCTATACAAGGAGAAAGACAGATGATCCTTAAAGAATTATTGAAGGTCTCACATGGTAATTCTGCTCACATGTTATTAACCAAATAAGACATGTGGTCATGTATAACTTCAAATGGGTGAATTAGTACATTTCTACCATGTAGAGAAGAGACTTTTGTAACATACCTAATATCTATCACAGTATTCCCTTCTGGTCCCAAAATATGTATCTCAATCCCCTTCAGCATGCAATATAAAGTCACTATCTCTTTGAAGGAAGGAAATCCCAAACTACCGTAGAGTCAAGGCCCACATATATAGTGTCAGATTTCTCAGTGGCATGTGATAATCTTTACATTAGGGCTAACGTACAGTAGTCTCTCCAAGTGACCCAGATGTGATTCCCTTAGATCTGGAGACCCCTTAATCTAAGATAAACTATCTGTCTCACACATTCAGGGACATAATAGGGTCATGATAAAGACATACATATTCCCATTCTACTGTCAGATGTAAGACAACTGGCAGTCTCTGATTCATTGTAATTCTGAAATCTTTATGAGCAAATATTTTGAGGGTGGCCTGCTCTGGGAGTGGGCAATATTCCTTTTCCTGTTTCCATTCCCTAGACGTATTTTTCTTAACCACAGTTCCCCATAGCTTCTGATTTGGCCTTCTGGGAACTTTCCCTATTGTCATAATTGTCTTTAACATATTTGAAATAGGTTTTTGGGAAATATGCCTCATATGTATGTTAACTGAATGGTGCCCCCCGCAAGAAATGCTATATTCCTGTACTAACTCCTAGAACATGTGAGGGTGACCTTATTTGTAAGAAATGTTTTTGTATATGCAATTAAGTGAAGGTTCTTGAGATACAATCATCCTGAGTAATCCAGTTGGACCCTAAGTCCAATGAGAAGAAAAAAAGACAGACACAGAGGAGAAAACCATGTGAAGACATAGGTAGGTACTGAACCTAGGTGGATATGTGTAGATATTAGCTATATGGGATATAGCCACAAGCTAAGCAACACCTGTAGCCACTAAGACCTGGAAGAGGCAAAAAAGGATTGCCGCCTAGAGCCTTCAGAGGGAATAAACCATGTCCACACTCTGATTTCAGACTTTCACCCTCAAAATCTGTGAAAGAATTCATTTTTGTTTGTTGTTTGAAGCCCCCAAGTTTGTGGTAATTTGTCACAGCCCTTAGGAAACCAGTATACCTTTCCTAGGGCCATGTGGCTTGTGTTGGCTATAAAAATGTGAACATGAACAATGACAGTTGCTTCCAGATAGAAACATTTAATTGTCAGTGCGGGGCAATTTTAGCTCTCTCTTTTCTCTGCCTCAGTGATTGTAGAAAGATGAACTGAGACGATGCCTACATTGACTTGTGTCTGGCTGACTTAATGAGATCAGTCCTGCTGAACTGTTCTAAACATGATCACAAGCAATAAATAAATTAACTTTTGTGGCTTTAAGCCAGTGAAATATTTGGTCAGTTACATATTGCACATACCTTAGCATATACTCTTGATTAGAGCAGTGAATAGAAATTCAGGGATTAATAATTTCGTATTGATGATCAAATAAAAAAGTTAACTAGTTCCCTTTTAATATATGTTTGTCATAAGTTCAAATATGGCTCAGTAATGATCTAGGGATGCATTAAAGAGGGAGGGTCATGAAAGCTGGAATCAAAAAACCCTTACTGGATTCAGTTACTTATTTCTTTGAGGAAGTCCCCAGAATCTCAATCATTTCCTCTGCAACAGATAAATGGTAATTCTGGTTCTTTCCTCACTAGGTTTTGTGGGGTTCAATAAGATGATTGTGGGTAAAGACTTGATAATCTATAAAGAATTACATACATATAATTGATTTTCTGTAATGACAAGAAGCTACCTACACCATATTATTTGGGGTCAAGTCTCTTATAAGATGGATCAAAACTCCCAAACTTTCTAAAGTAGTTAATACAGATTCCTGATATTTTTATATAATCATGAATTCCAGTGACATATATGAGAAGAAGAGTAAACCCAGAAAAAAGAAATACATTCCCAAAATAAATTCTGCTAATTGGTTCTGCGCACAGTGAGTCCTCATCTCTAAAATAACGAATGAGCTGTTTAGGCTCAGACAACCTGAGCTATTTAAGGAGTATGGCTGGGGGATGTCAGGGGAAAACAGTAATCACATACAGCTCTACCAGGGCTTTAATATTTGGAGGAGTCTCCAAATCTGACCAAGTGCCCAGGAAGTATGTGTGGATCCCTGAGAAATCTTTTTCAAGCTGAAGATATAGTGCATGATGGAAACAAGTGGTGATTATCAAAGGGAAAAAAAGTGACTGGAAAATAAAGTTGGAACATCAAGAACTGTTGGAAACAATATTGATTAGTATTCAATTCTACTATATGTCACATAAAATAACTGTAATTGATATGAGTGGTAATTTATAGGACAATTCAGATTTTTTCTCCCTCCAATAAAATAATTTCTGAAAATTTTAATTCAGAGCTACTATGATGGTTTAATTATGTCATGAATAGGGGTTCTCGCTATCTTGTTACTCCACTATTTTATTCAATGGCTTCCATTGGCAGAGTCATTTATTTCCTCATACAACTGTTATAACTTGAGCCATCACATTTATACTCCAGCAAATAAACAAAAAACAAAAACAGAAAAACAGGAAATGAGAAGAAAGCCCACCATGTTTGTAAGGAGACTTCCTGGAACTACCGCAGAACACTTCTAATTATGTATCAATGCATGGAAATAGTCACATAGCTACTCCTAGCCACAAAGAGGCCAACAAATACAGTCCTTTAGCTGTGAGTGTTGCCACTTGGAGTACATTTGTTAGTCTGAAAAAGGGGAATGGATGTTATGGTAGGTAAATCAGTTTTATCTGCAGTGGGAAATAAAAACTGAAGTAAATGTCTGGGAAGGATGCTTAAAAACAAATAAAAAAAAAATCAATTTTTAGTATCTAAATAAATGTACTTATTTATAAATGCATTTACTCAGTAGGTATCTTTTGTGAATAACCTGTGAGACACTGTTCTTCATCCCTAGAATATCATAGTTTTGCCCACAAGCAAATTCTAAGCAATTGAAGGAAGGTGATATAAAGATACATAAATACAATGAAAATATAGAGATAGTGGATGCCAAGAAGGAGGTAGAAATGCAATATCATCTGTAATCTCTTTCAATAACTTGAAAGTACATGTTTGGTTGATTTGGGTCAGGAAACGGGTCTTGAATCAGGGTGGACACATTGTGTCAATGAGAACTGAGATGGGGCATCCATACCGATGTTTTAAAAAAGGTAGAATTGATAGAACTTCAAAACTGAGTTATGTGTAGTGGCAGGGAAAAGAATAACAGAAAATCACGGTAAATCTAAAATGTCATGACTTATGTATTAATGTGAACAAAACAGATCAGGATGAGAACCAACCAGAAGAACTATTGGGATGAGGTGGAGTTTGGGCTCATGACTGCCCTACTGAATGCCTTCTCCAATTCTGGTAGACAGTACTTCTCCCACTCTCCTGGGTTTCATCAGCTATGACAGGTCTCAAATCACTTATCCCATGCTGCGGGGAATGATTTCTGCATAACCAATGACGTGTTGCCGCAGCTTTTAGGATTTTATCAGCTTGAAAAAGTTAAGCATGCACATTTCTTCCCAATCCCTAGTTTAGTGACTTCAAGTTAATGGCTTGAAACCAGTCATGGTGAGAGCATTTCCACCATAAAAAATTGGAAAATCCTTCTTATATGGGCTCTCTCTTTCTCCTGAAGAGATGGTTGTTAAACATCTGTCAGTACGTCTCTATTTGTAACTCCTTTTCAGGCTATAAACTTTCTGAGGGCACAGCCTGTGCCTTATCCATATGTGTGTCCTCTTTGTTGTAGGAGTGTGGTATTTAGTGTTGGCGGTGGGTGTGGTTTCTTTGAACTTCCATACGAAATGTGTGTTGACTTAATAGACAATCAGAGAAAAATGTTCAGCATGCAGTTGATAAAAATGGTTTGGAGTTCACTTTTGAGAGTGTAGCTGAGCTATGTATAAACTTGGTGATAGTTAAGTTTGAGAAAAGAAGAAAATAACACATATTGGAATGTGTTATAAATTTGGTATGACTATTAAACTTAAATGCCAATATTCTGGAGGAAAAATAAGCTTTCAAACTGGAATTTATTTTATCTTGCAATAATCTGGAACTGGAGTCTCGAAATATATGGATCGTGGAATCATCTAGAGAACATGAGAAATGGGCTTTACCTTAGGTCAACTTAAACAAACAGTATCATATACTGTAGATATGCCTAATAGTAATGCAGATGAAGCTCACCTTGGCTTTCCTCTTTAAAATCTTTTTAAATAAGTTTATTGATTTTAGAGGGAGAGGAAGAATGAAGAGAAAGAGAGAAAGAGAGGGAAAAACATTGATAGGTTGCCTCCTGACCAGGGATCAAACCCACGACCTTTTGTTTTATGGGATGATGCTCCAGCCAAGAAGCCACACTAGCCAGAGCTTGGCTTTCCTCTTTAGAATCACACTATCTTCACTGTTTTTTATGACAGATTGTATGGAATAATATAAGTCTTTTATATACACACTCGGAATACACATAGATTACTACAGAGTAATCCCATTTGAAAAGGATAAAACTTGTGTTTACTTTGAATAAAAAAAAATAAACACTTAAATGTGGACTGAAAACTTAGTGAGCTAGGTATAAGGACCATGGAAGCATAGGTTTCCAATGGATCTTAAAATCCAGCTACATACAGGTGTCCACCTTTTACATAATTTCATAAGCCTGGGCATTTCTGGACATGCTGGAAAATGCAAGGCCCCGAGGCATGATTGCCCTTTGACACCAAGATTTCTTTTCTAAAATAGTTTATTAATACAAAAATGATTATATTGGCCAAACACAAATTGAACACATCCATGGAGCAACACATTTTGTTTCGTACTTTGTATTTATTTAAATAATGCATGCTAAAAGCTTAAAAATTAAATCATATTAGTTATAAGTTTGGTCATCTTCATTGAGCAGCATATAATTATATGGTTTTCTGAATATCTTGCAAAATAGAGAACATATGGAAATACAGTTCAGTCTAAATCTGTGCCTTTCAGTGGATCATCGTGAAATGAATCAGTTGTCTCAGCCCCTAACATCACCTGTGTCTTTCACATCAATGTAAGTGGACTCACAGTAAGGGACTACAGTCAGTATTTCAAAAAAAAATCTATTAATATATCTTTGCCAGAAATTACCTAATCCCCTAAATATGTGTTTTAAGAATTTTCCTGCACTTCTACTACTAATTTAATTACTAGAATCTATTTGGAAGTAATATGTCATTTATATTATGTAATAAAGTAAGTTATCATACACTTGTTTGTAACAATGTTGTCATGTTGAAATCATAGTACTTGACCCTCTTTAGAAATGTCTGCAGTTTTTTGTTCTATACAGGTTATGTATACTATTATATGACTACATGTTATCAGTGTTCAATTTTGTGTTTAACCAACCACAGATTTTTGTGTTTTCTGTATACAGAGCTCTTTCGATTAGGTGTAGAATCATAATTAAATTTATTACAAAAGAATAAAATGGTTGTAGTTTTTGAATAGTCACAACTGATTAATATCTAGATCAGTGCCGCGGGCCGGCCACAGCAGAGTCCAGGGGGTCCCGATAGGTGGGTAAGGCGTCGGCGCGTGGAGATCAGGCAACTACACAGCTCAGAGGCAGGTGAAGCACTGATTCGTTTATTGCAAGTACAAGTGGAAATTTATATTTTCCTTTTTGGCAAGGATTAACATTTACAGGTGCATTGCCTGATCAGTTAAGCAGAAAACTTAATACAAAGGT
>CM052549.1:33581695-33741344 GCA_028533065.1 Trachops cirrhosus
AGGCGTCGGCGCGTGGAGATCAGGCAACTACACAGCTCAGAGGCAGGTGAAGCACTGATTCGTTTATTGCAAGTACAAGTGGAAATTTATATTTTCCTTTTTGGCAAGGATTAACATTTACAGGTGCATTGCCTGATCAGTTAAGCAGAAAACTTAATACAAAGGTAACCAGGAAAAGTACGAAAGTTTCCATGGATATAATTATATTAAACAAAGATTGTTTTGACTAAAGTTTCTATAGATTTAGTTATAGTGAACAAAGATTATTTTAACCAGGACAGTTATAAATCAGATGATTATAATTTTTCAGTAATTGTTTATAGGGCAAAAGTATACGGTAGATTGAGCAGAGGCAATAAGGCCTTTGTGACATCTAACTTACTTATCTATCTTTTCTGTCCAAAACGTTTCTCTGTGTCCTATAAACTTTGACTTCACAATGACTGTTTCTAAGATGTTTCTCTGTGTCCTATAAACTTTGACTTCACAATGACTGTTTCTACATGCTTAATAGCTAACCAGCTTTTCTTATTTCTATGACTGTCTAATTGATATATATTCCTATTCAAGGTAAGGGAGGGGCTGTTACTCTAACGACTTTTAGACATTCAGGGACTTGTTGAACAGAGACGCATGGGTCTGATTATATCCTGCTTATGTCAGCTCTAAGAGTGGTGGTCATTTCTAAGAGGTCTCAGATGATTAAAGCAGTAAAAATACAGAATCCAGAAAAGAGAAAGAACAAAACCAAGCACAGATCCCAAGTAATGACGCATCTTCTAGGCCAGGATATGCTTCCTTGAAGACATATCCCCCATGTCCGGACCTTGTCAGACAACATGGTTGGCCGCACTGGAACTTCTAAGTAATGTCACATCTTCTGGGCCAGGATATGCTTCCTTGAAGACATATCCCCCATGTCCGGACCTTGTCAGACAACATGGTTGGCCGTACTGGAACTGGACGTGGCAGATCAGGGATGTCAAACTCATTTTCACCAGGGGCCACTTCATCCTCGAGGTTGCCTTCAAAGGGCCAAATGTAAGTTTAGGACTGTATAAATGTAACTACTCCTAACAGCTAATCGAGAGCTCAGTGCTGCCTCGGGGCAGAAACAAGGTGTGAGCCAGATAACACAAGGTGGAAAGCTGGATACAGCCTGAGGGCCCTGCGTTTGCCACCTGTGGTCTAGGTCAACCAGTTTAAGGGGCTGGTTTAATTTAAATGTGTTTTTTTTTCTGATATTTTATAATATCTGGTGATTTATTTCTATACCACTTAAAAGTTCTGTACTTTTTTTTATTTTTAAAGATATTATTTATTTTATTTTCAGACAGAGGGGAAGGGAGGGAGAAAGAGGAGAGAAACATCAATGTGTGGCTGCCTCTCACATGCCCCCAACGAGGACCTGGCCTGCAACCCAGGCATGTGTCCTGACTGGGAATCGAACTGGTGGTCCTGTGGTTCGCAGCCCAGAGCTCAATCCACTGAGCCACACCACCAGGGCTAGTTCTGTACTCTTGACCTCATCTTTAAGATGGGGTATTTCCAGTGTTTGCCTCATAATACCATTGTAAGACTCAAAAGATATAACATAGGTAGCCAGGCTATAATATATTCTCCATATTAATGGTAGCTATTATTAAAAATATCAAAGTTTTAACTTAAATTAATTTGTAAATTAAGACTACTAGAAATAATTTGACATGTACAGTGTATTTATGGAAAGCTAACCAAATATTTCAGTAGTATTACTGGCATTTGTCCCAAAAAATATTTGATTCACTTAAAGTACAAAATTCATATACCAAGTCACTATTATGATCAGTGTTTCTTTTTCCCAGGTGTAGATTTAAAAATGCACTTTCCTATTGATTAACAGAAAGATTCATTCGAAATCCAGAGCCTGATAACATTGAGTTCTAAAACAACACATCCTTCTAAAAATTCAGACCTTTTAGGATCCCTTATGGGCAGATAATACACAATTACCAGTAGATGGCAGTGTGTATATAAAAGTGTTTCGTACACAATTTTGTAAACTGCAGGTTACCAGCTCTTACTAAGGGATGTTCATCCACATAAAAACTCTATTTAGGGGGAATGAATGATGGATTCCTAACTGTTTTTTAAATTCTTTGCTATTGTCTTCCCTATTTCACTTCAAAAAAGAGAATGTGGTTGTCATTTGTGAAATGCATTAAGTCTTCCGTATAATCTAGATCCAAGTTTTCAGGAGGTGAGAGTTACTGGCTGACCTTTGCATGATTCTTCTATGTGCTGTTATTTATGATCCCATAGCCTTTTCAACTACAGGATCCTCTTGGATACATTGTCATGGTTGATTATTTGGTGCGGGTTTCTCCAGCTTGCTCACATATGTACACAGTGTTCTATGTTTAACAAATATATAAATAAGGAAAGATAAAAATAGAATCAGAGATAGAGATGAAATATATAAATTCTTTGGGATTATTAAACTATGAAACCATATCTTTCATCAGACTGGAAGGAAGTTTAAGCCTATTTTTAAGTTGATTTGAATGTACACGAAACAAAATATTTTTCTCTTTCATCCTGCCATTCCTATGCTTAAACCCTAAGCATAAATGTCATAGGTGGCTGAAAATACAATCATTCCCTCCCCACTGCTCCTGGTTGTAATGTGACTTTTTGCAGATCATGTATGAGGAGAATGATAATAGAAGTTTCCAGACCAGGCAAGATTGGTGATTAGCACTAACTTTAAACTTAGGGCAGTGACAATGGAAAAGGCAAGAGGTATTTGAGGAAGCAATGGTAAGGGAGGAAGTTCTTTCTGCTTACCTTGATTTCATGAAAGTTTCTTTTCATTTTTTCTGCTAAGTAAAAGTATTTATCTGCATGTTTCAATATTATCACCTCTCTTGTTCTTCATCTGCATCACCTGTCTTGTTCAAAAGTATGAATATTACTATAAATACATTTCAATAGGGAAGAAAATAAGGATATAGCAGTAAAATTATTCATTTTTAATAAAAATTATTTTTGCAATTTAGAGTCATGAAAGTATTGTGAATTCTTAACCTGTAGCAAACCTGCTAGATAAAGCATTGTGAAAAACATGGAACTACCTACTAGTTCTCTTGCTCAGGAAAGAAGGCCAGGCCCAGGGACCTGCTGCTATAGGTGAAAAGTGATGCTATATACAGTGCTGTTACTTTTCAGCTCCACTGACCAATGCAGTGTTTCTACACATTGTTATTAAGTTACTAGTAGATGAATCAATGTACTTCAAAGATAAGATAGATAATATTAATTAACTCAGAACACTTCTCAGCTTTCTCCGAATAGAGGGGATGGATTGTAAACCTTGGGCCTGGCTATGCATAAATCTGTGAAACCAGGGAAGTATCAACACTTCCACTCTGAGTTTCCATACTTATTTTTCTTTTCTACCTCCTTTCTCAGTGAATTCCATATATATTCTTTGAAAATACTTTGGAGTGAAAATAACTCCAAATATTACTCCACTAGGTGAATGTACATTGAAACATAAAAGCTTCCAACAGAGCAAAGACCTCAAATGGAATTCCAATCCACATGGAGGAAATGGGGGTGATGCCTATAGAGACAAATGGTATTTCTCAATAGAGCCTGAAGCCACACCAGAGGTGATAGAATGTGCTCCATGATCAATCTAAATCAGATACAGTGTGACTCACACCAAGATAAGCATTTTTTATATTTCCACTCAAATGACTTAGATGAACTACTTGGATAAGCAGGGAGAAAGCAGGAAACTCATGCAATGAATTTTAAAAATCTATGTGTCAGCTAAACATGTTTCAAATCTCATACTACAAAGAGAAAATTTTTTTAATTTTTAAAAGGTTTTATTTATTTGTTTTTAGAGAAAGGGGAAAGGAGAGAGAAAAAGAGGGAGAGAAAGATCAGTGTGTGGTTGCCTCTCACGTGGCCTCCATTGGGGACCTGGTCTGCAACCCAGGCATGTGCCCTGACTGGGAATTGAACCAGCGACCCTTCCGTTCACCTCCCAGGCTCAATCCACTGAGCCACAGCAGCCAGGGCAAAAAGTGGGTTTTTGGAAATATTGTAAATTGTACTTAAGTGTATAGCATGCACATAGAAAAGTATGCAGATCAAACTATATGGACTGATTTTTTTAAATAAGTGCGCCTGAGTAGGAAATCAGCAATAAGACACAGAAAAAGGATATAACCAGAACCTCAGGGTTGCCTAATGTTCACTTTCTTCACTGCTTCCACGTAACCATATCTTATCTTCTAAAACTATAGATTAGCTTTGTCTTTTTTAAACTGTATAAAAATGCAGTTATACAGCATGTATGCTTCACTGCTGGGTTTATTTCACTCAAGTATTTATGAAATTCAAGTCATGTTGTAATTTGTTCATTACCTTTACCACATATCTCATTGTATTGAATACACTACAGAATTTTATCCAGTTTGGGGCTGTTGTGAAATAGCGCTTCTATGAACATCTTAATACATGGTTTTTTTTATGCATATGTGTGTGAATTTCTGTTGGGTAATTAACCTAAGTGTATTAGGTTACATGAGTTAGTAAATGCTGCCAAACCATTTTTCAAAGTGGTTATACTAATTATACAATTGCAGCTTTGATGATAATTTCATTCTACTTCTTCACCAGTACTTGTTATTATATGTAATTTTCATTTAATGCATTTTCCTAATGTACATTTTAAGACTATATATAATTATATATGATATATAATGTATAAGATGATTATACATGTGAAATATATGATAATATGCAAGATGTATTACATATGAGATATGATACTGGAAGGAACTTAAGTTATATGCTACAAAAATTTTCAGTCTATAGTGAAAAAAAACTGACCTAGATAAGCATGACCTTCATTCCCTAAATGGAGGATAAGAGGGTCCCCAACACCAACAAACAGTTGTCAGGACACCAACAGGGCATCCAAGAAGTCAACTCAATTCTGGCACTATCTACTGGAAGACAGCATCAGATTCCACAGGTTAAGGGTTCAGTCCTATAAAACTGTCCCTACCCATCCGTCCTGACACAAACACACTTCAGACGCCAGGAAGAAGCCCAGGTTACTTGTGCTTCTTACTGATTGGCCACAGATTGGAGGCTCTAACAAACCTTTCCAACTCAGAATGCCAATCACAAGCTCAGGTGGTCACCTGTACTTCTGACTGAGTGGTTATAAATAAGAGGTACCCACAACCCCCCCCTTGGGTTTTATTAAGTTGCTAGAATATCACAAAACTAAAAAAGAATGTTGCCTACTAGATCATTAGTTTATTATAAAAGATATAACTCAGAAACAGGCAGGTGGAAAGATACAGAGGGCAAAGACTGTAGGAAGGAGCTTGGAGCTTCAGTGTCCAGGTGTGCCACTCTCCCCGCACCTGCACATGCTCACCAACCTAGAAGCTATCTGAACTCCCCCCTTCTCTTCAGTTTTTATGGAGTATAGACATGATTGAGTAAGTCACTGGTCAGTAGTGATTGATTCCATCTCCAGCCCCTCTCCCCTGCCTGGAGGTTGGGGTATGGGACTGAAAGTTCCAACCCTCTGACCACATGGTTGGATCTCTCAGCACCCAGCTCCACACACTAGGTGTGTCCCAAAGTTGCTTCATGAACATGTAAAAGATCTTTATCACTCTCAACACTTAAGAAATTCCAAGGGTTCTGGAAGCTGTGTGCCTGGAATTATGGACAAAGACCGAATATATTATATATTTTGGTCATCTGAATAAACAAATATTTATTTCTTAGAAATCATAATATTGCATCCCCATATCACCTGTGATCTGGAAAAGATCACACATATTTACTTAGTGCCTCTCAAATGTGATACATCAGAAATCTAGCTCCTATCTTCAAAGAGCTTATCATTTTTGCTTGAAAGGATAAGTCTGCCAGATATGTTTGTCAGATAGACTGAGAATGGGAGGACTTGAGACGGAGCGGCTGGTTCAGATGGTGCTGCACTATTCCAGACATGTAGGATCAGGTGTTGAAATAGAATTCCATTGAAGAAACAATCCAAGTATTTCAACTGCTTAATATTTTGCAGCTTTCTCTAAAATGAGTCTCCATCCTTGAAAATATGGACTCATATTATAGTTCATCTACTTCCTAGATTGTTGTCTTGAATACAAAATGCTATATGTGTCAGTTTAATGAGATCTGAAAAGAGCCTTTAGCCATTCTGTTAGCATAGGTAACTAGTTAGATATTAACAGAAGAGAAACTACTAATCCTCATTAAATTTGGAAGCTACAGCTTCACAGACACCCCAGGGGACAACTGTATTCTCTGCCAAACTAGCTTAATCCCTGAGCAGGCAGGAATGACTGACTTTCCAATCTCCCCAGGGAACAACCAACCTATTAGCCTGGATTACCAGGGGAGATGGAAGGAGAGATTATCAGCCAGGAGGAAATTTCTTTGCTGGGCTCATGTGCTGTAGAAGCCAAGATGATTCAAGAGGAGGTCCTTCTACCAGGCGCATGCTCAGTAGAAGCCAGATGAAAAAGCAGAACTTTGAGGCAAACACAGTAGAAGCCAAAATGGAGATCATAAAAGGGAGGGGTTTAGCCTGGGGAAATCTGAGAAAAGGATTGGATAGGATATGGGCACAAACCTGGAAAGATCCAGGAAAAAGATTGGATGGGGGAGGGCCCAGCACAGCCTCCCAGAAATCCAGGAAACAGGTTGGACAGTTTGATCGACAGCCTGCTTGTTCCCCAAACTAAGAAAATATATAAAGGATTAGCAAGGACCTTGGGGCAGTTGCTATTAGAGCCTACCCACCCTCCACATCCCCAAGGGTGCATTATTTCTTTTCACCCCAATACATTTTGCCACTGTACTTAAACTTCTCCCACGTGTGTGTGCCCCTGAAGCTCGTTCCCCATGACTTTGCAAGGGCCCATTTTCTCAGGCCACAGCTGGAGGCTTTCTGCTCCTGGGCCTAAATGTCATTTTATAGTTTTGTTTTCTTCTCCTATTGATTGTTTATAAATTTTAGCCATAAGAGCTAGTTAAAAACAAATTCACTTCTCTAATAATTTTGTCCAAGTGAACTAAGCATGATATGCCTGGATAATTTCCAGGAGCTTTATAATCAGACAGATAAACCTGATTTTGAACTTACTCATTGTCAAGTCATTTCTTAGAGTCTTGGTTACTTCATGTGGCAATTTGGAATAGTATCAGCTAGTTAATATGGGAACTGCGATGATTAGGTTAAATAACTTGTGTAAAATCATCGGTACTGCACCTAGCACACACTGGGCATGCAGTACATGGTAGGTAACATTGCTAAAGTTTTATTATCATTTAGGTTTTACATTTTAAATTTCCACCAAACTCAAAAGGGCATTGTATTTTTCTATACATTATACATTTCTTGACGGCAAAATAATAGTGGATATTTCATATTTTATATAATTTAATTATTTTTAGAAAAAAGTGGGCTATCTTTATGATAATATATTTCTTGCTATGCTTTTGTTATCAAAATCTTCATTTATGCTAGTGCATGCAATTCTCATTTATGCAGTCAATTCTATGTCTCCCATTATCTTGGAGATCATGTGACTATATAGTACCTCAATCTGGAAAAACTATATTACAAATACCAATTTTTCCTGTTAGAGGTAATCTGTGTGTGTGTGTGTGTGTGTGTGTGTGTGTGTGTGTGTGGATTGGGGTGATTCAATGAGAGCAATTAGTTTACACATAGCTCCACAGTTATAACCAAAAAACACAAATTCAACATAGTCTGGCTATGTATGTTTATTGCCCTTGAGTTCTAATGTTTTCATTCAGTAAAACTACTTTATAATTCACAACAGAGCAAGAATATGACAGTTGAAGGGGGGGAGCAAATCCTTACCACTGACAAAAGAACTGAAGATTCTATTCTTTCTGACAAAAAATACCAGGGATCATTTTCTACTAGTAAAGATTCTGGACACTTGGATAAGCTGCTTTTAATAGAAAACAGAATTAAAAATACATCAAGAGCCACATTGAAAAATTCCAGTAAATAATCTATTAATCACTTTGTTTGATAAAACTGGACAATAATTTGCTCAAAGGCCATGATGGTTAACATTTCTGAGTCTTAAATTCAAGACTATGTGTAAGATAAAAAAACTATGCTTGCCTTCTTTCAAGACCACATCAAAATTACAACTAAATTACAGGACAACCATCATTGGGAACCACTTGAAGTCTAGCTGAACAGAGAGCCTATAACTAAGGATATACAGAAGCAGCCATGTAGAGACTAGTAGGAGGGGCATAGAGGCTGAATGGGGAGGTCCCATACCCACATGTGGAAGTTAAAAATCAGGAGGGATATCTCAGCTGTAGAGACCACACACCACCACCCCCCTCTTTAGGGTTACAGTGCCAGGAAGAGAAGTCCCCATAACCTTTGGCTGTGAACACAGTGGAGTCCCAGATATTCCTCTTAAAGGACTAGCACATGGACTTACTTGCTGAAAGACTTACTAGTTCTGAACTCCATTGATGGGGCAGCAGCTTAAAAGGCATCAGGGACATACATGTAGGAAATGATAGTCTGTTTTTTAGAGCAAGGACTAGAAGGGCAGCTTTCTCCTAGACAGATGTGCTGACAGAGGCCATTGTTCCCTCACTAAACTCTCCCCCAACAAAGCTGGCAGGCAGGCACCATATCTCTGTCTCCGTTAATCTGGCTAACATAGTTTGCCATGGCCTGGTGATTTCCTGAAACCCTACCCAACTTTGGGGCCCACCTCAGTCCTTTCTAATTATTTTTCCATAAAATGCCTGGTCTTGACTCATGCTGCAGAATTTCCCCAAATTTGCCAAAGGTTAGTGGCTCTAGGCAGGGAATAGGCAACAGCTGAAATGGCCTGCACCCAAGCCCTTCCCAAGAGGCCTCAGAACCAATATATTGGGTTGCCAGCTTCAGACCACACTAGAGTACCACTCAGGCAGCTCCACAAACGACATACCCAAAGGCAAGAATTAGTAGGCTCCAGAGCCTAGCTAAATGAATCCTGCCCTGTAGGGTCGGCCCCTGAATAACAGTTCCTCACTGTAGTTATGGTCAATTCTCACAATCTGTCAGACCTGAGGATTCATTCTTCCTATTGATGTGCCAAAAGTAATCAAGGTTCAACTACATACAAGAGGGCACATACAACCCACACATGGGACATACCTGGGACATCTGGCTCAGGGTACTCTGGGCCCCACAGAACACTTACTACATAAGGCCACTCAACCTAGACTTGAAGATGTAGCACTCTATCTAATACAAAGAAACAAACACAGGGAGACAACCAAAATGAGGAGAAAAAGAAATACATACCAAATTAAAGAACAGAAGAAACTCCTCCTCCCCCCCCCCAAAAAAAAAGAGCCAAACAAATAGAGATAAGCAATATACCAGATGCAGAGTTCAAAACACTGGTTATAAGGATGTTCAATGAACTAGGGACAAGAATAGAGGTTCTCAGCGAGAACTTTAACAAAGAGATAGGAAACATAAAAAAAGAACCAGCCAGAAATGAAGAGTACAATCACTGAAATAAAGAATACATTAGAGAGAGTCAATAGTCAATTAGATATAGCAGAGGACTGAATCAGTAATTTAAGAGACAGGATAGCAGAAAACATCCAATAAGAACAGAAAAAAAAAAAGCAATCCAAAAAAAATGAGGATAGTTTAAGAAACCTTCTGGGACAAGAAATATAAAAATTATTCACACCATAATATAAGAGAATAGAAAGACAGATAGCAATTGAAAAGCTATTTGAAGAAATAATGATGGGAAATTTTCCCTACCTGGAGGAGGAAATAGACATACAAGAAGTCCAGGAAATGCAGAGAGCAAACAAAATGAACACAGAGAGGTCCACACCAACTTACACTATATTTTAAATGTCAAAATTGAAAGAAAAAGAATCTTAGAAGCAGCAGCAGGAAAGCAGTTGGTTACCTACAAGGCGGTTCTCATAAGAATGTTAGCTGATTTGTCAACAGAAACTTTGCAGGCCAGTAGGGATTGGCAAGAAATATTCAAAGTGACAAAAACCAAGGACCCACAAGCAAGATTACGCTTCCCAGCGAAACTATCACATGGAGTTAAAGAAGAGATGAACCACTTCTCAAACAATAAAATGATAAAGTGATTCATTACCACCAAGTAAATATTTTAAGAATATATCAATATTTGTCCATCAATAGACAAATGGATAAAGAAGTAGTACATGTATTAAAAGGAATATTATTCAGCCATAAAAAAGAATGAAATCTTGCCATCTGAAACAGCATGGATGGACCTAGAGAGAATTATGTATGCTAAGTGAAATAGGTCAGACAGAGAACAACAAATCTCATATGATTTCACTTATATGTGGAATCTAAAAAATAAAATAAATGAACAAATACAATGGAAAAAATCCATAGACACATTTTGATGTTTGCCAGATGAAAGGAGGTGTGTTGAAAATTGGTATAATTATTATGGAAAATAGTATGGAGCTTCCTCAAAAATTAAAATTATAATTACCATATTATCCAGCAATTCTGTTATTTGGATGTATATGTAAAAGAAATAAAATTGGATCTCAAAGAGGTATCTGCACTCTCATGTTTATTGCTGCATTATCCATAACAGCCAAGATATAAAAATAACTTAAGTGTCTGCCAATAGGTAATTGGATTTGCAAATGTAATATATTTAAACAGTAGAATATTATTAAGCCACAAAAAAGAAATTGTTCCATTTGTTGCAAAATGGATTGAACTTGAGGGCATTAGTCTAAGTGAAATAAACTATAGTAACTGACATAACAATGGGCAATTACTTAGCATCCTTCACTTTCATTTCTCTCCAGTTCATTTCTTAAAGAAATATGTATTGATATTGATATGTATACACAACAGGATAATGTGTGGTGCACCTTCAAGTAATTTTCTTCCTAGGCTTCTAGAGAAGACAAATTTCATAGCTTCTGAGATTTTAAATGAAAAAAGGGGAAAAATAAACTCCACATTAGATAAGGACAAAAGTAACAACAGAATAAGGCAAAATTAGCTAATTCAAATAAGATTCAGAAAAGATAATTAGAAAGTCAAAGATTAAGTCACAATTCATGTAGGCTTTTACTTAATACATATCTAAATCTAAAATCATTTGCCTGCACTATTATTTTATTACACCAGAATTATGTAAAAAGTAAAGAAATTATTTAAGATGTTTGGTATTTATTAAAGAATGGCAATGGATTTTCATATACATTAATCACTATTTATCATTTTGATTTATTTATTTTCATCATTATCCCTATGTTTCTATAGCATGCATTTTAATGTAAAAGCACTGAAAAAGGAAGCCCCACAGCATACCAGCTTATGTTGAACATTCAACACTTTACAAAGTTATACAAGTAGCTACTTAAAGGGTGGAAATGATATACAGTGGTACCTCAGTACTTGTCATTAATTCATTCTGGAACTCATGATGAGTGCCAAAACTGACAAATACTGAACAACGAAGCATTTTCTTTCATGGGGCAATGTCATGATTCATACAAGTTCCAGTGAGTGTGATGAGTCCTGAGCAAGCACCAAGTACTGAAACATTTTTTCTCATCAAAATGACTCGAGTGCACAGTTTGAAGGGTTCTTGAAGCCAACAAGTACTGAAGTATAACTGTATTTCAAGGCTTCCTAAAAGTGTAGTCTAATTATACCACAAGAATTATAAAAAATAATAATAAATTATGTATCTGAAATTATCTCCAAATAAGACAGCAGTGAGAAAAGTTTCGACAAAACTGTACAATGAGATGATATACCATAAACTCAAGATATATTAGCATCATCTTGAAGCAGTTTCCTCCCCCAAAACAAAAGACAAAATGTACATTTAAATATTCTGGGGTAAGTAGCCAACTAAAAATAACAAGTAGCAGTGATGAAACAACTTCTCATATGTACCTCACAAATTAGTTTTGTTCCAATAATGCGTGTGCTCTCAGTATAATCCTTTGCATTCTAATGATCCTGTCACAACTTTGTCAAATAATTAATGTCTGAAATAACATTCATCTATTCACATTATACTCTCACCCTAATTCTAATTCCAAAATTGTTACTTAATTTTACTATGTTTTATATATACTGGCACTAAAAATATAATTGTGAAACAATATAGACAAACTTTCCATTAAGATTATGTTTTCATAGGGTAAAACAATAAAAAAAGGATTGTGACCATTCCCAGCTAAAGAATGAAAATAGGTTTCACTGTTCAGAAAAGATGATAAATAAACTAAAATCTGAATACCAAAGAGATGGCAATGAAGCAAAAGTTAAGTGTAAGAACATAACAGACAGAAGCAACAGCTAGTGTGAAGGACTAAAGTAAGGAGCCCATTGACCTGATCAAGGCACAGGAAGATTACTCTTGTGGCTGGAGAAGAGACAGATGGAAAAGTGGAAGTGAGTGAAGTTAGAGATGTAGACACTGCCCTGTCATGTAGAGCTTAGAGTTTTATTGTAGTAAAATTTGAGATGTTAATGTTCTCTAATAAATGGTATAATTGTTCAATGAGTGATTTAATTTGATTAAGACGTAGGAAAAAGAGACCACTGAAGATTGAGGGATGAATTCCAGAAGTTCAATGACAGAAGTAACTATTCAAAAAAAGGAAACCAGTGAAATAGCCCTGGCAATAAAATTTAGTGGTCCCAACTACAGATGATTATAGTAGAAGTGGAGAGAAGTGGGTAGATTTCAGATCCATTTTGGACTTTTGGATATGGGTTCTGAGAAATATAGAACAATACAGGAAAACTTCTATGCATTTTTTTGATGCTGTTACTATTTTCTTGAAGTGAAAAATACAGTGACAAGCAGGTTGAGAGATGGTGGTAAAAATGATCAGTTATATGTGTATCCATTTTTAAGTTTGTACTGCCTATTAGAAATACACATAGAAATGTCAAGCTGTTATATATAAACATATAAAGAAGTTTATTTTAGGCATTGTTATATTAAGACAACACTTAAAACAATCATTATGGGATGAATAAGAATGTAATCTATTAAGTATAAAATCATAAAAATTTGGACAGCTGACACCATTGTAATCTTCCATATTTAGAAATATGATGAAGTTTTGAATACTTAAATGTATTTTTGAAAAAAAACATTTAGAAAATATTTAGGGCATATGGATCAAATAAAAAAGAATAAAATATTTATTGAAGTTCCACCATGAAAATTTGTCTGTCAGAATGGTTATCATCAATAAATCAACAAATACTGAGTTTTGGTGAGGATGTGGAGAAAAGGGGACCCTCATGATAATATTTTAACTACTACTAATGAAATATATATTCAATTATTACATATACCAGACCAACATTCCTTGGATCTTCAATTTGTGTTTTACATTTCTTAAAGTGGAAGAGTACATTTAAAATAAAAATTGATCAACTATCTTTTTAAACACTTTAACAGTTTTTTTAATGGATAAATTAATTAAATAGATTAGGTAAAGTGGTCCTTTTATTTTTAGTAAATTGACCTTCTGTAATTTCAACTATAAAAATGTATATTTCTCATGAAGAATACCTTCTAATCTAGTGTATTGTGTACCATGATTTTCTTTTGTAAGAAAAAAAAGTTATATTTGAGGGCTAAAAAATCTAGTATTAAAAGTCATTAAACTTGTGTAAGAACATGTAATTTTTTTAATAGTGAAAAATCACACCTACTGCTAAATCAGCCAAACTTATACTAAACTATGTTGTCTACCTTGACAATTGAAAGGATGGCAAATTTCATTAGATATTAGTAAAAATAAACACAATTTCACCCATACAATTTCAAGGACACTCTGAAATTACTCATGAGCCTGAGGTTACAGCTCATCCTGGAACCTTACACTAGAATGCTGGACCCCCTTGGTTCCTATATCTTGGTCTCCGTGAGAGTCCACGTGTAAAGAGGAACCCATGTAGGAACTCCACACGTCATCACTTTCGGCAGGCCACCACTTCACAAATACTGGCTGATTTCTATCGGGCAAGGTCTTATGCAGCATAGTACAGTTCTTGGAAACAAGATGTCCCCACCTATCATGAACATGCCAATATAAGAAACCATAGCTTAAAACTGGGCTCTTTATGACAAAAATTATAGAAATCAACCTTAGTGGATAAATCTAATTTCCTGAGCAGTCTTGGTAAGCAATATCTGTGGAATGTTTGTGAAAAGAGGACTGGGAGCTCACGTAACATCCCGGCAATCTTGTTAGGTTGGATATCAGTCATTCTTATCTGAACACTAAGATTAAACTCTCCTTTCTCCTACTGACATTTGGTTAAATGAAGCATGCCAGTTATACCTATGTGAATGACATTACTCATTTTATGTAGTCTAATAATTTCAATCTCTATCAAAGCTTTATACATTAAACATCAAACTGACTCCAAAAATAGCTTAAGAGAACTCCTAAGACTTGGCAGAATGAAGTTTGAAAATCAGTTTGGTGGCCACCAGACATGTTCCTTGGTAACCATAATAATAAACTGCAATACAAAGAAAGACTAATTTCCTCAGTAAATATTTATGAGTGCTTAACGTTTGTTACTTTTTCTGGGAATATAAAGTTAAAATAAACAAAAGGACAAATAAAAAATAACTGAACATTCCAACAACAAGTTAGTCCATTCTTTTTTGTAGCATATAGGATGGAACAGGAGGGAGATATGATTTAATTACTACAGTGCCAGGAGTTAAGTGTAACCATAGAGATAAGCTGCAAAGAGCTTCATGATAGCAAAGAGGAGAGTCACATAAACTAGAAGAAGCTTGAGGACTTTTCCCCAAAATAATGAGTAGACTTGACTTGAGTTTTAAAGGACAAGCTATTGTGGGAGGCATTAATGAACCTTGATCAGCATGTCCAATGTATAAATACATTAAATTATTTGGAATGCTTAGAGTAAAGAAAATAATTTAATACAAATTAAGAGTATTATGTATAGAACAGTTGGAGAGTCAGATCATGAAAAGCAGCTTGTGTTAAGTGAAACAGTTAAAACATTTTCCCTTAAAGTTTTAAGAAAGACTTTGAGGTTTTTTAAAACATAAATGTTATAATTGTATTTTTAAGTTTTTCTAAAAGGATGATAGAGTGAGTGGAAGATAGATTGGTTAAAGAGAGACCAGTAAAGAAGCTATCATATTAATCTGGAACTGAAGTAGTGATGGACAGAAGTGAGTCAGTGAATCTTGAAAAAGAGCTAGAAAGGCAGTTCTAGAAATATTAGGAAGGCAAAATCTACAGGATTAAATAGCAGATGGAATCATGAAATAAGGACGGACAGAGCAATAAATGCAATTGTTATTTTTCTATATGTTAGAAGTGCTGAGACAGGAAATTAACAAATAAGTATGTCTTAGGGGAAAGAATGTGAATTCATCTTTGAATATGTTGTATATGAGATTTGGAGGACATCCCAATGTGTTGTATGATTGTCAGAAATATACATGATGTAAAATTTAGCAATATCATCACAACTAGAAGTGTAGTGTTTCTTTATAATGCAATGTATGTTATATAAATAAAAATAGATACCGAGTTGGATACTTGAAAGAATATGGAATATAATAAAACTGATAACACCTTAGCATTTTACATAAAGGAAATTTTAAGAGTCATCAGTACTTGCTTCATATCAGAAATTGCTTCATGTCGAGGGGTCTTCAAGGAAGGGTGGGCTACATATGGGTAGACAGGTTGTATCCTCCTCGAAACAATAAAAAGAAACAGAAACAAAGACAAGAAAAGACCCAGCTACAGAAAAAGGTAATTGATTATGGTGGCCCCAATGCTAACTTAATAAAGGCTTTCATAGGCCATCTCTTCTCAGTGTAATTTAGGCAAATTAATATTTAAAATTCTGCCAGAGATGAAAGATGGCAGCAGGATGCTATTATATTGAGATATTTAATTTCACTTTTAAATTGGAATATTTTCACATGTTAGCATTTCTAAAACATGGGTCCATCTTAACATCAATATATTTCATAATTTCTCTGCACTGAGAGCTAGTTCTTCTACAACCTGCTTATGTTTTAAAAATGCAACCATCAAAATTTGGGAAAAGGGTACTAGCTGGTTGGATAATAGCTCTTAATCTGTAAGAAACAAATAGTTAAAAGATAGTGGATTGAATGTAGTTCAAATCTTTCTAAAACACAAGAGCCTAAAGATACTTGTTTGATATGGGGTAATTGTCAGAGAACCCAGCATTAGTAGCTTAAAATATTATTTTAAAGTTCTCCATCATCAACATTTTTGATTATAGGGAGAAAAAATAAAACTCAACAATACTGAATTGAAAAACTGATTCCAAAGTTGTGTTCTGAATGTGAAAAGTTTAGAACTGTAATACCCATCTTAACTGACATATTTTTTACTCTACATATAAAAATGGTGGTTTATATTATTTAGAAAACTGTATAATTAAAACCAAAAGAGTTCTCTCAATTACTATAAAATAAAAATTTTAGAAGTTAAGAAAACATTGCATCACGGTTTTAATTGGTATCATTTTTTTCTTTCAAAAAAACAACATGTGTTTGCAATTTACACTTTTTTCAATTAGATGAAATAGTCCTTGATGCAAACGCACGTGCACACACACACACACAAGAAGTGTCTGTAGCCTTCACTCTCTTGTCTACCCTCAAGGATGAGCATTTCTTTTTCCCCACCCAGAAGTGGAGAAAAGCAAGGGACAGATTAAATGGAGGATCATCCACAGAACAATTTGGCTCAGTTAGTCCTCAGCAGGCCCCATTTAGACTCTGACACTCAGAATTATTCATTATGACTCTTGAAAGTAAGTTGATGACACAAACTTTGAGCTTTCCTCTGTCTAATCATCCAACAGAGGAAAGAGAGAGAAAAGTGAAAGGATGGGCACAATGTTATGGACACCTGTGCACTGAGACAAAAATTCAGGAGAGGTTCTACTAATCGTTGGCAGGAGACTTACATTTTCTATCCAAGCTCTTTGAGATCTCTTCCACCTTTGTGACACACCAGGTGTCCCATTGTAGTTTTAACTACTAATATAGTTATCCAGGTAGAAGAGTAAAAATTAGAAGATAGAAAAATTCTAAAATGCATTGACAATAATAGCACTGCATTTAAAGTAGGACCAACTTGTACATTAGATTTGTATTGCTGTACAAGAAACTGTGACAAATCTAGTGCCTCAACATCATAGCTATTTATTAGCTCACAGATGGTAGGTCAGAAGTCTGGGCACAGTATGATGGGATCCCTGCTCTCAGATGCTGAAACCAAGGTGTGACTGCATTCCAGATCTCACTGGCTGAAATTGAGGTGTCAGGCTGCCCCTTCTCATCTGAAGCTTTCAGTCGATTTTAGTCTGATGGCCCAGTTTTTTCCCTTGTGACTGTCACACTTGGGTTCCCATTTTCTTGCTGGCTTTCAGATGGAGGCCATTTTCATTTCCAAGAGGCCACGTGGGTCTTTCCATCTCCAAAACCAGCAGCAGAGACTCTCCTTCACACAGAATTCCTTTCACACTTCAAATCTCTCTCACTGGAAACCCCACTTCCCTTTAAGGGCTCACATGATTGGGTCAGTCTCAAGCAGAATGTTCTTCCTTTTTAAAATCAAATTATTTGGGACCTTATTTACAGCTGATAAGTCCACACACAGAAGCACCTGGTTAGAGTTTGACTGGGAAAAGGTGCATGTGCACCGGGGACTGGGAATCTTAGAACCTGCCTTCCACAAACAGATATAGTCATCGTTAGGCATCTGGGAATACTGTAGATTATCTAAAAAGGATAAAGTTTGGCAAATTTGAAGATCCCCTCCTTTAGTAGAAATGTCTTGGCAGAAATGACTTGCCAGCCTTCAATGTCATTGCTTCACATTTTTACCTTGAGTTAGGTTTTGATGAACCTTTTATCTTTCCCAATAATAATAATACATATCTGACAAGTACATCTTGTCCACATGGGCCACCATAGTTGAGAAACTTGGAGATAATTGAAAATGGAAGTTAGACTTGGTCTGACTCAGAACATCACTGGTCTTGTCTGCGTTCGCATTGCTATAATCGTAGTTAAGGTTCTGATATTTCTTAAGACTCAGTATGCACAGTCAACTAGTCGTTATGAAACAAAGGACAAATTCTATTTTTGTCTGTTTTAGATCTCCAGAACTAGACACCAAGAAGCTGAGCTTCTAGAATTTTAATTTCAGCAATGCCCCATCATCGGGGGAATGGAAGATATTAATGGGTAAGATGCATGATAGCATTAAGGTACATTATCTGCTTAAGTGGTATTTTTACTTACAAAAAAGCAATACTGGAATGAGGCAATTCCTGAAATGTCAGAGATTATTCAAGAAGGATGGTATATCTTAGATAATTGTTACAAGCACTGTAGTAAGTGATTTGCAGTTATTATCTCATTCAAACCTCAAAAATAGGTAGCATTTCAATCAACATTTCACAAGAAAATTGAGCTGTGTCACTTTCCATGAGTTATATAACATGTTTTAGCCTCAGTCTTCACCTTTGTTAAATGATTATAATAATATTACTTGTCACAAACAGTGTGTTATTGGATTAACATTTATTTTCATCACTAACCTGATAGATTGAAGGTGGTGCATAAATAAATGTTGAATTAAGGAATAAATTAACAGATAAGAAAAATAAGGAAAAGACATTAACTAGTAACCATTTACAGAAGCAGTGCTCACCTAAGGAACAAATTTGTCAAGAGAACAGATTGTGTTTTCACCCGAGATTTCCTTCTGTAAGTTTCTTGCTGGATCTAAGGCATCCTTAACTCCCTGCTGAGGCATTCAGTGCTCTTCCCTAACTCTCTCCTATTGAGGCACGTTCAAAGGGTATGTTGTGACATCAGCAATTTTTATCTCAGTAGGAACCAAAGGTAGTATATATGCATATATATATATATACACACACATACATATGTATCAGTATTTTTACTTTATGTTGTATCTTGTATTCATCCAATCAAATGCTCTGTCACTTAAAATTAATTTAGAAGGATATCAACAAGTGATGTTGATTTGAAAGTTATTTAAAATTATTTTCAGTCAATATTGCTGACAATGAACATTTATTCTAAAACACTATGTATTTTAAAAACTTTTAGGTAATAACTCATTTCACCCTCACAATCTGTAATGTGGTTTTTTAATTACACAATTTTAGTAATAAGGAAATTAAAGCATGTAGATTTAGCTTTAAGTAACCTGATCAATGTAAGACAGTCAATTAGTCAAGAATGTGTACCTGGAAGGCTTGATTTTATCCATTGTTATAATTTACTATCTTCCCCAAAAAATGTCATTCAGTAAGTGCACATATGTGCGTGGTTAAAAGACAAGCCTATCTCCCATCTTGAAGAACATAGTTCCATCTGTCAGGTGCTACACCATCATCAGTTGCTCACCTCCCTCCAGAGATAGCCTATGCACACAAACATGCATGAAAGTAAAATGTTGGCACATGCACCCACCTTTTATGTAAAAAAATCCTGTGGAATCTGAATATATTAATTTGCTATCTTGGGACCCATTGTACTGTATTAAATGTGTACTAAAATATGAAACTAAAGAAATCTTTGGCTATTTTGCTTCACACTTTATTTCCAAGAACTACAAGTCTGAGATTGTACCACACTTGCAAACTAACAAGTTGGCCGATTTCATGGGTACTGGCAGAAGGCATGAGACTTCTGGATCAGACAGAATCATAGCTTTGGTTTTGGGACAGTTCTTCTTGATCTCAGTGCTCAAGGGGCCGATGTGAAAAGGCCTAGGTGGATATGGGAACACAGCAGGTTTGCATCACAACTAAGACATATCAAGCTGAAGAAACCCAAAGTTTTTTGGGGGGGCTGCAAGCAAACTTGCCTGAAGGAGATATTCTCTTTGCTTTGAAGGAGATACTCTCTCAGTCTTGCAAGATTATTCTGTATACAAGTGTCCTTGAAATGAAATGTCTAGAGCCAAAGAACAGTCAAGTGCCTTTGTTTGCAAGAAAAACACAAATGTGACAGAATCATGAAAGAACCTTTACCCAAGTTACTATTTGCGTAACTTTGCATACCTCCTAGGATGCCTGAGCCTGCTTTTCTAACCTGTAAAATAATAGTATTTGTCATTTATTTGTCTAAGAATGATATGTAAAATATACTTTAAATTGCATTGTGAACTGCAAAGTGCCCCAAACAAATATTACTGCTTTTATTCCTATCGTCCTTGAAATCACATATATAAACACTTTTCTTTGGTCAGCAACTATGTGACCAATTAGACAGATATTAACTTTGGCAATATGCTAAGACATGTTCGCCTGGGGCAGAGTGCAAATTAAGTTTGAGTGATAGATTTAGGATTGTTTGGGGCCCAACCCAGGGAGAATTATAATAAAATTCAATGAATTACAAGGCAAGATGTTAATTCATGATTAGAAAAAGAAATATGACTCCTAAAGAAGAATAAGACATATTTGTCTCCTGATAAATGCCTGTGCATTTTCAGTACTTGGTTATGTGGTTCATGCTAGTTAAAATGCTGTGAAAAACAGTTTAACTAATGTATGAAGACATAAAGATGACTTACATAAATAAAACTACCTAGCTAATTTTATTCATGCATAAAAGAAGGGTCCTTACTACTAATAAGTTAAGTCTTATTATATGTAAATAATACTGCTTGATTATTCTAATTAAGTAATTAAACTAAAAATATTATGTTTATTATTTAATACATTGTTTCACATATTGGATTAACATTCATATCTATATCTTCATTTAAGAGATTTGTTATTTCTAGTGCCCATATTTATACATTTAAATTATTTCTTAAAGAAACTTTAAAATAAAATAAGGTATAAGTTATGTCTTTAGTTACATGTCTCTCTGAATTTATTTCCCTATGGAAGCATTACAAAATAAAATCTGCTCTGCTCATTTATCAAATTAATGAGGAACATATTCACGTTGCTTTATTGATATGTCAAACAGTTAAATTTCTTCCTCTTTCAATACTAACTATTTGAGCCTTCTAAGAAGGAGAGTAAAAAGCTTTCTTCAATTATAATAAATTCCTGATTTTACAAAATTCCCAAAAGCTTTTTAAAAAGTAAAATGACTTAAGAGATTTAGTTTGTTTTTCTTCTTCTTCTCTCCCCACAGAAAGCTCTGAAAATATTTCAATATAATAATCATATTTGGAATAAAAGAAATAAAGTACATCAATTTTGAAAGACCTGTACAGAGAAAGAAACACATTACTTCATTCATTTTAAAAGTTGATCATACACAAGGTTAAGTTGTAAAGAAAATGAAGCAAAAAGGAAAAGCTGTGTGTTTGTGTGAGTCTGTTTTATCCATGTCAGAGAGAAAAGGATAATTAAAGTGAAATAAAATGGTATAATACAATTTTTTCTATTTTTATTTTATTTTACTGGGAAATACAGTACATGTAAAATATTACATATAATTATAATTTAATCAATAAAATAATAACTACCCACATTACTACCACTTAAATTGAAATACAGAATTTTTCCAGTACCAAAGAAGCCTCTATGTCCCTTTCTAATAGAGTATAATCACTTTCCAAGAGGTAAGCTCTACTCTTAAATATTTTGTTAGTCACACTCTTCCTTTTTGTAATATTATATTATATCCTTAAACATCTATTGCCTACTTGTATTATTTTCACTTTTGGTGACTAGAATTGTTTTGCACACACTTTTTGTAATTTACTTCACTCTATTTTATGTTTCTATGACATTTATTCATGCTGAAACATTCAGCTGTATTTTATTATTTTCATCTTGAATGTCAATCCAATGTGCACTTATACAGCAATTTACTAAAATACTGTATTGATTATGGCATTTGGGTTGTTGCTTGTTTGGGGGATGTTACCAGTCCTTTGTTATGTGAACACTGCTGCGGGTTTTGTACCTGACTCCTGGATCGCGTATGCAGTGAGTAGTCGTTCCACTTAATGTGCATACCTGAGAGTGAAATTGCTGGTCCATAAGGTCGGCATAATGTCATCTTTAATTAGTGTTACAAGTTCCCAAAGAGCTCCCAGCCAATTGGAACTGTCAGCAGCAGTAGATACCAGTCCCTTTGCTCGGTGTCCTTGCCCACCTGGATGCTTTTGCCAACCTTTTACAGTGCTCCCAAAGAAATAAAATACCTAGAATTTAATAAATCTAATGAAACATGTAAAGGAAATGTATAATGTACATTACAGAATACTGATGAAATAAGTCAAAAATCATCAAAATAAATGGAGATACACCGAGTAAATGGATCGGAAGATTCCATGTAGTAAAGATGTCAATCCTCTCTGAAACTGTTAACATAGGTTCTGCACAAAGAATTTCAAAATCCCTAAAGAGTTTTTACACATACAAACAAGTTTACTCTAAAACTTATATGAAAAATTAAAGAAACTAGAATACCCAAAACAAGTTTTAGGAAAAAGAAGAAATGGAAGAAATCACTCTACCTAGTGTTGAAACTTACTATATAATAACAGTAAATCAGACAGTGTGGTATTAGCAGAGGAATAGACATGTAGATCAATGAAACTGGATAGAGAACTTGATTCAAAATGAGTGATGTATTTAAATATAAATCAATAAGAATTTTAGAAATAAAAGGAGTCCCAAGGCTAAATGCAGAGTTCTCAAACATACCAAAATTATAATTGATAAAGAAAAAAAATTAACAAATTAGGCCATCAAAATTAAAACTTCTGCAGTATAAAAACCCCTTAAAGTGGATTAAAATCAAGCCACAGACTAGGTAAAATATATGCAAATCACATATTTGACTAAAAGGCTATTATGTCCAAATTATAAACAACTCTCTAAACTTAGCAGAAGCAAGCTACCCAATTAAAAAGCAAGCCAATGATGTGAACACAGTAAGAACATGAAATAGATGAAAAGATCTTCACCATTACTAGCCATTAGACAAATGCAAATAAAGCACAATGATATAGCACTATATATCTATAAGAAAATGGAAAATAAAATATAATGATAATATTAAATGCAGGTGAGGATGCTAGAAACCAGGTCTTTTCCCATTGCTGATGGGAATGTAAAGTGGCACAGCCACACATGAAAGGTTACAGCGCTACTTTGCAAATGTAAACATGCATTTACTTTGTACCTCAGCAATCACACTCTTAGGCTTTTACCACAGAGAAATGAAAACTTATATTCACACAATACATACATACATACATGCCTGTACATAAATGTTTATGTCAGCTTTACTTACAACAGCAAATGTCTAAGAGCAAACCAAATAGCCTTCCTTTGGTGAACTCTGATACATCTATATAATGAAATACCACTCACCGATAAAAAGGAAATGAACTGTTAAGTACATCTAACAACCTGAAGGGACACCAAGAGCATTATTCTTAGTAAAAAACAGTCAGTCTCAAAATGTTTCATATTGTATTGCTCCTTTTATGTACCATTCTTGAAATGAGAAAAATATAGAGAACATAGCAGTAGTGCTCAGGACTGCTAGAGTGTGTGTGCGTGCTAGAGTTGGTGTATGGGGATGGGACTGTTCTGTGTCTTAATTTAGGTGTTAGTTACACAAATCCACACATGTGATAAAATGGTACAGACCTGTATATTCCCACAAATAAATGCAGATTGCAAAGTGGTGAGGAATTAGTGTAGTAAGCAGCAATGTGTCGTTTCCTATTTTTGATATTACACTGCAGTTATATAAGGTGCCACTGTTGGGGAAAGGTGGGTGAAGAGTCTACAGAGCTCTGTACTGATTCTGAAGCTTCCTTTGTGTCTACACTTCTTACCTAAAAAAATTAACAATGTTTATTCTGACATGCTTTTTAATTATGTAAATATATTTTTGTATGTATGTATCTCAGGGATAGGGTCCCAAGTATAATCTCTACTGAATCTTTGTATCCTTTTTTAGCCTGTTCAGACTGTTGATAGTGTGTATGTTCCTGCATGTCTGCACATGTGTTCCTGTGCGAACACTTACATACACGTATATTCCAACATCTGATCTCTACCAAAAATATATGAAAACTGGCATGCATTTTTAGGTTTGGAAATTAAATTAGCTACATCAATCTAAGTCATTCCGTGCTCACTAAACCACAGAATAATTAATTTTCTGTAAAACTTCCAACTTATATTCTGATTCCAAAAAAATAAAACCAAATTCCAAGTTTCTCTGTAGGTGATGTGCCTACACTAAGATGTTCTGTATCACTCACAAAATCTTTCTTTCATTTGTCTTTTGACAGTATATCTGAAATGAAACAAAGGTTTTTATGCACTTAGAATATCTGAACAGGGATAGTGCTTGAGAAGAAATTACCTAGTCACTCACTTCAAAATATGCAAATGACTGACATGAGCTTTTTTCTGAAAAGCGAATTCAAAGTGAGAGGAATGGGAAGAGGACACAAGTCTCCTGAAGAAGATAAAGAGGAGAAAATTGGTGAAGACAGATGGTGCTGAAGCGCGGGTTTTTTTCCTTTGTTTTATTTTTTATGATAAAAGCTCAAGTGTTGCTTCCATTTCACCGTCAGCTGGGTCAGGTTGCACAGCTTTGTGACTGGTTTAGGTGTAGGGTCACTTGGGCAACTGCTCAGGATGAAAATCCAAAAAATGCATCTAAAAATCACTGAAATGTAAGCACAGAGAGATTTCACTTACCAGATCCTTTTTTAAGTAGAAGAATTACATTTGGTTGGGGGAGTTCTTTGATAACTTATTTAAGCAAATGTGTAAAAATCTGGAAAGTCATTAGGCATCAACAGAGAAACACCAAACTGCCCTCTGAAGAACGAACTACAGGACTATTTGCTTTGCCATGGAGCATATGGGCCTAGGGGCAAATCTTTTGAGAAAAATAGGAAGAGACTAGCCATGCTCTCCAGTGAACGGTCCTCCCTCCTTTTCTGCTACAAAGAAGTCAACCTTCTTCTAAGTGAATGTAGACTAGAATAAATACTGAAGGCACATTGATGCAGAAGATTTGAAAGAATGCCAATTTATAGCTTGCCTAGAGTGTCCACATGCGTCTGTCTCATCTTGATGGTATACATTATTTATTCGTGCGTAAGTACACCCACAACGATATACAAATATGCAGAGAGCAGTTTTTCTAACGGAAGAGAATACTGCTGATAGTGCAATAACTCTCTTGCAAATGGTCGTTTGGGATTTTACACCCTCTTTTGGCCTTCCTCCTTCGTGTCTAAGTGTACTTCTGGTGTTGGCACAGAAATACGCTGCATGTATATACAAAACATTTATATCAGCTTCGGATTTGGTATTTTTCTTTATCACGCTGGAAACATGCCACATGGCAAATAGACTCAGTGCTTATACAACAAAATTCTTTCCGACCTTCCTTCTTTCCTGAGTGTAAGATTACGTTCATTTGTTTGCTTTTAAAAACCCATGTAACTCTGTCCACTATAAGTTGGCAAGACATTCCAAAGAAGGAGAGCATAGATAAGTACAAGTTTCAGGCCAATTGGTGAGGGTTAAGTCCATTTTTTTCATTACAGCAAAGAGAATCCATGTTTTATTTTTTTTTAAAGAACACGTATTTCTGTATGGTAAGAATTCAGTCTTTTATTGAAGACTGTTGTGAATAAGCATTCAAGAAATATTTCTATTCTCAGTGCCTGGATTTTTAATTTTCCTTACTGTAATTTATTCTTGAGAAGTTATATATGTTTTTATATATGTATAATTATGTATTTATATTTATGTATCATAAATATATATTCCCAACTAGAAATGCAACCAGAATCAATCTTAAGAGAAAGACATGATATACATTTACTTTATTTCAGAGTAAAGAGAGTCTAAGAGTAATATTTGTTTTTTCAACTAACTTGAAAATACTCTCAAATTTACTTCCTTTTGGTGCTTACAGTTTTAATTACTATTTCAAAAAGCCTCTGAGAGTATAGCTACATATTATTAGCCTGTCATTTCTTTATTCATACACTCCATAAATATTTATTGCTTACATATTGAACACTCTGAATAGGAACACAGACATGGTCTTTGTGAAATGTATGAACAGCAAATAAAAAGGCAATAGACAAACACACATATATATGTAGTTATGGTGTAATAACTACTACAATGGAGAATCATAAGCACTTGTGTCAACTTTGTAATAGCTGCCCCTTCTCTTATTTCAAACTCTACAAATTCCACTATGATTAGAATTTGGCTTCTCATGTAGATTTGTCTATGGGGAAATAACATGTTTCTTTATAAAATGAAAATCCAGTCCTCTTGATAGTTTTATTATGGATTATAAAATCAAAAATTGATGTTTCATGTTTATGACAAAGTATGAATTCTTAGTATAATGCATGTAATCGCAAGTGCTATTGACTTTGTGCACTGATGGGAGTTAAGCCCTGCTTCCCTCTCCTGCTCTTTCTGCCAACACGGTCTAGTGGAAGGTAGTAATAAAGAATCAAATACACTTGTTTATAAGTTCTGGAAGTACACACATTAAAAAAAAACTAAAATGCCATGAAGATGGGATATTATTTATTAGACTTTAATAAATAAAGCCAGTAATGTGTCATACAAATATTTGTGCTTCAAAAGTTGTGGTCACATTTTCTAGTTCAATACATGGTAAGTGCCAGTATCATTAAGCACACACTACCTAATTTTCTCTGAAGTAAATTAATCTACTGATATCATATGGACTATATATAACCCATTGATAGTAAGTGGTAGTTCCAAAAAGTTGTTTAGTCTTAGTCATATTTTTTTCTGTGTGTAATAAAATATTTAAAATATTACTGCATTATTTCTAAATCCTTCTGCCTAAGGCATGTATATATACTTTTGGCAAATTTAAAGGTTAGCTTAATTTTAGGAATAATTTTGAAATCATGGTGCCAGAACTGTAATATTGACATTCCTGGGTAAATGTCATTCTGAATACCTGTAGCAAATATTGCTCTAAAACTTTGATTAAATCTGATTCTAGTACATTTACTTAGAACCCTATATCTGTATTTCCACTAAATAGATGTATTTTAAAAATACAAATATGATCCAATTGAATAATGCACTTCCCTTTTCAACACTCTGAATAAGAATTGTCAATTACTTGGTAGCTGCTTTTAATGTTTTAGTAATATTATATTTATTTATAGCTGAATAATGTGTGAAGAACTGAGGTCTAGAAATATTAACAGATTGATCCATTTGTACTTAGTAGCTAACTAGTTGTGTAGTCAGAACCGTAATCAAACACTCCTGGATCTTGTCTTGATGTAGTTCTTCAAACTATGCTATAAAACATTATTCAAATAATCACTCTTAAAAATTGTACTTCTATAGGGGTATAAAAGGTGGTGGACAAAGACTTGACTTGGGTGGTAAACACACAATACAGTGTACAAATGATGTGTTATAGAATTGTGTACCTGAAACCTGTATAATTTTGTTAATCAGTGTCAGCCCAATAAATTCAATAAAAAGGAAAAAATTATATCTTTTATGATTTACAATACTCTTTCTTTATATTTCAACCATAAATCACATGTATAATATAGAAATATAAAAAGTTGCTCTGATTTTTAGAACAATTTTTATTGTCTTATAAAAGTGTACAGATTTTGAGGAAATTATTCTATTTATAGTTTCTTCCAGAAGGAATGGATTCAGTTGTGTTTTTGCTGCCAAAGTGGTCCATCAAAACATTTTTGTTCCAAATAGAACAAATTGTATATTCAAAAATTCAAGTAAAAGTCTAAAATAAAGGTTAATTATTTTTGTGCCATATTTTGTAGGAGGAGGAATTATTTTGCTTAGAACACATTTAATTTTCTATGAATAATTTACATATGTAAGTCCTGCAGGAGTTGGAAAGCTAACTTATTTGTTCATTGTTTAAGTATAAAATATTCAAAGTGTTCCAAAAAATTAGAATTAGTTCAGTTTTTTTTTCTAGTAATTAAGTTTGAGATTTGGATTCTATATTTATTATTTTCTTTCTGAAAATAAGTATGGTCACTGTTGATTTAGTATGGATTTTTTTGCATTATGAGGCAGATGGAAGTTTATATTTTAAAACTCAGTTTGATTAATAGTAAACTCTTAAAATGTCTTTGCATGATAAATCTGATTTTTAAACATTTCAAAAAATAAAGAAAAGAAAATCTTTACAGGAAACTTGTCTCAGATACACTGTGGATCTGTCTAATGGAGAAAGAAGTCATAAAAAATATAGCAAAAGGACATCAGAAAGGAAAAGTAAATATTTTCTACAAAACCTAAAAGAATATTTATTATCCTAAGATACTTTAGTTGTTTTGCCAAGGTCAGAAGTTTGACTAAACAGTATTCGTGTGTGTATCTCAGATTGAGTTAGATTATTCTTACATTTTTTGTTTATTGTTGCTATGTAGCTAATTAACTTTGAAAAAGAAAGTATCTTATGGTCTACAATGTTCTGTTAAATTATATATCATTAGGTTATTTTTTTAATTATATATTTACACATTTATTGAATTATATATTTTTCTCCTTTCAATTGAATCAAATTACTTTTGAATGGAATTTGTCTTATTAATATCCTTTCAGCACTGGTGAGAGTGACAGGTACAAAGTAAATATTAACTCATTACTTTTTTTTCTTTTTTTTTTAAAGATTTTATTTATTTATCTTCAGAGGGGAAGGGAAGGAGAGAGGGAGAGAAATATCAATGTATGGTTGCTTCTTGTGCATTCCCTGCTGGGAACTGGCCTGCAACCCAGGCATGTGCCCTGACTGGGAATCGAACCGTGATCTCTCGGTTCACAGGCCCGCGCTTAATCCACTAAGCTACACTAGCCAGGGCTTAACTCATTACTTTTTAACATTGTTTAGACTTTCTTTTTTTAGAGAAGTTTCAGATTTATAACAGAATTGGGAAGCAGGTACAGAGATGTTCCATACACACCTTGCCCTCACACATGCAGAGCCTTCCCCATTATTAACATCACTCACAGAAATGGTGCTTTTATTTTCAAAAACCAAGGATTAACCCACATTGACATATCAAAATCACCTAAAGTCCATAATTTACTTAAAGTTTGACTTTTGATACTGTATACTCTATGAGTCTGGACAAATGTATCATGACACATATCTATTATCACATCATACAACGTTATTTTCAGTGCCCTGAATATCCTCTGCTCTGCCTGTACATCTCCCCCCACCCCCTTCCAACCCCAGCCGCCAGTGTTCTTCTCATTGTTCCCATAATTGTACCTTTTCCAAAATGTCACATAATTAAAATCATAGTATGTGGACTTTGTAGATTGGCCTCTTTTACTTAGTAATATGCATTTCAAGGTCTTCCATGTCTTCATGACTTGATAGCCCATTTCTTTTTAGGACTGTATAATATTCTATTATCTAAATATGCCACGGCTTGTTTATAAATTTATCTACTGAGGGATATAATGGTTGCCTCAAAGTTTTGGCAAATATAAATAAAGCTGCTATAAGCACCCATGTATGGGATTTTGTGTGGACCTAAGTTTTTAACTTCTCTGGAAGTTCCAACAAGTATGATTAATGGATCTTACAGTAACAGTATATTTTGTTTTATAAGAAATTGTCTTCCAGAGTGGCTGTACCATTTTCATTCCTACCAGTAATGAATGAGGGTGCCTGCATTGGGAGTTGTCAGCATTCTAGATAGCAGCCATCCTCATAGGTGCGCAATGGCATATAATAGTTGTTTTAATTTGCATTTCCATCATGACATGTCATGCGGAGCATCTTTTTATATGCTTGTGTGCCATTTATATATCTGCTTTGGTGAGGTGTCAGTTAAGGTCTTTGGTCCACTTTTAATCAGGTTGTTGGTTTTCTTATTGTTGAGTTTTGTAAGTTTTTTGTTTATTTTGAATAACAGTCCTTTATCAAATGTATCTTTTGCAAATATTTCTCCTGATCTGTGGCTTGTCTTCTAATTATCTTGGTATTATTTTTCACAGAGCAGAACTTTAATTTTAATAAAGTCTAGCTTATCAATTATTCCTTTCATGGATCATATAATTGATGAAGTATATAAAAGACATCCCCATAGGTTTTCTCCTATGTTATATTCCAGAAGTTTTATAACTTTGTATTTTATATTAAGGTCTATGATTCATTTTGTGTTACTTTTTGTGAATGGCATAGTCTGTGCCATAGTTCACTTACACGTTTGTGAAGGTTCAGTTGTTCCACCGCCATTTTCTGAAAAGACTCTCTTTACACCATTGTGTGACATTTTTGCTTTTGTCCAAGAGCTGTCAACAGTATTTATGGGAATCTATTTGTGGGCTCTCTATTCTGTTCTTTTGATCAATTTGTTTGTTATTTTGCCAGTACAGCAGTGTCTTGATTACTGTAGTATCAAGTAATCAAAATTTGAATCAAAAGTCTTGATGCCAGATAGTGCCAGTCCCTTAGTTCTTCCTTCAATATTGTGTGGCTATTCTGTCTGCTGCCTCTCTGTATAAAGTTAAAAATCAGTTTATCAATACCCATAATGTAGGAGACCATTCTGCGTAGTGTGGGCCCAGCTCCCACTCGGAGATGCACAGGACCCATGCTGATGGATATGCTCTCCCGTGGGGAATCGGGCCTGCATTGTAGGTAGGCTGCTTTGAGACTTGTTTTTGCTCAAACTCCCTCACCCTGAATTAAGACAGCAAGTGCTTACTGTAACTTCCTAAAATCCATGCTAAAACTTCCCAGTATGGAGTGTAACTGGTTCAACCACTTTTGCCACATTTGCGAATATCCTTCTTCTGTGATGTGATTAGTGGCATCAGCTCCTTTGCTTTTTGTAAAAGGTAACCACCTAAGGCAAACCTGTGCATAGTAAATGAGGACCATCATGTAGTGTGCCGAGAAACCCAATAAAGGCTGGTCATGGCAAGGGCCTTGGCTTTTGCTCCCCTTGAGAGAAAATCCATGCTGCCCTTTTCCTCCACACGACTCGGTAGTCCGTGTGAATGTCTTGTGTCACATCCACAATGTGTCAGATCCCATGAGCCAGGGTCTGCACCACCATAAAATAATTAGCTGGGATTTAGATTGGGATGGCATTGAATTTAAAGATTAATTTGGTGAGAACTGATAATATTAACCATATTGAGACTTTCTCCTAGAACACAAAATATCTATCCATTTATTTAGTTCTTCTTTGATTTTCTTCATCACAGTTTTATAGTGTTCCTAATAGAGTTTTTGTACAATATTTTTAAGTTTTTTGTGCTAACATGCATGGTATTGTGTTTTAATTTCGGCATCCACTTATTTTAGGTATATAAGGAAAGAACAGACTTTTGTATACTGAAATTGTTTTATGAACATTTCTTAGTTCCAGGAGGTTTTTGGATTATTCATTTGGGTTTGTACATGGACAATCCTGTCATCTGTGAACAGTGTTTTATCTTTGTTCTCAAACTGTATACCTTTTGTTACCTATTCTTGCTTTCTTATTTTAGCAAAGACTTGCAGTGTGATGTTCAAAAGTGGGGAGGGGAGACATCCTTGTCTTGTGTCCCATCTTAGTGGTAAAGTTTTGAATTTCTCACCATTAAGTGCGAGGCTCACTGTAGGTATTTGCAGATCATCTTTATCAAGTTTTCAAAGTTCTCCTCTATTCATAACTTACCGAGAATTTTTATTATGCTGCTGGATTTTGTCAATAAAAGGTTTATATCTATTGATATTATCATGTGATTTTATTTTTTAGTCTGATGTAATAAATTACATTACCTGCTTTTTAATGTTAAATGTTTGAAGAGTTTGTCTCTAGAGTATGAACATTTTTTATGAAAACTTTGAGCATCCCAGAACAAAGAGTAGAATCATTACAAAGTTCTGATCCAGAGAGAACCAATGGTCTAGAGAAATCTTTCAGCAGTTTTCATAGTGATACAAGATATAGTACTGTGTAGGGGTTATAGCAGATAATTCAGAACAGTAACTAAAGGATTGAATATTCTGAAAATTTTTAAAAAGGAATAGTACTTGAAATCAACTCCAAGAATGCATAGCTTATATTTATGTACTTTTTTAGCTCAGGATTTGGAATGAGGAAAAATAGAGGGGTAAAGCAAGCTAATAGCATCTCTAAGTACATACTTTTGTTGACAAATAAAAGCAAATAATGAGCTTCAGAAAACATGACATTAAAAAAATTAAAGAATTGTGCCAAAGTGCAACTAGTGCCATAGCAGACTGTCTGAACCTTAGGGAGAAATTGCTTTAGGTACAGAATTAATAGAAGGTGTAAATGAATAATATTAGAAAATTCAGGGGGTGTTCTCAATTCAGAATTTTCAGATGCTAGATCTCAAGTAAAAAGGGCAAACTAGAGACTACTGTTTATAATTTATGCCAAAGCTCCAGGAGAGAACAATGGGCTGGGGGTTAGGTATTAGTAGTCATAAAGAGTGCAGAACATCAAGGAAAATATGAAATATTTCAAACTTGGGAGAAGATGACAGTTATACTGTCTTTACTGCTTGAGATAAGATCACCTGAGGACTTTCGATTTCACCCTTACTGTGTAAACTTCTTGGATATTGTCACCTCCATCCTTACAATAAGAAAAAGTTGGGGAAACAAAATCAATTACTTTTCTTGGACCTATCCACAAGTGGAGGTTTAAGAAAAAAAATAGCACCTGAAAATCTGGACACATCCAGAGACATACAGCACCCAAAATTTACCTTACCTAGAGCAGAGTCACTGGAGCCATAACTAATAAGAACATTTAAAAGGTAATTTTAAATAATTATTGGAGACTGAATATGGGCAACAAGAGAATGAGAAACTTTGGGGGCCACAGTCTTAGAGGGACTTTCATATTTTCATGTTTTCCTCCAGAAACTCTGCCAGATACTCCCAATGAGGGTATGTGAAAAATTCCCTCATGACTGTAGGGAGATGGGGTTGGAGATGCTAAGAGCATTGGGAAACACACCATCTCCTGAAAATATGTATCTACTCTCCAGGGGAAAGGACTGTGCCAAAGTATAGTTCTGAATTCCAGTCCCCTCAACCCCTTATGTCTCACCTATGAGGAAGAAAACAAAATTAAAAAAAAAAAACCACACACATAGCAAACCATGGCTATAAGGATGTTTATAAAAATACAAACTTCTGTACCAGGAAAGAGAACAGGGAGCAATAGGGGGAAATGTTGGCACAGTCCAGACACAGGTACAAGAAAACTGAATTTTAATTATAAGATCATAGAATATTCACCTTCCCCTCATATTCCCATCAGAACTCCAGTATAACGACAGTAGACACAGGTAAAGGGCTGAAGAAGAGAACTTAGGGGAGCCTTAGTGCAAGACGGGAGACAGAAATAAGCGCAGTAGAAGAATTTTAAGCCTATGGTGCCTACAGCAAACATTAATCACATCCCAACTCCCAGCCAGATTACCACAAATCAGGATGTTCAAAGCCTATTTACCTCAGTTCCTATTACCTGAAAAAATCACGTCTGGCTTTCAACAAATAAAAACAAAGCATGCCAAAAGCCAAGAAAAAAATACACTCGGAAGAGACAAAGCAATCTTCAGAACAAGACTCAAATGTGGCACAGATGTTGGATTTATCAGAGAGTTTAAAATAACTATGATTAATATATTATGGATTCTAATGAAACACATAGATACAATGAAAGTACATATGTGTAATGTAAGCAGAGGGATGGAAACTATGACAGAATCCAAAGGAACTTCTAGAAAGAAGAAAGGAACAGTAACAGAAATGAAGAATATCTTTCATAAGCTCATCAGGAATTGTCACACAGCTGAGGTGAGTGAATTTGAAGAAAGGTCAACAGAAATTTCCTAAACCAAAATTCAAAGAGAAAAAACAGTATGAAATAAAAAAGAACACAATATTGGAGATCTCCAGGGAAATTTCAAAACGTGTTGCACGTACATAACTGGAATACCAGGAGAAGAAAGTGAGAAAAGAGCAAAGAAATATTTAAAGAAAGACTGATCAAGAATTTTTCTAAATTATAACAGATAAGAAAGCACAGATCCACAAACCAGTGTGGAACACACAGGAAATAATGACAGATACTAAATTTTAAAGAAACACCACAACCATTACTTGTTATTTTTCAACTGAAGAAAGCAATGACAAAGAGGAAATATTAAAAGAAGCCTGGGGAAGAAAAACATTTTATCTATACGGGAACAGTGATATTAATTGCATTGTAATGTTATTAGAAACCAAGCAATCAAGAAGACAATGGACTAAAATATTTATATTTTTGAAATAACTTTATCTAGAATTGTATATACAAAAAATTGTCCTCCAAAATTGAAAGAAAAACACTTTCTTAGTCCAATTAAAATTGAAGCAATTCATTTACAGCAGACCTGCACCTCAAAGATATAATTAAAGAAATTCTTTAAAAAGAAAGAAAAATTCTTCAGACAGAATAAAGATGATATAGCTTAGAAACTTAGATCTATACAAAGAAAGAAAGTGTTGAAGGAATAAATAAAATGAAATAATATTTGTTTATTTTTTTCCTTTATTAAATTAGATTTATTGTAGTGACATTGGTTGATAAGACCACGTAGGTTTCAAGTGCACAACACTACAACACATCATGTCAATGCCACATCGTGTGCTCACCACCCAGGGTCGAGTCTCTCTTCACCACCCTTTTTCTCCTCTTTGCCCTCTTCCACCTCCCCTAACCCCTCTTTCTCTCTGAAAACAAGAAAGGGCAGAAAAAGAGGAAAACAGAAACACAATAGTACAATGACCTGAAACAGTCACAAGCATGTCATATATTAATCTAGGGTACCAATAATTAATTTAAATGTGAATGGTTTAATTAACACCAATTACAACATAGAGATTGTCAGATTGAAACAAGACAAAATAAAACCAAAAAAACAGGACCCAACCCTGTGATCTACAAGAAATTAATTTTAGCCCTGGCTGGTGTGGTTCAGTTGGTGGAGTATCATCCTGAACACAAAAATATCGCAAGTTTGATTCCCCATCGGGGCACAGGCCCAGGTTGTGCAGTGGTTCCCTGGTCAGGGTGTGTGTGAGAGGGCAGCCAATGAATGTTTCTGTCTCACATTGATGTGTCTCTGTCTCTCTGTCTGTCTATCTCTGTCTCTCTGTTTCTCTATAAAGCAATGCAAAAATGTCCTCTGGTGAGGATAAAAAATAATAATATAATAAATTTAAAAAAATGAATTTTAAATATAAAGACAAAAATGTGTTAAAAGCAAAGGAGGAAATTATAACTTACTAATGCAAATTTTTTTAAAAAGTTGTTATAGAACAGAGTCAGTTATCAAAAGGGAGGAAGTTGAGGTAATGGGTGGAAAAAGTAAAGGGATTAAGCAAAAAAAAAAAACCCTCATAGATAATCTGGTGATTATCAGAGAGAAAAGGGAGTGGGGGTAGGCAGAAGAGAGTAAAAGAGGGATAGATGATGATGAAAGGAGACTTGACTTCGGGAGGTGAGCACACGATACAATGCACAGATGATGCATTATAGAATTGTACACCTGAAAGCTATATAATTTTATTAACAATCTCACTTGCAATAAATTCAATTTTAGAAAGCTGGAATATTTATGTTAATTTCAGACAAAATATAGTGACAGATGAAGATGATCAGGTATAAAAAAGAGCACTGTGTAATGATAAAATCATCAATTATCCAAGAAGTTATAACAAATCTGGACATTTATACACTCAAGGAGGACTGTCAAAATAGCTGGAGCAAAAAGTGATAAGCCTACATTATCCTAGAACCTAAAAATCCAGAACAGCAAATAACACAAAAAGATGTAAAATATTCTGAGAACTAGCTGACTTGAAAGGCTGAAAAATTTAGGCTATAAATCTCAAAACATTAATAAAATGGAAATCTTATATGTTATAAGGAAAAGACAGTCTGCCACATATGTATGCATGCTGTTCTCTTAAATTATCATCTAATTTAGCTGTCTCAGCTAAACACAATGAAATAGACCTAAAAAAAGTAACAAAGAACTGTTAATTTTGTCACACTCTTCTGGATAATTAAAAATTAATGCAAAATAAGTATCATTTGTTGTGAACAAATTTAATAAATTAACAAAACCACCCAACTTGAATTTTTTAAAATACATTTTTAAAGGCCTATTGCTTTTAATAGCATAGTAATTTTGTTCATTTAAATTAACATTTGGCCAATGCATTAGAGGTAATCACACATAATGTCAAACTATACAAGTAAATACTCTCTTTTTGTTGAACTAAATGTGAAGTTTATTTGTACCAGGGAAAAGGCTAAACAAATTTCCAATAATTATAAGGAAAAAATTCACACACACACATGCACATTGCTGCCTCTCTGTGTGCAGTATTTACCATGAGCATATTATGAGCTAACTGCTACGCAGACACTAGTAAGAAATGAGCAAAAGTAACAGATAAGCTAGCTTGCAGCCACACGCCGGTAATGCCAGTATCACCCAAATATCAACATTTGGATACTTAAGCCATGAGAATGATGTTTGAAATTCTCTCTATGTTTAAAGAAATACAACATACCTGATATATTTAAGAAATAAAATGCGCACAATCCTTTTTAAATAATGAGAGAATATCAAAAATAACCATATTTTTCAAGGTTCAGAGATGAAGGTGGGGAGAAGATGGTGAAAAAACTCAAGGTTCTAGAGCTCAAGGTTCTAGAAAAAAAAAGTAAGTTTTAAAATTTAAAAATTCAGTGGAACAGAACTAACCCAGAGATAAGAACATTTCTGAACTGTAGCTTAGATACTGTGATGCAACCCAGAAACCTACAGAGGAAAGGAGATAAGTGATATATATGGAAGACAAATGAGAATTTCTAATATATATCTAAATAGGAAGAGAACAGAGCAAAATGAAGGTAAGCGATATTTGAGAAAAAAATAACAAATTTTTCAAGAACTAAAAACAACTCCACAAATTATAGATAAAGAAAACAGGACATATGAGGGGGGACCCCACAAAAACCAGAATTACCTTCTGGAGGGCAGACCCCTTGTAGTACAGACTTCCCCTGCTAGGTAAGTGTTCGAGAAAACCATCTGTACCAGCTGGTGGTGTTGTGAGAGGCTGCATTTAGCTTCAGTAAATTTTTTTTAAGACTTCTTCAATGTGTTTGCCCATTTCTTGATGGGTGATTTACAAGTACACCTTCCCACACCATGATGAGTGTTCAGTAGTTTTTGACCAAAAATGGCATGACCTCCATGCTGCGCCCTCCCTATTTACCTGATCTTGTCCCAAGTGACTTTTGCTTCACTTTTTTTTGTTTCCCTGGATGAAAAAAGTCCTCAAATGGAAACATTTTGCTGATGTGGAAGGTGAAACAAAAACCAGCAGAAGCATTAAAAGGCATCAAATTCAGTGCATTTAAAACTGTTTTGAGCAGTGGGAAAAATGTCTTGATGGGTGTATTGAATCAAACAAAGAGTTCCTTGAAGTTGACTGGAGTTTAAATGTGTAAGAATAAATACACACTTTTTTATAAATAAATTAATATAAATATATATAAATAAATATAAATAAATATAAATAAATTCCATTTTGGGGTACCCCCTGTATACTAAATTGTATGAGTAAAAAGGTATTAAGTGACATAGTGTGGTTAGTCAGTAAGTAATCAAAGATATTGGGAGGATCTTAACAGCAGACCAAGATAAATTGGAGAACACTTAACAAAAAACTATAAAAGACTGATACCATGTCTCAAAAAGGTAAGGGAAGTGAAAAAGAAGTAAAATAATACCTTCAAAAGTTGTGGGGTTTTTTTTACTAATGATGACTATCAGCCCTGACTGGTGTGGCTCAGTGGATTGAGCACAGGCCCATCAACCAAAAGTTCACTGGTTCAATTCCTAGTCAGGGCACATGCCTGGTCTGCATGTGAGGTCCTCAAGTGGGAGTGTCTAAGAGGCAACCAATGGATGTTTCTCTTGTACATCCATGTTTCCCCACCCCCTTGCTCTCTGACTTCCTCTCTCTCTAAAAATAAATAAATTAAAAAATTAATGATGACAATCAAACTAGAATTATATTGCCAGCTTAAATGCCATGAATGAGGGAGAAAAAAAGACTATAAGAGGAAAAACAAGTTGACCACTAACAGTCTTTCTTAAAAGAAATTTCCAAAAGATACGCTGCAAGAAATAGGAAATAATTCCACTATAAAGCAAGTAAGCATTGCAAAATGAAATGATGAGCAAAGAAATTATTAAACAAGTAAATAAAATTTAAAAATGTTATTGTATAATATTTATAATAATATTTTAATTTGGATTTACTTATGTAGAAAGGATTAAACTGGAGCACTGGAAAATATTAAAGGGATTAAAGTGGAATTTCCTAAGATCCTATGTTTTCTGGTGGAAACTAAATTATGAATTAATTTAATATCTATGAATTAATTTAGTATGCATACTGGATTTTCAAGTCTAAATTTTAAATACTGATATTATATTTGTAATTCTCAAATTAGTGTGTGTAATATATAGAATAAAACTGAAAATAAAAAAAGCAACTTATAAAATTAAAAAGATCATGGAAGGCCATAAAATATAGAAGATATAAAAAGCACAATATCTACAGATGTACAAAGAAAATGATGGGGCAGTATAAAGACAGAGGTTATCAGATTGGATTGTAAAAGGAATAAAGAGAACACTCAAACAGCAAAAATCAGCATTCAACCATATGCTTTTTCTAAGAGATGCATCCATAAATAGTAAGAAGTTGAAAGTAATACATTGGGGGGGCAGGGGAAGAACACTGAGAAAATAGCAGCCTAAAGAAACTGGAGTAGTTATATACTATTCTCAGACAAAATAGATTTAGAACACAAAACACCTTTATTAGAAATAGCTATAGATAATAATTTGTAAATATTGAATTCACCAGAGAAATATGGCAGGTCTTAACTTGTGTTCACCTAATACAACATTTAAAGCAAAGCATAATACTATAGGGAAAACAGGCAAATCTTCACTTCTCTTTATTATTAACAGGGAAAGTAAAGGTAGAGGCTAATAATAAATATATGGAAGATCTGAACAGAACCATGCCTTGGATCCCATTTTCAGTCAAAATGAAAACAGATATTTGTAAGTGGCCCAGATCTTAGCCCAGAACTCAACCCCTCTCTCTCTTTCTGACCTCTCTCTCTTTCTCACCTCACCTCATATGACTGCCCCTCTCATTCAGATTGTTCCAGCTCTCCGTCTGCTCACTCCAAAGCTGTGAGACATGGTTCTGCACTGATGGCCTCTTCTATGAAGGGTGATCTCCAAGATTACTTCCTTTGTTTGCTGAGACATCACCTTCTCAGCGACCACCCTCTTTAAAACACAGTGGGTACTTGAATTATCAGGGGACCACTTTGTGAAGTATATGATTGTTTAACCACTATGCTGTACACCTGAAACTAACACAGTATAATATTGAATGTAAACCATAACTACAAATAAATAAATATAAAAGGCCAATGTAAAACCCACCCTACTGTTTTAGATATTTTTATCCTACCTTATTTTTTTATTTATCACTTATCTTCTTCTTCTAGCATATTATATAATGTACGCTCCTGCCTTTGAATGCACACTCCTGCCTTATAGAGATGAACACATCACTGTACCTCATCTCTAGGAATTTACAATCTGGTGTAAGAGAAATGTTTACCAGAAAAATATTTATGTAAATCAAAACAAGGAAGTAGTAACATATCTAAATGTATTGATTAAAAATTATTTTTATTAATAAAAGCATAACTTTATAGTAGAAAACAATACAACAATAAAATGTTGTACAATACCTAGGTGTATATCTATCTCAAATAAAGAAAATGATTACTCAGGTTCTACAAGTACAAAAGGATTAAAATATTTCTTTTGAAAGAATATGTTCTACAAAAACATGAGATACCAAGTTAGAATTTATCGATTTATTGTTTTGCAATGCTGATAATTCCCTGTTATCCCACTCTAGTTTTTATTGGTTATTGATGTATAAGCTTCTTTACTAATTGTTCATTTTTAATCTCATGTATTTCTTTCTTTTCCCAAATCCTTGTGTGTATCCCCATCTATTCTTCTAAAAGCATTTCAATACCTCAGCCTCCTCCTCTACTATATAACTGGAAAATGGAAATGAATAACTTAACTCCTTAGGATTTGTAGCATGCATGTAAACATCCTTCCAATGCTAAAACTGTGATGAGAAAACCAAGTGAAGAAAATGTGACTAGAGAATGTTTTAACTTTCTTTGGCCACCATACAAAACTTAACATAAGAGTGTCTCCCAGGATCCAAGGATCATGGTCTTTATAGAAGATTTCGTAATTCTGGTGATTTTGTTCAAGTTCATTTGACAGTCTTGGCTTTAAAAGATATTTGTGGAATTAGACAATAATCACAACTGGCCATATGCCTAGTTTTAAAAACACATTTCTTCTATTTAGAATCTAAAGCTTTTTGCTTTGTCATTAATTTTTTCAGCTGAAAGTTTCTATATTAGACAGGAAAAATGGTGATTTTTATCCATTACTTTAGAAGCTGCATGAAAATCACACCCTTTTGGGGAGGGGGTTTACTCCCTAATGTGTTGAGAATAGCTTTTATAGAATAATGTTAACTTCTGTCATTATAGAAGATGCTATTTTACTACTTACTGTTTATTGTTCTCTTCCAACACACAGAGACAAATTCACGATGGACTATGGGGAAAAATTAACATTTTTAATCTGCAATTTTCATTAGTTAACATTTTAATAAGGTGGCATAAGATTGAAATAAATGTAGAAAATTTGAATCATTATTAAAGTATATATTTAAGTCTAAAAAACCAAGTTTGTAAATCCTTCAATATCTAATGAGTATAAGAAAATATATGACATTATTGCTTCAAATCAAAGACACCATTACTGTATGTGCCACCAAGATTGTCCCAAAATGCTGCCAATTATTATTACAAAAAGCATGAATTCTAAGACAAATGATACGCTTTCAAGTTAAATCATACAGTCTATTTTTCAAGTGACTTAAATGTTAATATATTATTCACATTTTCATATATGTTTTTAGAATTTAGTGTTAAAATGGTTATATCTGCCCTGTTTTATGAGAGTGAAATTCAGCATGTATTAATAGCAACTGCACACTGTTGTAGGATACAGACATATTTTAATAGCAATTATAATTAATACAATATGTTTATTCTTCATAGTATTAGGCAGTAAATTGAGGATATTTTGAACAGAACCATTCTGAAAAGAGAAACACATGGGCCATGAAAATTAACGGAACAACTATTCTCAGCTAGAGATAAATTTGTCGAAGAACTATTGATAGACATGAAAATTTATGGAGGAAGTTCTGCTTCCAGTAATGACAGAGCAGCTCCTATCAGACCTTCCTCCAGCAGACAACAGTTATAATCTCTGAGGGATGAATGAATAAATAAAATAAGCAATTATCTGGCGGCACTGGAGAATCACCAAAGCAGAAGATGCTGAGGAGTCAGCATTTGGAAAATGACAATGACACTAGACTAGGTTCCCACTTTTTTAGCTTTTCCCCCAAAGCAGGCCCCAGTCCCTGACATGGAAAGTGGAGAGAATTGATAGAAACTTGCAACCTTAATGGCTTGAAGAATTGTAGGAAACAGTTTGTGGCTATCACAGCAACTGGAAAGAAAAAAGGAAACGCAACAAAGAAGAGATCCATGTTTTGAAAGCCTCGGATTCTGTACATGAACTCTGTCCAAATCTGGCTAACACTTTCATGCATGTGGTAGAATCCAAACAGCCCAGGCAAGACTAAAAAGAACTAAAATGAGACCCCAGTTGCTGTCCACCCAGGAGAGGTTGTATTGCATTTGTGTTCAGCCTGGTTAACTGTGTAATAACACAAACGAAATCCAATAATCTTTTGAAGATTATAATCAAAACTGGAATCTCTATAATACCCTCATTCACAATGCCAGGAAAATATGAAAATTTGACATGTATTCAAGAGAAATTGCAACCAATCTGACATAACCCAGATGCTGGAATTAGACAAGGATTGTAAAGCAGCTGTTGTAATTATGTTCATGGACATAAAGAAAAATAAGCTTGTAATTTAAAAAACTAAGAAATCATAAAAGAAAAATGAAAACAGTTAGAAAATAACCAAATGGAAATTTTAGAACTGAAAAATACAAAATCCAAGATAATTTATGTAATGTACAAGATCAGAACTAAGGGAGAGAGAGGGAAGAAAGGAGGGAGAGAGACAGAGAGAGAACTATAGCCAGAGAACTGCTAAATGTGAAAAAACAAAATGATCCTTAATCTGCACGTTGTTCCTCACTGGCAAGAATAAAGGCAAAATGATGACAAGTTTGTGTTAAGTAAATAGCGGCCGGAGAATGACAAGACAACTCACCATACCGTCTCTTTAACAACCAAAGAAGGTGCATAATTGTTCTTTTACAATGATACTTTAATTAAACACATTTGGGAAGGTACACATGTGTTATACTAAAACACAGTTAAAGGATAAGCATAGGGCATATGTTGTTTTATAATTTTTAGTTTGACACTTGGTAATAGAGTCGCAGTATTTGATACCTGGTTACCAGAAGCTGCTACCACAAAGAAAAAGTAAACCATCTTTCTATCCTTGCTGAGCACTTACCTCTTTTTTATGCTTTATTCACCTAGAAACACCAAAGAGCTATAAAGGCTATGATTAAAATCTGTAATCTAAAAGAGGGAAAAGCCATGAATTTTGTTGGAATAGCTTTCTATCAATTACTTTGATTTTTAAAAAAAAGCTTTAATATGTGGATTAGCAAAATCTCGTGTGAGGTCCTATCTAAAAGGATTCAAAATTAAGTGGTAGTGATAGATCATTTTCTAAAAGAAATTACTGTTTTAGGACAAAGCTCAAAGTATATTAGTTACCTAATACATTGAATATATATATGTATTTTCCTTTTGTGTATATCTCTACTAATGATCATAATTCTAATCTTTATAATATAAAACATCTTAATAGAAAATTAGGTAAATGCACTCAAGCTTTATCCATCAGCAGTGTGAAAAGTGTCTACACGTGGAAAGATGAAAATAAAAACTGAACCATGCAGTCTTTTATTTGACTTACTCTAGGTTAGTTCGACTTAGTTACCATCCAGGCTTTAGAGGTGAATTTTCTTCCTGTTACTGCAGAATACTTAGGTGTTGCAAAATTGAATCTGCACAAAAATTTAGAACAAAATATTTTAAAATAATAAATATTTAAATTTATATAATTAAAATATTAATTCAATTTGATAGTGCTAGTGATGTTATGATAACAATAGATGGCTAAGAGTAGAATGTTACTTTTATATCCATAAACATTTTTATGTCTATAAACATTTGCTCAAGGAAAAATAGCCATTCCTCTCTTGCAGTAATATACTTTTTTCCCCTGAAAGTTGAGTAGACATTTCCAAGACAGAACCAATTATCTTATTCACTTTTGTCTTCCTCAAACCTATGAATAAATTTCACATATTAGATGCCATATGATCTTGTTAAAAAATATTTCCTATTCAAAATTATAAATATATCAATTAAGGAGAAAAATAGGTTTAGTTTCTGGAAGATTTTACTATTTTGCTTTTATAAATAACTAATAATGTTCAACTCCTAACCTGTACTTAATTTTTAAATAGACTATATAGATGGTATTTTAAATGTAGCATTTTAAATTTATCTTATTCCATAAGAAGGTTATAAAGTATTTATTTCAATGGAAACTGATTTTATAAGATATAAATGCTGTGTTTAGCTAAATGTTTATTCCATTATATAGACTTTTGTAAATAAATATTTGAAATTTTTATCAAAAATTTTATGGCCATTTTCCTTTATACATTTTGAACTTTTATAATATATAAACATTGTTTTGTATAATTATTAAAGTTTAATTTTCAATTTTGAAAAAATATTCAATTAAAATTTTATATTACAGCAAACTGTTGACTTTTGAAAGACATGGTCTTTTGTAGACTTAAAATAACAGTGTTTAAAAGAAATTTCAAAGGAAGAGAAATGCTTTAATGACAAATCACAGAAATGTTACTGGAGCATTTGATGTTCACATTCAATGTTTTCCTTGGCTGAATAAAGAACCCAAAGATCTAAAGGTATTTTTATTTCTTTTTAAACAACTTTGGAGAGTGTATCCCCAATGGGCAAAGTGGGAAAAGAGGAGGATAAAAGTAAATGCAGTAGAAAGAAACCATTATATTTTCAAAAACTTTGATCTTTGCATAAGGAAGTAGTTAGAGCATGGAATTACATAATACTATTTGTACATAAAATACTCAAAGATACTTTATTATAGATTTTACTCCAGAAACTTACAGAGATATGATATTCTATACCTATTCTGAATTACTCCGAATAGTCACAGTTAATGGTTATTTTCTCTGTATTTCAATTTCTGTGATGTGATGCCTTAAAGGTCCTTGTTTTAAGACTATAACTAATAAAAATACCACCAATTTAGTGATGGTTTGTAAACAATCACTTAAGTGGTGACTATAGCGGGGAGAGGGAGATACTGATAAGCCTTAACTTCCTGGATAAGCCTTCCTTACAGGTCATGTAATGGCAGGAACTATATATTTTTTACTTTATTTCTCTTGTTAGTAGTGCCCTTTGAGTTTAAAAATTCCAAAGTTTTCTTGTATGACACAATCATAGGTAATCAAGAAAGGTGAAGATGATCACATAGAAAATAAAAACTTAATGTCATATCTTATGCCTAATATATATTTTCCAGGTAAAAGTGGCATGCTGAAAAAATAATTTATTATTATTATTGCTAATTATTTTCCTTGACTGTAATAAACAGAAATTCAAATTTTAACAATAACAAAGATATACTCTCTTGGTTTTTATAATTAACAATTTTTAACTCCTAACTAAATTTTAAAATAGAGTATACAGATAGTATTTTATTTTATTTTTAATTAAATTTATTGGGGTAAATTAGTCAATAGGATCATATAGGTTTAAAGTGTACAGTTCTGATACATGATCTTTATATTGCTTTCTGTGTCTACCATCCAATGTTAAATCATCTTTCATTACCATTTACTTGGCCCCTTTTAGCCCATACTACCTCCCTACCACCTTCCCTGGTAACCATCATACTGTTGACTTTTTCTGTGAGTTTCAGTTTTATAGCCCACATATGAGTGAAATCTTATGGTGTTTAGCTTTTTCTGGTTGACTTATTTCACTTAGCCTAATATTTGCAATACTATTAAAGATAGTACTTTAAATTTAGCATTTTAAACAGATATACATTGTATAAATTGAAATGAAATTCTGTAATTAAGAATTAAAAACTTTTGCACATAGTTCATAACACTTTCTTAAAATCCTTTGTATTTCTGTGGTGTCAGTTGTTACTTCTCTTCTGTCATTTTTTATTTTATTTGGGTCCTCTCTCTTTTTTTTCTTGATGAATCTGATTAAAGGTTTATCACACTTGTCTTTTCAAAGAACCATTCTTGGTTTCATTGACCTTTTGTATTGTTTTATTTTTCTTAGACTCTATTTTGTATATTTTTGCTCTGATCTTTACTATTTCCTTTCTTTTACTCACTTTGGGCTTTTTTCATTGTTCTTTTTTTTTTTAGTCCCTTTAGGTGTAAAGTTAGAGAGTTTGAGATTTTTCTTGTTTCTCGAGGTTGGTCTGTAATGCTATGAATTTCCTTCTTGGGACTGCTTTTGCCGTGTCCCATTGATTTTGGGTTGCTGTGTTCTCATTTTCATTTGTTTCCAGGGATCTTTTGATTCCTTCCTTGATCTTGTTGTTAACAAATTCATTGTTTAGTAATATGTTATGGAGCCTTCATGTCTTAGAGTGCTCTCAGTTTTTTTCTTGTAATTAATTTCTATTATCATACCATTATTGTCAGAGAAGATGTTTGATATGATATCAATTTTCTTAAACTTATTGAGACTTGTTTTATGTCCTAACATGTCATCTATCCTAGAAAATGTTCCATGAGCACTTGAAAAGAATGTATATTCCACTTCTTTGGGGTGAAATGCTCTGAAAATATTAATTAAATTCATCTGATTTAGTGAGTCATTTAAGGCTGCTCTCTCCTTGTTGATCTTCTGTCTGGAAGACCTATCCATTGATATAAGCAGGGTGTTAAAATTCCCTACTATAGCTGTATTACTGTCAGTCTCTCCCTTTATGTCCATCAAGATTTGCTTTATATATTTAGGTGCTCCTATGTTGGATGCATAAATGTTTATAAGAGTTATGTCTCTTGTAAGAATGTTCTGTTTAGATTATGTAGTGTCCTTCTTTGTCTCTTACTATTGCCCATGTTTTAAAGTTTATTTTGTCAGATATAAAAATTGACACCCCACTATTTTTTCTTTCCATTTGCATGAAATATCTTTTTTTATCCCTTTACTTTTAGTCTGTGTGTGTCTTTCATTCTGAGGGGGATCTCTTGTAGATAGCATATATATGTCTCTTATATCCTCATCCATTCAGCTACCCCATATCTGTTGATTGAAGTATTTAAACTATTTACATTTGAAGTGTTCATTTAGAGGTATGTACTTATCGTGATTTTATTCTTTATAACTATGTTTCTCTCTTTTGTTTTTTCTTCTTCTTAAAGAAGGCTTTTAACTTTTACTGTAATACTGGTTTAGTGGTAAGGAATTTCTTTAACACTTTCTTGTCTGGGAAGCTCTTTATTTCTCCTTTGATTTTAACTAATAGCTTTGCTGGGTAACTTAGTCTTGGTTGTAGGTCACTGCTTTTCGTGACTTTGAATATTTCATGTCAATTCCTTCTGGCCTGAAATGTTTCTGTTGAGAAATCAGCTGATAGTCTAATGGGAACTCCTTGTAGGTAACTGTCTTTATCTTGCTGCTTTTAAGATTCTCTGTCTTTAACCTTTGACATTTTAATTATGATGTGTCTTGGTGTGGGCCTCTTTGGGTTCATCTTGTTTGGGACTCTCTGTGTTTTCAGGACTGTATGTCTTTTTCCTTCACCAGATTAGGGAAGTTTTAGTCATTATTTCTTTAAATAGGTTCTTGATCTCTTGCTTTCTCCCTTCTCCTTCTATTACCCCTATGATGCAGATGTTGTTATGTTTCATGTGGTCCTAAAGGTCCTTTAAACTGTGCTCATTTTTCAAAAATTCATTTTACTTTTGCTGCTCTAACTGGGTATTTTCTGCTACTTTGTCTTCAAAGTATCTGATTCAGTCCTTTCCTTCATCCAACCCACTGTTTATTCCTTCTAAAGTATACTTTATTTCAAATATTGTGTTCTTCATTTCTGACTGGTTCATTTTTATGGTTTCTGATGTATTTTTACTAAGCTCCTTGTATTCACACTAAATTCCTTGAGCATCCTTATAACAATTTTTTTCCAATTCTATATCTGGTATATTGCTTGCCTGAATTTCATTTAGCTCATTTTCTGGTGATTTCTCCTACTCTTTTATTTGGTGCATGTGTTCTGGTGTCCCTGTATTGGCTATCTCTTTTTGTGTTTGTATATATTAGGCAGATATGCTATGTCTTGGTAGGGTGGCCTTATGTAGTAGGTTTCTTGTGAAATCTGATGGTGTAGTCTCCTAGATTGCCTGAATTTGGTAATACAGAAATATCCTTTGTGTGGGGTATATGAGCCCTCCTGTTGTAATTAACTTTTAATTGCTATTGGCCCATTCATTCATGGATTTGACAAGGCTTAATCTCCACCACCTCATATGAGCTGATGTGCAGGTGATGACTACACGATGAAGAATATGCCTCAGCTGGTTCAGCGCTTGCTGAGATCTCTCTTTGTATGTGCTGTTTGTGAAGATTTTAAGATCTTGTTCTGTTGTCATGTGAAGCTGGTCACTGGGTTTTGTGGTTCTGGGCCTCTTAGGAAGTACTCTGATGCAGGCCAATGTCAAACAATGCCTGTGATTGGCCCTGGGCAACCTGTTTGGAGCTATAAAGGGATCCACAGTTTGTGACTGCCTCCGCTAGATCTGGTTGTGCAGAGGAAGAACCAAGTTGTGCACCAAGGCCAGTTTTTACCAGCACTAGTTCTGAGGCAGGTCAGCAAAAGGCCCAAGGTACCCTTAGATCCACCTCTGCCTGCCTCTGCCTGCTGGCTGCCTCTGGAGGTACATTAATTGCACGAGAAAGGTCCTCAATAAGTCACCAGGTAAGGGCAAATGATATTCACTAGATTGGTACATGTTCAATCTCAGTGCCAGTGCTTGGTCTGAGGCCACTCCAGAAAAGTGCCAGTGTATACCAGTCTAACTGCCACCCACTGGGTGCCCACAGACCTTTGTTGTGGCGTAGGGTCTCAGAAATCATCAGGGTGAGGCCAGCAGAGTGTATCAGGCCCCAACAGACCTATATTTGGCCATGTGAAAAGAGGGCTCTGCACTGTTTGGTAAGAGGAGAAAATGACCCCCACCTTAAAATCACAGAACTCTGTATGTCTCAGATTTTGCAAGGAAATCAAGCTAAGAAGGGAGATGCTATTGAGACTTGGGATGGTGGAGTTAGTGGTCTTCCATGATGGAGAGGTGTTAGTCAGGCTTGGGGGCAGGGGAAAAGGGTGGCCAGCACCGCAGAGCCATACAACTCAGTCACTGACATGCCCTGAGTCTTCCCACACCTCTACAACCCTGCCCAGGCAATAACCCTCAGTAGGGTGTGAGCTGCACAGGGTGAGACAACAGGGAATCCAGAGAGTGGGGCTTTTGCATTCCCCCAGGCTGATGCCCTAAGGAGAGGAGCACTCCACCAAAGAGAGATATCATCTGTGGTGTGGAAGAGGGATTCAGCAAAGGTATCCTCATGGTTGTCCCTTCAGCTCTCCCCCCAGAGCCACAAACCTGACTCTGCTCACATGATTCTAGTCCACTCTGCCCTCCTTTACCTAAACCCAGGGCAAGTGGCTGTGAACAAAATTTTATGTAATGGCCCTTTAAGAGAGTACGTGTGTCTCTAGTAGACTGCAGTCTTTTGCTTACAGATAGAAACTTCACTGATTTTAAAAGCCAGATGTTATGTGGGTGCCTCTTCCTGGTTCTGGTGCTCTGAGCTGGGGAGCCAGGCATGGGATTGAGACCCCACATTCCCCAGGAGAAATCTTTGTAGTTGAGGTATCGCAGGGGAGCAGAGGCAGCCCTTTTCACCTCTCCTCCTTTCCTACCAGTTTTGATGTGCCTTCTGTAAATCCTTGGTTATAAGACTTTTCTTCAGCTAGTCTTCAGTTGGTTATTCAGGTTGATTCTTCTATATTTTAGTTGTAATTCTAGTTTCGTCCTGAAAGGAAGTGGGTGTACCTTCCACGTACTTTGTTGCCATCTTGGATTTAAGGTTCAGTACATTCAATAGATTTTGACAAATTGTATATTTACATGTATCTGCTAATACAATATCATATCAAGTAATTTCACTGTCCCAAAATTCCTCTGTGTTCCGCCTATTCATCCCTCCCGCCCCCACCCCTATTCCCTAGCAACCACTGAGCTTTTTACTGTCTCTATGCTTTTGCCTGTTCCAGAATGTCATACAATTGTAATCATAATATGTAGTCTTTTCAGATTGGCTTCTTTCACTTTGCAATATACATTTAAGGTTCTTCCACATCTTTCATGGCTTGATTGCTCGTTTCATGCTAAGACTGAATAATATTCCATTGTCAAATGTACAATAGCTTGTTCACCTATTCACCTACTGAAAGATATCTTGGCTGCTAACAAATGTTGCTGTTTAAATGTATTATAAATATTCTTGTGCAGAGTTTTATGTGGATGAAAGTTATAAACTTCTTTGCATAAATACCAAGAAGCACAATTGCTAGATCATATGGCAAAAGAAGATTTAGTTTTATAAGAAGCCACCAAACTATCTTCCAAACTGGCTGTACAATTTTGTATTTATATCAGAAATGAATAAGTGTTCATGTTGCTCCACATTGTCCCCTACATCTGGTGTCATCAGTGTTTTGAATTCCGGCCATCCTAATAGGAATGTAGCAACTTTCCTATGAACGCTTATTAGTTACAAGAGTTTTTTGTTGTTGATTCTTTTGAATTTTCTACAAAGACAATAATGTTACCTACAAATACAATTTTATTTTCTCCTTTCTAATCTGTATATCTTTTATTTCCTCTTCTTGTCTGATTTTATTAACTACAATTTCCAAAAGTATTGGGAGAGGACATCCCTGCCTTCTTCTTTTCTTAGAAGAAAATATTCTAATTTTTCACCTTTAAGTATGTTAGTGTAATGATGGTCTCATAGAATGAGTTAGGATACATATTCTCTCCTTCTATTCTCTGAGAGGGATTGTAGTTGTAGAATATTTGTATAATTTCTTGGTTAAATGGTAGAATTCACCAGTGAACACATCTGGACCTAGTGTTTTTTGTTTTGAAATGTTATTAATTATTAATTTGATTTATTTAATAAATATGGGCTTATTCATATTGAGTTTTCAAAGATTATATCTTTCAAAAAATTATTTCTTTTTTCTAAGTTCTTAATTTTATGAGCATAGGATTGCTCATAGTATTTCTTTTTTTTTCTTAGTAGTGCCATTTATTTTCCTTTCTAGCAGCATATTTATCCTTATTTAGACTGTGTCCATGGAATCCAGAACAAGGGAATTAAGTACCATGTCATATTACAATAGAAAGTCAATTTAACATCTTGATATTCAGAAAAATATGCATGCAATAAGTAAATTGTACAATAGTTGTTGTCTATATAATTTAAATTTAAGGTAAATTAGGGAAAATCTACAAAATTATAATATAATCTGTGAACTTTTATCACATATAACATTTGCATTCTGTATACTAGATTAAAATGATTAATACTGCATATAACTTTTTATTTTTCTTTTTTATTGTTGTTCAAATAGAGTTGTCTCCATTTCCCCCGCACCACTCTCCCCCAACCACCCCCTCCCACCTCCCACCCTCAGTCCTACCCCCATTGGCTTTGTCTATGGGCCCTTCATACATGTTCCTTGTTTTTCAAAATTATAAAACCATCCCATGTTATTTTATTAACTTCAATTCATTTCTCCAGCCTGCCTCATCTTTTGTGATCCTAATTATGCAATCAAATATATTCAACATTTATTATCTATGCCATGCCAGGTTCTCTGTAGACTGACTTTAACTTTCACAACAAGCCTGGAGGTATTATTAACATTCCTATTCTGTAGGTTATAAAACTAAGACTTAGTACTGGCTCGTCCAAGATGAAATGAATGTGGGTGAAGGTAGAACTTGAAACCAGTATTTTTTCACACCAAGCCCATGACTTGTCCAGATTATGATGTGCTTCATTAGAACTACTTTTAAAGTATATTTTATTGATTATGTTATTACAGTTGTCCCAATTTTTCCCCCTTTGCCCTCCTCCACCCAGTACTGCCTTCCTTCCAGCAATCCTTCCCTTAGTCCATGTCCATGGGTTGTGCATATAAGTTCTTTGGCTACTCTATTTCCTATCCTGTTCTTAACATTCCCCTGTCTATTTTGTACTTTATACATGTTCCTTAATGACCCTCCCCCTTCTTTCTCTCATTATCCTCCTCCCCTCTGGTTACTGTCAGTTTGTTCTTAATTTCAATGTCTCTGGTTACATTTTTGCTTCCTTATTTGTTTTGTTGATTAGGTTCCATTTACAGGTGAGACCATATGCTGTTTGTCTTTCACCTCCTGGCTTATTTGACTTAGCATAATGCTCTCCAATTCCATCCATGCTGTCCCAAAGGGTAGGAGCTCCTTCTCTCTTTCTGCTGCATAGAATTCCATTGTATAAATGTATCACAGTTTTTTGATCCATTCATTTACTGATGGGCACTTAGATTACTTCCATCACTCGGTTATTGTAAAATGTACTGCTATGAACATAGGGGTGCATAGGTTCTTTTGAAATGGTATTTCAGGATTTTTAGGGTATAATCCCAGCAGTGGAATTGCTGGGTCAAAAGGAGTTTTATTTTTGAGGAAATTCCATAGTGTTTTCCACAGTACCTGCACTAGTCTGCATTCCCCCCAACAGTGCACTAGGGTTTCCTTTTCTCCACAACCTCACTGGTACTTGTTTTTTATTGATTTGGTTATGATGGCTATTCTGTCTAGTGTGAAGTGGTATTTCACTGTGGTTTTAATTTGCATCTTTTTGATGGCTAGTGATGCTGAGCATTCTTTCATATGTCTCTGGGCCTTCTGTATGTCCTCTTCAGTATTTCTTTATTATCCTTTTACTGTCCATGGGATATATAGTGATATCCTCTTTCATTTCTGATATTAGTAATTTGGTATCACCCTCTTTTTTTTTTAGTTAGTCTGGCTAAAGTTTTTTAAAATTTTATTGTTAATTTTGAAGACTTGGCTTTTGGCTTTATTGATTTTTCTCTATTAATTTCCTATTTCCAAATTTATTATTTTTGCTCTAATTATACTATTTCTTTTTTTCTGCTTACCTTGGATTTAAATCAACCTTTTTTTTTCTAGTTTCCTAAGGTAGAAGCTTAAATAATTGATTTTAGATTATTCTTCTTTTTTAATGTGTGCATTCAATACTGTAAATGTCTTTCTAGCATTGCTTTTGCTGCACCCCGCAAGTTGTGATATGTTCTCACTTTAATTTAGTTCAAAATATTTCAGAATTTCTTTTGAGATTATTTTCTTTGACTCATACATTATTTAGAAGTATATTGTTTAATCTCCAACTATTTAGAGGTCTGCTGGCTTTTTATGATTGATCTCTAGTTTAGTTCCTGTGGTCTGAGAAGAGACATTATATAATTTCTGTTTACATTTGTTAAGGTATATTTTACAGTCCATGATGTGTTCTATTTTGGTGTATATTTCATGTGAACTTGAGAAAATCTATATTTTTGTTATTGGATGGAGTAGTCTGTGGATGTTCATTATATTCATTCAATGGATGATGATGTTAAATTCAGCCATGTCCTTACTGATTTTCTGCCTGTTGCATCTACCCATTTATGATAGAGGGTCATAGAAAGCTCCAACTATGATAATGAATTCCTCTCTTTCTCTTTGAAGTTTGATCAGTTTTTGTCTCATGTATTTCAGTGCTTTTTTATTAGGCATATACCCGTTAAGAATTATTATCTCTTCTTGGAGAATTGACCCCTTTACCATTACATGATGCTCCTTTTTGTGCCTAACAATTCTCCTTGCTCTGAAGTCTGCACTGCCTGAAATTAATATAGCTACTCAAACTTTCATTTAGTGTTAACATATTTCTTCCTTTATCCCTTTACTTTAATGTATATGTATTTTTATATTTAAAGTAGATTTCATTTAGTTGTGTTCTTTTCCTGATCCTCTCTGATTATGTCTTTAATCAATTTATTTAGACCATCAACATTTAAAGTATATGGCATAGTCTGATTAATATCTACCATATTTGTTACTGTTTTAAATTATTTGTTATTGTTCTTTGTTTCTATCTTTATACTCTATTCTTTTTCTGATTTTTGTGGTTTTAATCAAGCATTTTATGTGATTCCATCTTTTCTCTCTTTAAAACTCAGACATGATATATAGGTTAAATTAACTGCAGTAAATAGGACTTTAGTGATGTGCTTTCATTGTGTGGGGAAAATGAAAGCATTCTATAGTCATTTCTATGATTAGATCAGTCTTATAGTAAGCCTTACATGTTGCTGTAAGATTTTTCCCCAACTTAGGTGGGACAGAAGGGCAGGAAGATGCTGGAGTTGTGTATTTTCCTTCCAGGTCAGTTAGACTTTGACAAAACCCCAACAGCTTAGGCCTGGGGTAAAACATTTTCTCTTGAAGGCAGGCCTTGTCAGAAATGACAGAATGTTCTGAGGTATTTCAAAATCACCCTCCCACCTCGAACCTCAAGGAGATTTTTCTCTATTTTCACAATGAAAGACCTGGTAGAACTATAAGAAATGAAACAAAAGTATAAGGACCTCCTGGAGCTTTAACTCACTGAATTTTTCACAAGGAGCCTCCAGTAATAGGGCAATCGCAATTTAGGCTTTCCTACTTTGGTACTGGCGTCTATAGAGATTTGTGCTCCGGTAAATTGTTATTCTCTGTATCTGCCTGTCAGACTCTCCAATATTGGGAACAGTAATGTGCCCTGTGACCTCACTTCTCTGATGAACAAAAGAACAGTTGTTGATTTGTCATTAACTTTGGCTTATTACTTGTTATGACAGAGTGGCAATTTCCAAGCTCCTATGTGCTACACTGGAAACTAAAAGTCGAATAAGTGGTTGTTTCTTTTTTACAATGGAAGAAAACATGGCAATTTTCAGTATCTTCAGTGTTTTGGATTGCAATGTATTAACTAAATGTATAAGGTATAACAGGTAAATTTTTATAATTTATCTATACCTTTATAACCAATAGGAAAAGAGTGTCTAATGTTTTGTCAGGAAAAAATTAAAGTCATAGAGCAATCAAATTGCCAATTAATTATTAAGGTCTTTGCACAGTTCACTTTTGCTGATCATTTTTACAGATCCACAAGGACATACTGTATTTTTTTATTCTGTATTATATCTTCCATATACACATGGGTTCCTCCTCTGGTTCAATGATAAGCATAAATAGATGCACTGCTCCAGCTTATTAGATTTTTAAAGCTACTGAAACTTTGGAGCATATTTTGTTATTGGTTATGGCCACTTCTCTCCTCATTCCAGTTATTATTCTACTTTTAAAATCTTTCTTAGGATGACAAATAATACTTAATGACACTGATTTATCTTTTAACGTGTTGCTAGAATCCATTTGCTAATACTAATTAGAACTTCAGGTCTTAAAAGAAATGTACCTTTATTTGGTTTTGTGAATATTTTTATCTTATGTTTAATTAGGGCTCCTACAGCTTTTTTAATAAATTGGAAAGCCACTCTTGTTTCCCCAATATGCAGATCTTTGATTATATTTTCTAATTTCAGAAGGCAACTTATATTTTCTACTCAAAACATAGTCAGTTTTGGCATATAGAATTTATTCAATAACCATCCATTTTGTCTATATTTTCAAATGTGTTGAAATAAAGGAAGCATGTTATTCTTTTGTATTTAAAAGAATCTCAATACTTTATAGCTAATCACATTTGAATCACATTTCCCCAAAACTGCTTATTTTCATGGTATTTTTGAACAAGCTCTCAGTTCTATTTGTCAGCTTACTGCTTTTCTTCTCTAGTTTGACTTTTCTCTTCATTAATATTCTCTTTCTACTCCTTTAGACTTACCTTGTTCTTTTTCTATTGTCCACTGTCCAATTCCTGTAGCTTTAAGAGCCATTTCCAACAAGTCAGCCAGCTCTGCCCACTTTGTCCTTCCCAGTTCATCATATACAATTAAAACCTAATCCTATAAAGGAATTAAATTCAGAGGCCTTATTTCGCTTCCAAAATTGTCCTAACATCAGGAAAAAAATTCTAGTGCACCTTCATGCTGCATATACAGCTTACCTTTTCCCCAGGTTCACAATAACAAAAAATATATATATATATATTTTTTGGTGTTGATCAAAAACTTAGCAAGACTGCTTTGCACTATATTTAAATCCAGGAGAACAAGAAAGTCTTAACTCATAAAGACTCGCTGAAATTTCATAATTTCAAACTGTGTATAAACTTGAAGAGTGTCCTTTCAAACACTGTCCTCTTTCTTTCTAGGTGTTTATAGTTTTTTATCCCTACATCTTTTACACATGGTCGATATGTGTCATGAACTTTTCCTTCCTCCCACTCTTGGATATTTACTGAAAGGACACATAATCTTTATTTGAAGAGAGACCTGTGCTTTCATGTTCATTGCAGCACTATTCACAATAGCCAAGGTCTGGAAAAAACCCAAGAGTCTGTTGACAGGCAAATGGATAAATAAAAAGTTATATACACAATAAAATAATACTCAACCTTAAAAAAATAAGGAAATTATATTATTTGCAATAACATTGATGAAACTGGAGGGCATTATGCTAAAAGAAATAAGCCAAACAGAACAGTGAACCCAAAAATAAACCCACAACTTAATGGTCAATTAATATTTGACAAAGGAGACAAGAGCACTCAATGGATTAAATATAGTCTTTCCAATAAATGGTGGTGGGAACACTGGACAGGTACATGCCAACAATATGGAATTAGACCACTAACTTACACCATACTCAAGAATAAACTCAAAATGGATAAAAGATAAATGTAATTTGTGAAATTATAAAAATTGCAGAAGAAAACACAGGCAGTAAAATCTCTCATAGCAATGTTTTTGCTGATACATCTTCTGGGCCAAGGAAAACAAAGGACAAATAAACAAACAGAACTACATCAAACTAAAAAGTTTTGTGCAACAAAAGAAGCCACCAACAAAATATAAAGGGAACCCACTGTATGGGAGAACATATTTGCTAATGATACATCTGATAAAGAGTTAATTTCCAAAATATATGAACTTATACAACTCAACACCAGGAAGACAAACAATTCACTTAAAAAAAAGGGCATAGGACCTGAACAGATACTTCTCATAGGAGGACATACAGATGGCCGATATATAAAAAAAATGATCAACATCACTAATCATCACAGAGATGCAAATTAAAATCACAATGAGATATCATCTCAGACCTGTCAGAATGGCTACCATCAATAAATCAACAGACCACAAGTATTGACAAGGATGTGGAGAAAAGGTAACCGTAGTGCACTGTTGGTGGGAATGCAGACTGGTGCAGCCACTGTGGAAAACAGTATGGAATTTCCTTAAAAAATTAAAAATGGAACTGCCTTTTGACCCACTGATCCCACTTCTGGCAATATAGCCTAAGAATCTTAAAACACCAATTTCAAAAGAATATATGCGCCCTTATATTCATAGTAGCATTATTTACAATAGCCACATCTGGAAACAGCCCAAGTGCCCATCAGTAGATGAGTGGATAAAAACTTGGCACATTTACACAATAAATACTATGCAGCCATTAAAAGAAAAAGTAAATCTTACCTTTTAAAACAGTATGGATAGACCTGGAGATTATCATGCTAAATGAAATAAACCAGTCAGAGAAAGATAAACACCATATGATCTCACTTATGTGAGGAATCTAATGAAAAAAACAAACTAATGAATAAAATAGGAACAGAGGCATAGATACATGGAACAGACTGACAGCTGTTAGAAGGGATTGAGAGGGGAGGACTAGATGAAAGAAAGTGAAGAGATTAGCCAAAGAACATACATGCTTGGCCCATAGACACAGACAACAGTGTGGCGACGGCCAGAGGGAAGGCGGGGCAGGGACTGTGCGGAGGTGGGGAAAGGGGGAAAATAGGGACAGCTATAGTAGTGTCAACAATAAAACTAAAGTTAAAAAAAAGAACAAGCAGAGAAACATAAGTACTATATGGTATCATTTATATGTGAACTCTAAAATAAATATACAAACAACCAAACTCTTCCTCCCCAAAACTGTTTCTCAGCAATATCTAGAAGTCTCTACCATGATTTGCATCATTTTCTTATTTTTTGTACTAGGTCACAACCCCATAGCGCCTGTGTATTTGCTGGTGTACCTGGATTATACTTTACCATTGCTTTTTTTCCTTTTTGTTATTTATTCCTTCCACTGTCACAAGAACGTCATGTTTCCTTTGGACAAGTTCCTGTGATTCAGGTAAGTTGCCTGTCCTTTTCCCAACCCCATGACTTGACCCAGCTAATCACGTACACTCCATTTGTATTTTACGTATACCCCATTTGTCTTAAGTATTTATTTCCCTACTTAACATCATATTGTCCTCCAAATTTTAGTTTGGTTATTTTTTATTGACTTTAGAAATCCTTTCTTATGTCTGACTAATGTAATGAACCACTGAGTAGCCTGCAGAGGGATGGTTACAGGTTCCCATTTATTAGCAGCATAAAGATGACTAATGAGAAGAACGCTGGGTTCCCCATCATCCTGGAAAGACCATAAGACTTTCCTTCTCACTGTACCATGCTCCACCCCCCAGAAGTCCCTATCCTGAGCCCAAATTCCCCTCTGAGCCCTTGGCATGAATCCCTATGTCCCCACTCACTCTCTCTAGGTCTGCCCCCACCACAGGGGCTAAAGGGTCTCCCTCCCACAGCTGAGTTAGGAATTAAATGAGATAATTGGTGCTAGCAACATTGCTACCATTTTCCATCATCTCAACCCATGACCTGACCATATTGTCCTCATGTACATATTTATCTAATTATTTGCATCCCCTTTAGGCTGGTTGATGGCACAGCCTAGGCCACTCCCCTCTCTGGCTATTTCAGGGTCCTTCCATTCAGAGGGTAGTCAATACTCCAGGCTTCTGCTGTTCAGAATAAAGTGGGTCAAGAAGTTGTGAAATTGAGCAGGAAGATAAGGAAATGGAGGGGAATCCCTCAAAGTTGTGACATCAAGCCTTACTAGCCCAAGGTACAAGAGGAAGTCTACAGGATGGTCTTAAGAAGAAATAGGGCAGAAAAGGCAGATGGAAGCAACCCACTCCCGTCCAGGCTTTGGTCCCTCACTTTGTCTTCACCTCACTTGGGTATACAGAGAACTTCCACCACTGCTTCCAAAACCCCAGGCCTTTCTGCACTCTGCGTCTGGCTCCCCGGCCCTGGGGTCCTAAGAGTAGGAAGGGGATGAGTGAGACCACTTATGGCCTAGTCTGCAGCTACACCATTCTGTTGCCTCAAGATGTCATCAGACACATATATGCTCAGCCCTCACTCTTCCAAGCCCAGGAGACAGAGGTGGGTGGCAGTTGTGAGAGATGGGAAGCCAAAAATGAGTACTTCCCCAGCCCAGAATCCTTGAGTAAAGAAGAAAAACCACAAAGGCTCCAGGTGTCCTCTTAGCCTCCTCCCCACTGGTCAGGCTCAGGCAGGCCCCTCCATTTGCAGGCAGATAAAGACTCTCAGACACAAAAACTTCAGACTTTCCCCTCTAATTGACATAATATCTTCCTTCTTAGGGGCCCAGAGGAACCCCAACAGGAGGACATCAATCAGGCATGTCACCACCTGGGTGGGGCAATCCGCAGAGATTTTGGAGAAGAGACCACCCACGGGGATGTCTTCAAGCTCCCTCCATGCACCCTCCTTTCCAGCTCCCCACTCTAAGCTACTGGGGTGGATGGGGGAGAACATTAGATAAATTTAGAGCTGTTTTCAGGAGCTGGAAGAAATATGAGAGACTTTCCTAGGGCTTCAACTCTAGTGCCTCTAGAATTCCACAACCTGGATGAGAGAATTAGTGAGCATTGGTCCTAAGTATGCTGTGTCCAATTGTCCATGCCCCTCTCCCCAGTAGAAAATAATAAATTGCAGGCCATGTCCCAGCTTTGTTCCTCCTCATACTGTCCCATTCCCAGGGTCTGGCACATGGCAGGACTGTGGTCAAGAGCTGATATGATAAGTGCACAGGGATCATAACCATGGTCACATTTTTCTTCTTTTGTTGTTACTAGAGTCTGCAGACCCTCTCTACCTCATTCATTCATTTATTCACTCCCACATGCGCATATGTAGGTGCTGTATATTTCTCCCAGAGAGACTGTTTGAGCGGCAGGGAACAGAGATATAACGCATTGTTCTGACCCACAAGCACCTCTCTGGTAAAGGTTCAGTGATCCCACAGTCCTTCCGAGGACTAGAAAGGTGCCTGGCCTTTAGGAAAGTACAGCTGACCCTTGAACAACATGGGCTCAAGTTGCATGGGTTCACTTACGATCATATTTTTCCAATTGACCCGCTCAGTTCAATTGCCAGTTCAGTTTAACTGAGCTTTGCAGCTGAAACCTACATTGTTCAATTGTCAACTGATTTCACAACAAGCTTACATAATTGATTGGGTCTTAAAGATAGTGAGCACCTGTGTCCATGCCGGCCTCCTCCTTCTGCCTGGCATCCTGGGGCCCCACAGGCCACGACTCTTGAGACAAAATACTCCTAAGAAGCCAGTCCTGGAAGCACTGTCTATCCTGAGAAAGGTGCCAAACAAAGACAGAGAGAGATGAGGAGGAGGGGAAAGGGGAGGGGAGAGGAGAGAAGGGCGTGAAGGCCACACCTGAGGGGTGGTGGCAGCAGATTGAGGCTTACATCTTCTGCTGCAGCAGGTTCTGTTCATCTCGGCTCTGAGCCCATGACTCCACAGGCAGGGACTGAGACCCTCCTTCTTGGGCAGCAGCAACTCCATGTTGTGTAGGGAGGGATCCTTTCAGAGCTGCGGCTGAGACCAAATCCCGACTGGACTCAGGCTTGGGCCACATGGGCCTTCCCAACAACCAGCCGTCCCTCTTCCTGTAGAGGTCCCATCTCCTACCTCCTGGCCCACACAGAAGTCTTGGGGATGTGTCCCTGCCAGACTGCAGGGAGGGCTCCGTGTTTGTTATACTTGGCAGAGCTGGGACTCCCTCACTGGGCTTCTCAGGCAGGGGCTCCTCCCGGGCTGGGCAGACAAACTCCCTCCCTCTTCCCAGATTACCTGAAATTTAAAGAGACAGGCCAGCAGACCTGCCTGCCATCTGGGGCTTTGCAGAAATTCCTTTATCTTGGTCTTTTTCCCAGCCCCCAGGCCAGTCCAGAAAGAGGAGGTCTTCAAAGAGACTGCATAAACAACCTTGGACTTTAGGATACCTGGCGACCTTCTATAGAAAGATCTGGATGGGCCAAACTAAGCTGAGAGACTCAAGGCAGTGAGGGAGGAGAGAGGAGTCAGGCAGGTCTTTGGAGGTTGAGGGCCCCTCAAGTGAGCAAGTGAGTGAGCCCACCTTTCTCACGGGGCATTTCCTGGCAGCCTCCCACTCTTCTGTGCCTCCCCTGCAGCAGACTTACCTTTCTTGACTATTCTAGTTTAATCTCTCACCTGGCCCAGAATAAGTGTACAAATATTGGAAACTCTTAGTTCCTTCATCAACTGTGGGTCAGCAAATTTGTTTGGTAAATGGCCAAGATAGTAAAGGTAAATATTTTAGGCTTTGCAAACTCAGGTAGAGAGTCTCTGATACTCTCACTCCTTCTCCTCCTTCTTTTCTTCTTTTACAGCCAGTTTAAGTTGTAAAATCCATTCTTAGCTCATGGGCTAAGACATAGAATGGAGCTGTGGGAAGGATTTGATGCCTGGACAGAGTTCACAGTTTTCTTCTCAGGACCTGTAGAGACCCTCCCTAACATGACATCTATGTAGTGGGATGCAAAAAAAAAAAAAAAAAAAATACAAGACACCCAGTTCAATTTGGATTTTAGATAAAAAACAAAGCACTTTTTAATGTAAGTGTGCCCCAAGTATTGCAAATACCTTTTCTGGCAACCTCCAGTGGAGGCAGTGTTTATTTACCCATTCACTACTGCCTGCTGGGCTTTAACAAAGTGTTCCCTGGTAGGCTTCTGTCATACCTGTGAGGCAGGTATTACCTGCATTTTACTGATGGGGGAGATCAAAAACAAAGCTCAAAGTGGCCAAGTAAATGACCCAGAGCCATGCAGCCATTCAGTGAGAGGCCAGGTTCAGGCCCACTTCCTCCGTGCCAAAGCCTGCCACCTCTCTGCCCTACCACACTCCCTCATTCCAACTGGCAGAGTCCCAGGGAGGTGGAGGGACCCACACAGTCACAGTGCAGAAGGACCACAGAAAGAATAGCCCATCCTGGTCCCATAGCAAAGAGCTCTTACCTGAGTGACCGGGGAGCCATCTTGAAGATCAGTTAGTTCAATTTTATGTTGGGAACAAACAGGGGCCCTGGCTTTTGGAAAGCCCCATGGCAAGCCAGAGATCCGATGGCCTAGGGCCTGCATGTCTGGGCACTTAGTGTCTGCTGTGTGTGTGTGTGTGTGTGTGTGTATCACCCACTAGCTTCAGAATCTGTTTTTTTCTTCCCCGTCCCTGGTCCAGAGGGCTGAAGGATGCTGTGAGGGGAGAGAGAGCAAGAGAGAGACAGAGTGAGCATATTTAGTGGAGAATCTTAGGTATAGAGTGGGGTGTCTGTGGGTGGGGTGTAAGACGACCACTCTCCAATCTAAAGGGAAAGCAAGGCTCCTGTTCCTGTTGTTGGCTCAAGGCCAGGTCTCAGTGCCCAGAGCAAACAGTGCAGTTTGATTAGCTGCCTTCCCCACCTACTCAGGGGTCTTTGGGTTTGTACTGCGTGGGGGGCGGGGGAGGCACTAGAACCCTTGAACCTAAGACCTTCACACCCATTAAGCCAATGTTTGTGTGCCTCCTAACCCACCCACCTTTTCTGTCCTGTTGGACTCCAGCCAAAGTCCTCATTTCAGTCCTTGGTGGGAAAGACCACAAGGCTGAGCTGTTTGCATGTGGGGGGAGGAAGGCTACAGGGTCATTCAGATTCCAGAGTTTCCTTTTATTCCTCAGTTTCCTCTACCTGGTGCTGCCTCTTTATGGATCACCAGGAAAAAAGGAAAATGAGAACAGATTCAGAATGGTTGTGGAAGGCTGGAAAGGGAGGGGGACATTTGCTGGATTCAGGTGTCTGTCAGATCTTGCCACAATATCGTGTGCCTGGACAGTGGTGGAAAGTAAGCCACAGGGTGGGAGACATGGTCTACACAAGTCCTCCTGGTACCTTCCGCAGAGTGCTGGCTCTGAGGGGACAGAAAGCTGTAATGAAGCTCCTCCTCTCCTGACAGATGAGGCAGGGTTCCCTGGCCCACTCCAAGGCCATGCGTGGCAGCACCTCCCAACTTGGGGGACTCTGTTGGTTCTGCAACCCACAGTCCCAGACTCAAGTGTCTAAATATGGCAGGTGGAGGTACAGAGGATGAGGGGGGTGAGCGAGACTGGAACTTATGGGAGGGTGGTCACATTGCTAGCCTCATCCAGTGAAACTTGCCATCACACTTTTCCAAGTCCCCTTGCCCAGACTCCAAATTTAATAAAACTTTTATGACTCTGGGAAAATCATTGTCTTTCCCAACTGTCTCATCTATAAGGATAAGCACATGGACTTGAAGGGGCTGGTGTCCAATCTGTCCTTGACCTTATAGTGGTCAGTCTCTGACCTCACCTTGGGGGACTGAAGAGGTCACGGCCTGTTGGAGAGGAAGGACTGGAGGCCCAACCCCAAATGAATCTGGAACAGGGTGATTTTGCAGAGGGGCTCTAACCTGTTCTTCCTGCCTGAATCTGAGTTCATACGCTAAGCAATTATTAGGTCCTCTGGATTCAATGGAAGGACAGGGGGCAACCAGAGTGTGAGGGGCCTCTCTTGAGGGCCACACCAGCAGGGGTTAAAGGAGGTCAGGAGAAGACACGTGTATGTGTGTGCGTCATTGTGTTGGGTCCGGTGCACAGCCTGGACTGGGGCACAGGAGCTGTGTGATGCTGGCTCTGGCATTTGGGGCACCATCTTTCAATGTAGGCATTACTGATGTTTTGGGACAAATAATTCTGTAGTGTGGGGGCCTACCTATGGATGCACTGTAGGATGTTTAGATGCTGTTCACAGCATGACAGTAACATCTTCCTTGGCTAAGGTGTGGCAGTCAAGAATGTCTTTAGACATTGCCCTGGGGAACAAAATCACTCCACTGAGAAGCCTTGATTTAGGACAAAGAAGTGTATACATATATTTTTTTTCTGGTTTTGTTCCTCTTTTTGTTTGTCCTATATCTTTCCATGTTTCCTTCTCTTTTCCCTTTCTCACCATTTCTGTCTCTCTTTAAATGTATGTGTTCCCCTGGTATTAGTATTGTGGGTTTTTTGTGCATGCATGTGTGAGGTATATGATATGGTGTGTGGCATATGTGGTGTATGAGTTGTGTGGTGTGTGATGTGTGTGTGGGTGTAGTTTGTGCTGTATGATATGGTGCTTGTGTGAGGTGTGTGATTGTATATCATATTATGTCTCTACAGTGTATGTGGTATGTTGGGTGTGTAATGTGTGCTATTTGCTGTGTGTGTGATTGTGGTGTATGACATGGTATGTGTGTAGTGTATGTGCTACATGGTGTGGGTGGTATGTGATGTATGGAATTTGTATGGTTATAGTGTTACATGGCATTTGTGTTTGTGGGTGTGGTATATGTGGCATATGGAGTGTATGGTGTGTGATGTATGCAGTGTGTGTGATTGTAGGGTTATGTGGTGGGTGTTACATGTGGCATATGGGATGTGTGGTATGTGATGTATTCTGTGCGTGTGTGTGGTACATTGGGTGCATGGTGTGTGATGTATGCTGTGTTAATGGTTGTGAGGTATGATATGGCATGTGTGGTATATGTGGTACATGGGGTGTGTAGTATGTGATATATGTGGTATGTGTGGTTGTAGTGTAGGGTGTGTATATGTGGTATGTGATATATGTTGTGTGTATGTGGCTGTGGTATATGATATGGTGTAAGGGGGTATATGGGGTGTGTGGTGTAAGATGTATGCTGCCTGTGGTTGTGTTGTGTGATATGGGACATATGTGCATCTGTGTCCATGGCTGTAAGTGGCCTCTATGTGGAACCCTAGTTTTATTTTTTATTTTTTCTCTTATCTCTGCCTCTTTTTTTCTTTGTCCATCTCACTGTATCACCCCATTCCTGTTCCTTATACGCTGTTGATGGTGTCCCTTAGCTCTGTTGTCATGAGCAGGGCTGGTTAGGGAGGCCAAGGGGCTCTGATGACAGCTGGCATGGGGCAGTGAGGTCACAACCACTGTTCACTTAGCTTGGAGTTTGTTCCAGTCACAGGGCTCACAAGCCTGTGTGCCAGCTCATAAAACTTATCAAGCCTCAGCACATGTGCTCACTTGTCACTGCACTGCCCAGGGGCTAGGGCTGGATGGTGTGACTGCTAAGGGGTGTCAGCCTGGGAGCCCTGGGTGCTGGGCTCTAGTGCTGCATCTGTAGTACACTACCTGTAACACGTGGTGCTAGAAACCTTTTCAACTCAAACATCCTGTGACTCTGAGGGACTCTGCTCACATGTGGTTCCGTGTACACATGTGAGCACTTCAGATTTCCAGCCCACGAAGTCTAAATTATTGCAGAACTATCATGATATTTCCCCCAAATATAACCTTAGTACCTAGTCCCCTTTTCTCATCCCACTTGCTAATAGTAGCTCCAACCTTCTATCCTCACTGCCTATAACCTCTCCATCCTCATCCTTGAGCCCACCTAAGAGTCCACACCATGGGGACATTGTGTAGCTGCTTCAGACAATTCATTCTTTCTTGCAGATATCTGGGGAAAGCCAAGAGGAAGATGTTTGAGATGCTGAATTGGAAACAGGACACAAGGAGAGAGACTTCCACCTGGAGAGGCCAGGCCAGTGCACCATCTGAGTGCAGGTCCCAAGCAATGAGTGATGAGCAAGAGAGTTCGTTCCTTGGTTACCCTGGGTTTATCTTAGTTTCAGGTGTGGGACAGACCAAGTGCTTTCTTAGAATAGCCAATTAACTTCCTAAACTTTCATGTACTTTGGGTGGGCCCACCTCCCAACTAATGCCTTCCTTTCCCCAGGCTAAACTGGTCCATCACCTCTCCCGGCACCATCTTAACTTCTATTGCACATATGCCTGCCTTTCCCATGTCTCACCCCCAGCCTGGTACTGGAAGGGGTAGGAGGGCTTTTCCTCTCTTATCCATTTATCTTGCTAGCCTTGCATTTGCTCAGTTTAAGTATACTTTCTCCTGTCACCATCTAGCCTGAGTGAGAGTAGCATGGCTTGGTTACCTGGGTAACATGTCCCCCTGGGGCACCTGGCACTGCCTTGCCATGGAACTGGGTGATCAGATCTCCACCTGCAGCCCTGTCCTCCACCTCCTATTCCCTGTCCTTAGCCCATTTCTAGCTGTCCAGACAGCCTATTGGTATCAATCTGATTTACTTGTGAACTACCGTATGGTAAAAACGTTTCACTAATTCCACTTTCTGTCTCTTAAAGAACATAGCTCTGGACCTTACAGAGAGAAGTCAAAAAAGTCACTGGATAAAACTGAAAAGTCAGCAAACTGAACAAAACAACCACTCAAATCTCTACCTAAGAGCCTCTAGTGTCTATAGTTACCTACTTTCGATGCCTCCTTGGGGAATCCCTCACCCCATTGTGGTAGTAATTACCTATGACTCACTAAACATTTGGGTGTCCGACTGGAATCATCTTTGAGGTTTGGAGTTTTTGAAACAAAATATATTTGAAGGAATGTTATCAGTGAAAACACGACTTTCATTCTCTTTCCATACAGGTACTGACCACAGAGGAGTCCCAGATGACTAAAGTAGTGGAAATGGTTATTTTTGCCAGGTTATTTTTTGTCTGAAAGACCGGTGACCATGCTGTCACTCATGCTTGCGCTGAATCAGGGAAAGGAAATGAAAGGAAACCACTGGTACAGTTGGGCAAGTGGCCCAGACACACGCCTACACATATTTCCAGCTATAAGCTGCTGAAGACATGAGTTAAGTCACCAAAGTGGACATTTTCCTGGTACATATAAACTTAGTATTTAGAAGACTGCATATAAAATAGCAATAAGCAATTTACTGATAATATATATATATACATATATATATATATATATACTATAATAAAAACCACTTAGCACTCTGGCCAGGTGGCTCAGTTAGTTGGAGCACCATCCCGTACACCAAATGGCTGCTGGTTCAGTTCCCAGTTAGGGCACATACCTAGGTTGCAGGTTGAATCTCTGGTCCAGGAGGCACAGGAAGCAAGTGATCGATGTTTCTCTCTCACATTTCTCTCTGTCTCTCTTTCCCCCACACCGCTCTCCTCTCTCCAAAAGCAATAAAAAAATATATCCTTGTGTGAGGATTAAAAACAATTGACTTATTTTACAAAAACTTAATTTAAAATATATTGCACATGAAAGGGAAAATTATATAGTATATCACATGTAGCTTATGCAATATATAAAAAATCTACCAAACTATATTAAGTAAAAACATTTATTATGTTTAATATTGCTAATAATACAAACATGTTATAGAAATTACAAATTATAAAATGTAGCACAAATTAATTTCTATAAGCTTATTGTACCCAATAATTTGTTTTATATTTATAGACAGTTGGCAGAGAAACCACATGAAATACATTAAATATTTATATCATTTAAGCAAAGATATTAATAAGGCAGATGTTGCCTATTTCCTGCAAATAGAACAAAATTAAAAAAGAACACCACAGATATGTAGCAAGAACATTTTCTTGACACATCATGGACTCTGTGTGAGGACCTCTATCTTATTTATCCTTGGATCTCTGGACTGAGCACAGTGCCTGAAAATGAATAAATAACAACTGAATGGAAATTCTATCTTCCACATTTGAATGTATAACAACCCTGATGGATTGGCTATAATTATTGGTTCCATAAGACAATTTTCTTAATTTTTTATTATAAATTATAAATTAAAACCCAAAATTATTTACAGTATACATACTTTTAATAGGAATAATTATTTTACCTTAGTAAAATTAAATAATATACTCTGTCCAAAGAATTAGAAGCAGCATTTATGATCCACCATAGACAGGATTCAAGACTGGTACCTAAAACCAGTCTAGCACTTGGACTTAAGAATCAAGTTTTGTGGAGCTGGAGGAATATACTGAATTACTGCAGATCCTGAGAGATATAGCAGCACTGAGGATCACTGATGAGTACTTTTAGAGCATTTCCATTACATGTATTTTTGCATTGTATTAGAGTTTTTGTTTTATTCTATATTTTGTAATGCTATGTTTATTTAAAATAAATGGACACCAGATAACTGCATACTTATAAATGTACATACACACAGGGTCATTTATACCATCTTAATCACTATTTTTCTGTCTCAAACACTACACTGTGATTTTCTTACAGACTGGAAATGTACTATATTCAACACTTTATCCATTAATTAGGTTATTGCTGTACTTTGAATGGTTGTGGGACATTGACAAGGTAGTAAATGTAGACATTGTGAGAGCATATGGACTTTGTATACATTTTGAATCTAGAGATGACAGAATTTGCTAATGAAATGGATGTCTGGTGTGAGAGAAAAATTGTCAAAGTTTGGCTTTTATAATTAGTGGAATGAGGTTGTCATTTACTAACCTAAGGATAATAGGAAAATAGATACTTAAATAATTTTGCTGATAGTATTTATAAATATACTGCCAACAGAAATATTTTCTTTCTAAACACTCGTAATTCCAAGGAAACCCAAGGAACAAACTAAAGCATATTGTAATCATTCAGATTCTCCAATTCAGTATTGAATGACCTAGCATTAATCATGTTATCTCTTGCCTATATGACAAAGAAGAATTAGCCAGCTCTCAATATTTAGTCTGCTCAATTGATCATAGATCAACACCTATGAACAGGAAGTCTAATATTTATTACTTCTGCTGCTAATGGAGTTGTATAGACAGCTCTAAGATATTTATTTGACTGGAGTAGAAATGAAAAAGAAAATGGTCATTGTCATACTTGCCAGTCCCTGATAATATAGTGATATATGGAAATATGATCTAGTTTCTGATATTAATACAGGCACATTTATAAAGGCTATGGCAGTGGCCAAATAGCATAGCATAATTGTTCCTCTCTTGCTACAGGAAGTAGATGCAACTGACACAGAGTACAAAGTGCACTCTTACTACATATGCTTCAACTTATGCAAATTCAACAACCATGCATATTTCTGCCGTGTAGTCTCTATATCAGAACTTAGAAGACTTCTGGCCACCGAAGTGCCCTAAATACTGATGGACTGTTTTCCTCTCTGTTTTAGATGTTATATCAGAACCTACCCTCTGTGCAAGAACCAACTTATTTTTATAATAGTAATGATAAATTCATGCTTGTTAACTCCATTGATTCATTTTTGCTTATGTTTATGAGTAAAACCAGTAAGAGGTACAGTTTATATGTTTAAAATATTATTCTTCCCTACATAGTTAATTTGTGCATAAGGAAATAGATTCAAACTGAATCTTTTATGAGCACATTTACCCAGTCTAAGTATTTCTGATTAGTACCATACAATGGAGAAAAATTAACATTTAAAAAAAAGCCTTAACACCTACTAAAAATAGTAAAAGTCGTTTTCACTTCTAAGAAATAAAACTTTAGAACTAACTCCACATGAGACATAATGAACTCTATATTCTTTTCTAATACATGTTAGCAGTGCATACACTGGCTTATCATAACAGATAAAGAATAAGCCATTTGTATGATATATACCCAATATGTTTTGGAATATATTTAGTTTTTCAGTTATCAACTTATTTACTTATTTCTATTTTTGTAGTTTTATAAATGTTTTTAAAATAGGTTTGGATGCTGAAGATTTACCATACTTTGCTGTGTATAATGCATACCCACGTTTCTGGCCCAGACTTTCAGGAAAAAAACTTTTGTTTTAATTTTTTAACTCAATTTTTAAATTTATTTTTATTTAGATATTTGTTTTTGTAATATAAAGGAACTTTAGCATTTATTTTTGAACATATTATGGTACAAGAAATTTTATGTAACAAATAATTACAAAACACAAGAATAGATACAAGGTATTTCATGTACTACCCATGTATACATGTGGGCAAAAAGGTATGCATTATACATGACAAAATATGGTACTTATTTAAATAATAAATTAGTATTAAACAGATTAGTTCCTAATAATTAAATGGGTACTATCAAGATGGAGGAAACTTCAAGGAGTTCTTAGAATAATAGCGAGGGATCTTAAAATCCATTATGGTCATTTTTGTAGATTCAGTAAATAGTGCTTCTCATATTATTACTTATTTTTAAATATCTATGTATATTATTAGAATTTCATATATATATATGTATGTATATATATAATTTAACATTAAAAACCAGGTCCTCAGATTGACAAAATTTAGTACTAATTACTCCATTTAATGAAGTAACTGTCCTTTACTGATGAAATCTAATCTTCTGCCCTTTTTTCTATATTTAGTGGAGGAAGATTGAAAACATCTGCTTATGATAAAATAACCAGAAAAAAGTATTCCTAATCCTCTCATTTAAAGTTACATGATTCAGACTTTTTTTTTACATATTTGGAAAGAACAAAATATGCAACAAAAAAAGTGGATAGAAGGTCATGCTGACCCTAGATAATCCTGAATTTTTTCAAGCTTCATTAGAAATGCCAATGCCCTATCATTGTAATTCTTTATCCTTATGCTACTTGCAAGATGATGGTATTTTACACTTCAACCTAAATTAGGCTAGTGTTGCACAAAATGTTGTATTTAATTCATTCTTACTGTATAGTTGCCATTTAGCACATCAAATGCAAGTAATTAAAACTATAGTGCCCCCAAGCAAAACATTAACATTTTTGCATTCCAAAGGGCCTCATTAAAACCAGATGACTAGTTTGGCTTCTAGAAAGACTTGGCTTAAATATAACCACTTCAAATCCATACTGTCTTATTTGCTTACATCACAGAATCACTGACTCAAGAACCTGAAGGGTCCTCCAAAGTTTATCTAATATCTTTCCAAGCAGAGTTTTATGTTAAAAGTCTTAGAGAGAAGCTCTCTCACATCTCTTACAGATTTGCATGCACGAATATTCTGAGAAGCCTTATATCATTAATTTCTACAATTTCTCAGTTAGTAAAAGTCAAACAAAAAGACCTTACTATTTTATTTGCTAAAATTTCCTCACTATAATCTTAGCCCATTAATTTTTGACCTCCCTTTTGTGAAATAAAATGATACCGCTTTTAACTCTCATTGAATAAAACCCCACCTGACCTTGTTTCCAACATATAATAAAATAAATTTTTATAAATAAAATTTACAATAATAATTTATAAAGCCCATACTTGGTTAATATACATTTTTACTATTAACAATATATAAGTAAATCATGTATTCATCCACTCCTTACTACAAATATTTTTTTAAAATTAATATCATATTTCCTAAAGAATACCCATTTAAAAAACACATATTAGAGATAATAGACCCCTCATTATGAACAGTTTAATGGGTTAATAGGTAAATAATCATAAGTAGTTTATAAATTAAGCACTGAAAATATGTGTACTTTATTGAAGGGAATCTCATTATATTAGGTCAGTTTTAATAAATAGGGGGCTTACCATTTTTCAAACCCATGATGACTTATCATTTAGCATACAGTCCTAAGGGCCTGCAAATTACACTGCTTAAGCAAGCCATTTTTTGGCTTTCATAAGCAGTGGACAAAAAAAATAACCTGCATATCTTCCTTTCTGCCACTGCATAGCAGGTCGACATAAGTAAGTACTTTAAAACACAGTGTAGTCAGAAGCTGCAAGTTTATGACATAGCACATCAGATTTTAATGGCAGGTGAAGGAAAAGACTGTCCTTTGAAATCCAGGTAAGTATTGAATTACATTCTGTTTCCTCCCACACCTGTTTGTTCTGCGTGCAGTCTGTTAGCAGAGCCTAGGATGCTGCTGATTACAACTGACTCAGAACATGGAGCACAAAGACACGTTTTGTCATTTCAGCTGAGAAAAATGGAAAGAGCAACATAATAAAGGCATTAGACCATTAGTGTGCTTCACATTACATGCCATCATTACGGCAACATAATATCTATTTCCTCAATACACCATTTGTAAAATGCGATGTATTTAATATACGGCATTATTTTTACTTGTTAAACTGCCTTAATACAGTGAGAATTAAATTCACACCCAGCATTAAGTTCAGTTTTTAATATCAATGTAAGATCTAATCTTAAATTACAAAATTATGCATTTAGAGTAGCAGAACATAAATCTCTTTTTCTTCTTGTTTAAATGTATTCCTATGTTATGTGATGTTGAGTGCCTGACAAGAACATATTTCTGTTCTACCTGTACAATTATAACCAGTAATTATGTACAATGTGGTATTCTATTTCCTTAATTTAACACCTGTTTTGTGAGAAAGCAATGATGTATCGAATAGATTATTTCTTATTAATTTTTAATATTTATTAATGATTCTATTATTCAATATACTCAAACTATATTTGATTCATAGACCAAGACAAACTGGATAGAAAACCATATATCAAGCAACATATAAAGTCATATATCTACTTATATAAATGTTCATCTTCATGTAATGGAGACATGAACGCTAATGTGTGACAAGCTAAAATCTTTCTCTTTACCTAAAAACAAAAACTTCACATCCATTGTGACCATGATTTTCTAAATGACCACAACATTCTTGCTGAAATGCACATGACTGAAGTTTATTCAGAAAGAGGTTTCCATCACCTAATTACTTTCCTGCCTATTTTTGATTTCTTTATTTGATTAATTCCTCTTTGCTGTTCAGCTATAGAAGGTTGTAACTCTGAGGGTACCTAAATGCTACCTGGGCTTTACGGACTGAGAGTCACTGTCTCCTTCCTCAGCTCTGCTTTTTCTTGGTGTTGGTCCCTTGATTTTGTCATAGGTAAGATTTCCCCGTGTAAGAGGAGATAATAATATGTCCACACATGGCTCTGAATATTTTTAGCAAAGCTTGGTGAACTCAAAGAATGTGTTATTCTCCTCTCTAGCATTTGTATGTTTAATACCAGGAGAAAAAAGTTTTTGTTTCTATCTCTGGGCCAATGCTTATTGTTAATGTAATGGGTAATACAATTCAGACCTAAGTCAGACACTTTTCTGGCTACAGATAGAAAAGTGAGAGGCAGGCATAACATTGGTCCCACCATATCCACATGCAGTAGACCAAACATGGTTTCCCCAAAAAAGGATGGAATTGGCAATTAGTATATGAAATATGGAAAAGCAAGGGTTTTAAAATTCTATCCACTTCATTTCATCTCTTAGCTGCCCACATAACACACATATACATGTTTCAATGAATAACTCTACCAAACATAATCATTTCACTTACAATAAAAATGTACTCAGCCTCTCCACTAAGAGAACAACCCAAAGACATGTTAAGTCATCCTGTTCCAAGACCGCCTCTCTGGGTAAAATACATTTCCCCTAATCAGGTCCAGATGTGAGTTTTCACAATACCACAGTACAATTCTAATTATAAATGTAACCATTCCCATCTTACCCAACAGATAATGTTTTTAAAAAAGACAGAAACAGTACAATAAATACTCATATTTGAAAAGCAGAAATGAATAATCTCAAGCCCATACTTTTCTGCTAGTAGAATAAATTTCATTGGCTTGACCCAGTGTGAGGCTCTCCCTTTTCTTTTTATCTCTATGGCCACACCCATAAGGACATGGGGAACTCACCCTCTCTCTCTCTGTACAAGGCTCTGCAACCTGAACAGTTTTTAAGAATATGAGTAGATTGGGCCTGTAGTTTCCTGGACAACTTCAGGTAGCTGATTTCCAAGCATAGATTTTCCTAACAATACAATTATCTTTAATCCCTAGTCATCTATCAGTTGAATCATTCTGGGTAATTTTATTCACTAGAAGTCAAAAATAAAATCTTGTTATTTTTCTTAAAGCCATACCTTGACCTTGCATTTTCTATCTCTCAGCAACACTGGAGGTCTGGTCAAGTCCCTGTTTTCCAGCTCCATGGCTTTTCTCTTGGCCTCCCCCTCAGATAAGTATGAATTTATAGGCCATAATGAGGGAGGTAGAGACATACATTCTAGTCCACACCTCTTGGCTAGATCTCTGGGGATGGTATATATATCTTACAGCATCTGTAATCAGGTAAAAGAGAGAGCAGCAAGTGATATAATATCTTGGAGGGTCCTGGATATCTGGCTCTTCAAGTTCCACCAGGGACCCAATCTCATTTCCTGATCTGTTTCTCATCTCCCTGATCTGTCTTCAACAGCCTAAGGATTGGCAAAAAAGTTAGCACTTTACACTTCATGGGAGACATGATCGTCCTTTGGGTGGCCTTGGGATCAGAACTTAACTGGCTTAGAAGACTATAGGCTATAATACTCTAGGTTTTAATGACTTTTCTCTTAAAAATGAAAAAAAGAAACTAATAAATACTTTAAAGAGTTAATGCAGGTACATGGTACAACATTTCAAACAATACCAAAACAATATACTGTGAAAACTAATTCCATCAATGTCCTTAAACTCTCAAGTTCCAGTTCCCTGACCAGGACAACCCTTGAAGTTCTACCAGTGTTTCCAAAATTGATCCATACTGTTGCACGTGCTACTACTGCTCATCTACCACAGCGATGACAATGTAAATGATCGAAAATGACAAATTTGACAATAATGTGAAGAAACATGTTCTTTATACACTGCTGGTTGGAATGTTAATTAGTGCATAGATACTTTTGGAAATGATTTGTCACAATCTGCTAAAGCTAAATCCATATATATTCTACAAATCAACAATTCCACTCTCAGGTATATGAAAGCCAACAGAAATGTGTGCATGTGTACATCAAAAGACATGAATGAGGTTGTTCAAAGCAGTGTTATCTGTAGTAGCTCCAAATAAAAAAAAACTAAATACCTATCAAAAGTAGAATAAATAAGTATGTTATATTCTTATAACATCATGTATGGCCATGAGAGTGAAGAAAAAAAAAAAAAAAACTACCGCTGTTTACAGGAGGGTAGATTAAGACTACAAACATAATGTTGAATGAAAGAAACTTGACATAAAAAAAAAGAATGTCACATATGATTCTACTTACATAAAGTACAAAAAAGAGACAAAACTAATTTCCACTCTTAGAAGTCAAGATAGGGATCACTCCTGGGGGCTGACTGAAGGCTGACTGGAGGCTTCTCTATGTGCGTGGAGCTCCAGATGTAGCTCAAAGAGAAGATGGCATGGTGCTCCACATAATTATGAATAATCATATATTTAATGAACAATGAAAATGAATAAGGTTGAATTCCATTTACTGATGCAAATATAATACAAAAGGATACTATAATTTAAAAGAAAATGGCAAAATAAATATATCATAGAATGCATGATTCTATATTATATATACATATACATTTGTAAGTTTATTTAAAATATCATTGGATATATATTGAATTGATAAAAATGGTTATAGTTTGGGATGAATAATATTCTCTTAGTAAGGAATTAAGGTGATATTTTGCTCTATTCTTAAACCCACTTTTTTTGGATTTATGTATAAATAAATATAAAGTTTCAGGTTCCCAAAATGAGAAGTTTTAGAGGATCTGTTTCTCAGTAATGTGAATATACTGAACACTTTGACCTGCACATTTCAAAATTGTTAAGATGGTAAAATTTACTTTTTATGTACTTTTTACCACAATAAAAAAAATAAAACAAGCTGAATCCCAGAATAAGAAAACAATGGTAGAGCTATATGTTAATTTTAGCCTTAACAACATGTCTTAAGATTTATTCACTTTAGCTTTACAGGTCTACCTCAACTTTTTATTTATTTAATTTTATTAAAATGGCAAACAGTATCTTTATTTATTATTTATTTTTAATTTATTTTTAGAGAGAGGGGAAGGGAGGGAGAAAAAGAGGGAGAGAAACATTGATGTGTGATTGCCTCTCATGCGCCCCACAATGGGGACCTGGCTCGCAACCCAGGCATGTGCCCTGACTGGGAATCGAACCCATGACCCATTGGTTCACAGCCCTCACTCAACCCACTGAGCTACACCAGCCAGGGCTATTTATTTATTTATTTATTTATTTTTTCACCATTTATCCCTCTTGTACTCTCTCCCACCCTCACCTCCCACCACAAACACCACACTGTTGTCCATGAGTCCTTTTTCCTTTTTGCTCCATCCCTCCACCCCCTAACACCCCACCAGCTATCATCCCGTTCTCCATCTATGAGTCTTTCTCTGTTTTGCTTGTTAGTTCAGTTTGTTCATTAAATTCCACATATGAGTAAAATCATGTGGTGTTTGTCTTTCTCTGACTGGCTTATTTCATTTAGCATAACGTTCTCCAGTAACTTGTTGTAGGATATGACATATACAAGTATGACTAATTCTAAGCTCTTCTACTGATGGCAGAGACTCTTGATTATTATTAGCAGTCATGTAATGAGGGGAAATCCAACAGAAAACAATGTTGTATTCTGTATCAAATTAAAAAATGTATATTTTCTCTGACCCAGTTACTTCACTTCCAGGAACATAAGCTACAGACACACCTACACCTATGTACCCTGTACATACATCCACAGTGCAGATATGTATAATGGCAAGTCTGCTCCTAAACAAAAGGAGCAGAAGGAAAATAAACATTAAATTCAACTGAAAAAAACTAATAACTACTCATATTTCCCATTGTAATATGATTTCCTTAAAGAGTATTTTCCTGCTGTATCTTCCCACTTAGATTCCTTGTCAGGATGGATACTTACTACATCTTCTTCGAGTAACTTTGTTTCCCCAATTTAAGGAGAGTGGAGAATTATAACTATGCTTATTTATGAGAAATTGAATTTGATGCATTATATATAAATTGACAGTTACTCCTAAATTGACTTCATTTTCATAGGTCTCAATTCCTCATCATAAAAATGAGGAAAATGTTGTTAATTAGTTCAAGGGATTTGACATCCTAGTTCTAGTGCTGTAACCTCTTCTACAGAAGATTCAGACCAAATTACTTTTCAGTAGCAATAAAAACTGACTTGAAGAAAGAGGTTGGCAAGTTGTGTTTATCTTGCACATGTCATTGCCTTATCGTCTCATAAACTGTCATTCAACAGTATCTTGGTTGTAATGGCAATGGTAACAGTTTTATTTCTATCTTCACAGTAAGAGAAGTAGAAAATAACTATAGTAATAGAATGGCTGGACTATAAAATATTTTACTAAAGGTAAAAGAGTAGTATTACTAAAAGCAATCACAAATATATATATACACACATACACACATACATATATTAAATATATATTTAGGTGTATATATATATATATTAAATTTTCTGTACCATAGACTGTGTTTGGCCTTTTACATGAATTATATCAAAACACTTAAATCAGCCTTACAGGAAGGGTGCACATTTTTAAATACTGAGATTAGGATTCAGAGAGTTGAAGGGAGTTATCTAAGAATACACAGCTACAGAGAGTAGCTGAAATACAAGTCCAGATCTCCCTGCTTCTGGACCCTTTCACTGTAATGTCATGTTGCTTTAGAAAAAGATAAGGCTCTATAGTTTCTAATTATATCTTCTTAAGTAATATCTAATCTCGAAGTAAACTTCTGATGGTTTCCTATGCTATTAAGAGAAAAACCCATCAACATAGTGTCTTTTTTTATTCGATTTGCAGATATCGTGTCTTCCTTTTATTCAATATACAGCTATTCAATAAGAAACTTAAAACTTAATTTAAAAGTTCAAAACATATTTAGAATTCTAACTTAGTTGAAACTATACATCAGAAACTGTATGACCAAACCTCCGGTCACAGAGATCACGTAAAGTTGAACTTTGAGTCAAACATGTTTGCTTACCCAATTTGGTATACGTAAAGTGGCATGTAGCTCCCATAAATATAGAGAATGCGAAAGGTCTTCACCACATCAGAGTTTGGGTAACACTTCATTTCACCAAACATAAATATAATATAACTTCTCTATTCTATATTTATGGGGCAGGTGTTGACCATATAATAATAAGCTTACTAAAGTAAGGTCAACTGACAAAGTATACCCCATAAAGGATATTGGTAAATACAGTACGTTCATGAGGAAAATGCACTGTGTATTTCTGTTTTCCAAAGAGAGGGAAGGTTACAGGCCATAGCAATTACTTTGAGGCTTTTGCTTCACAAAAAAATGGCCTCCAATTTCATTACCACAGCTCTGGAGAATGCAATCACTGTGGTCACTGGGTGGCCCACCTTCAGACTCTCCCTGCCAATCAGAACGGAGCATCCTGCTGTGGTAGTGTCGTAGTTAGAATTTAACACTGCAGCTTTCAGAAAAAGAATAGACTAGCACAATGATTGCAGCCATTGCCAAAAAATGGTCTTCTCATGACAAGGTGTGGTGACAGTAAGTTGCCATTGATACCCCTTAGCTAGAAAATAAATGACCCTTTCCAAAACAGAACTTTTTAACTTAAATAGAACTGAGGCATTTTTACCCCAAACGCATCAATATAAACCCACAAGCATTTCTTGTTCATGTAATATGTACAAGTCGCTGTGCTGCTATCTTAAGGACGATAATATACAATATCAACTTTTACTTTTTAAACATTTTGTCATAAATTCTGCTTAGTAGGCTAACTAGGTTCAGGGGGATCAAATTCTGATATTGATCTGTTAACAACTTTATTAACTGTGGTTTAATCAAACCCTTGCACTCTACTGCAGCATTGTTTTATACAAAATCTAACAGGCTTTAGAAGACTGATTTTTGTTTATTTACTCATTTAACTGCTTTTGAGTGCCAAACAATGTCCTATGTATAATGTATGATTGAGGCAAGTAGGTACTATATTAGGATTTTCCAGAAAGAGAGAGAACACCAAAGGGAGATACTATATACACACATACACACACACACACAAAAAAATATGTGTTATGTATGTAAAAGGACAGTTATTATTAAAATTGACTCAAACAATGATAGAGGCTGAGAAGTCCTATCATCTGCCAACTGCAAGCTGGAGAACTAGGGAAGCTGGTGTCCCAGCCTGAAGCCAAAGCACAAGAGTGGTGGAGGTGAACAATGGTATAAGTCCAAGTTCAAGTCCAAGTCCAAAGGAGTTCTAGTGTCTAAAGAGGAGAATATTAATGTCCCAGCTCAATCAATAAGAGAAAATCTGCCTTTTCTCTGCCCTTTTGCAGTATTCTGGGCCCTCAGTGAACTGGATGGTGTCCACACATATTAGTGAAGGCTATATATTTTTTACTCAGTTTGCCCACTCAAATGTCATTCTCTTCTGAAATCAACCTCACATACATATCCAGAAATTATGTGTTCCCAGTCAGCTATGTATCTCTTAACTAAATCAAGTTGGCACCCAAAATTAACCATACAAGTCCAACAAATATTCTATGTGTAATAGAAACACACAAAAATAAATGGTAAATTAAAATGACTGGTCATAAAGATATGCAGGGGTTACAGAATTTCAAAGGAAAAAAACATATTTATGACATGATCAGGAGATGATGATGCTTAAAATCATTATTCAAATTATCAAAACTTGATTGCTTTCAGGAAATTTCTACTTAATAATTTTCTTCTCATTTCAATATAGGTCAGCACACCTGTTCAAATTACCATGGGTAGGTATTTGTGGGCTTTGACCTACTTGTATGCAGATATATAAATTTAAATGTAGTATACTTATTTGACTAGATAAATGCATTTATTTATTTCTGTAAGGCTGAAAGATGACCCTAACAGAAAAATCATCTTAACATAAAAGCTTCTTTTATTCTTTATGACCACACAATTGTTGCACACTACCTTTATTAACAATGTGTATTGTACGACAGAATTTCTGAAGTTAATTCAGGCATACCTCAGAGGTATTGTGGGTTCAGTCCAGACTATCACAGCAGAGTGAGTCGTAATCTTTTGATGGTAGAGGGTCTTACCTTATATTTGTAAAAAGCACAACACCTATGAAGTGTAATAAGTATGCCTGTATATGAAAAGATAACATAGTTTAGAGTCTCTTTACAGAATAATAAAAGACACTCAACACAAATACCAAAACTTACATTTCTTATCATGTGCACTAAAAAAAAAAAAAAAAAGTTAACTGACGAGCAAGGCTCATTTACCTTCCCAGGGGAAAGGAAATAAAAATCTAGACAATTAAGATATTTGATGGTTGTTTTTCCATCTTTTGTGATCATAAGGCTATGACAATTTATGGTAACAGCTGTGAGTAGGCGTTTAAGAGACTATTTCTTTCCTGTTTCTTTTGGTGACATGATTCACTGCTTTTTCTTTTAGATACTGATATGAAGGAAATCTTTGTTAAGTCTAAATACTTTATGCTACCTGAAACAAAGGCATTATTATTATGCATTTGAAGCCATAATTAAATAATTTCAAGTGTATGTATGACACTGGTATAATATTATGATAAACGATTTCAGTCATGTCATGTATAGAATCATCTGAGGATGTCCAAAGCCCAATACAACATCTGATAAATTCCACTTTTATTGTGATTTCAAGTGATTCTACAGCCATGGTTTTCTACTTAACTATGGTATTTTTCAGATGATTGTAAAATAAGATTTTGAATTATTCAGATTTTTAACATATTTTATTCTGTTCTATGGAGTAGAATCGTGATAAAAATAAATAAATCTCCAAGTAGTTAAGAGTATAATATAGATGTTAATATTGTGTTATACTTTATAGAAAACTATTACTGAAAATATAGGTAAGTTGTAGCTATTCTTCAGTTTAACAGCAATGATAATTTAAATAAACCTTGAGATCCGTTCATGAGAGGCAGTGGACCCAGGGGAGCCATTAGGACTGCTGTACAGAGCATATATATGTAGCATGCAAATATCAATCTCCCTCATTTCCTGTAAGCACTGCAGCTGATGGTGTGGGTTTTTCAGGAATTGTGATGTTTAGGAACAGCATAATGCATAGTCTGAGGTCAAGCTTTCACTTGGACCAAAATCAAAATCTATGGGAATAGACATTCCCAGTTACACAAGATGCAGAGTCAGCCAAACAGAATCATGATGACATATCCTTTAATTTCCATGTAAGCCATTGAACTTTTCTGGGAATACAATAAAATCCATCTAGGCAAACTTTATTTATAGGGAAAATAACTGCTTCAAGTAGTTTCCTCCCTATAATGTCTCATTTGCATGCATGCTTATAATAAACATTCATGTAGGAGTTTATCCGAACTGTCAGAGGAGTCAGTGCAATCCTGTTGAGCATAATAATTGGGTTTGCCCTTCTCACATATTTAAGGAATGTTTTGAGTTCAAGAAGGGGGAACCAACTCATAAGATTACTACAGTAAACTTTTCCAATACTGTTTATTCTGAGCAGACAGTGGAGGTACTTGAATAAAATGAGTCTGACTAGACTTAAATGCCACAGCAGTGGGCAATGGAAGTTGTTTTTAGAGCAGGGAAAGCATGGAGACAGATGAATCTTTATTTTCTGAGTTCGGTTCTTGAGTGACATGAAAGGAAACTGTGGGATGGTGACTAACACAAGTGGGAAGAGTGGAAAGGCTAGAGAAAACCAAAATAGAGTTGGTGTTTCAGACATTTCCTTAATTGTTGCTTCTTAACTCCCCCTCTCTTTTCCATCACACATCTTTGGATTGCTTTGAGTTTAGCTTTGAACATTTACTACAGCCATTATTTTATATGCAGCATACACAAATTTAGAGGGTCTGATTTTAGGGACCTTCAATATCTATTTTTAAGATAAGGTAAATTATTTACTACAAGAATAATTGGAAATATTAAAGATCTGTTAGAAACAAAACATAGAATGTTAATGAAATATAAAATCAGAAGGACATTTTTTTCAGGCTTTTCAAGCATGTGAATTTTAATTGGAAGAATTGCTTTTATAATAGACTTCTGTGATCTGTTCAGCTATTTCTTTAAAGTGGCACGTAAAAACATTCAAGGAAGCTGAAAACTCCAGAACGCCCTTGATTACATTATTTTCCTAGGTTCCCTTGGTACCATATTTTTGACCTCCTCTACTGGATATTTATTTTTATTTAAACCTCCTTACATATTTTTCTAACCTACAAATGTTGGATTTCTTCAGATTTTACATTACTTTACCTTCTATATTACCATAGAACTTTCTATAATAATCAAAATTTTCTACAAACTGCACTGTTCCACAAGTCAGCCTCTGCAAGTGACTAGCAATCATGCATTTGAGACATGGCTAAGAGGCCATGAAACAATATAAAAAATATCCTTTTCAGATTAGTCTACCCAGTATCAGCATTAACTCCTTCATCAATTCCTTTACTTGCATCACTTTCTCCCTTTCTTTTCCTTTTTCTTCATTTTTTTCTCAACTCACCTCCTTTGAAGATCTCCCTATGCTCAAATATTGATCTATCATTTCTTATTGATGATACCGCAGCCTCCAGATCACTACATATTCAGTGACTCATTTGTTATGTATTTACTAAGCAATTAGTAGATTTTAGTCACTGTATAGACATGACCTCAGAGAGAAGACTGACATTGAGGAAGGAATTATAACTGTGATGACTCTTTCAGAAAATGAATATTTATCTACCGGAAATTTTTGTGAGGCTATCCCTAAAATCCATACAATCTAACATGTTCATATACAAGTCATTTCAGGATTTTAGGTAATTGTCATTTTCCTAAAGCTGGAGAATATAAATCCAAGTTGTCCTAGGCTTCTTTTGTACTGCAAAAAATCACACAAATGAGCAAAAACAACAATGGCAATAATGAAATTGCCTTAACCTAAAACTAGATATTGTGGTATATTAATTAAATTTTGTGCATTGTTTAGCTGGGCTTCTTGCTGTTAGAGACAGTATGGGGAAGGACAGGAAGAGCAAGAAGTAGACCTTGGAGTGGTGTGGCTGTTGTTATATAGCTTGGGGAGAGCAGGAATACTGCTCACAGTATTCAAGTTGCAAAAGGTAAAAATAGAAAGAAGTGTTTCCTTCCCCAGCACTAGCCTTATATTGTTTCAAAATTTCTATTTTAAAAAGAACTGAAAAAGTGTACTGCAATGAAAATTGTAAACCTTCACCTAGATTCACCAACTGTTCATATCTTTTATCATTGCTTTATCTCTCTCTAATTTGCATACATTTTCAACTGTTTAAAATATTGCAGGAATAATAATTCTTCATGGATATGTCAGCATACACCATCCATAAATAAAGGCATTCTCCTGTATAACCACAATATCCTTATCAGATCTAGAATTATTCATAAAATAATCGAGTATACAGTCATAAAATAATCAAGTATATAATCATACACCCCAATTGCCTCAGAAGCCATTTATAGTTTTGCATTTGATTGTGATGGCTATTTAGTCTATTTTAATCTAGAATCATTTTCCCTAGATACTACTGTTGTTGCTATGTTATCCTATTTTTCGTGATTTTATGGAATTTTATTTGTTTACATGTTGGTTTGAAGAGTTCAGACTTAGTATTGTAGAATATTCCACTTTCTGAGTTTGCCTGCTTTTTTCCTCATAGCCACATTCAGGTAAAATGTGTTTAGTGATAATAACCCCTAGGTAATTCCATGTACCTCCTACAGCATTACACCAGGAGGTATGTACTATCAGGTACCCCACTGTCAGGGATACCACCTGAACATGTGCTTAAGGGAGTAACTGTCCTCACTTTATTGTAATTTTTTCACTTGTAACTAATTACTAGACTGTGGGTGATATTTACAACCATGCAAAAGTTCTCTTCCTGCACAGTCTTGACGACAATGGTTTCAGCACTGACATACAGTCACAGCCTGAATCGGTTAGTACACGGGGAGCTGCAAACTGGCTAGTTCTCGAATGTCATCATTTGTTCTACAATTATTATCTGATATTTTCTGGAAAAAAAGAGATCTTTTTTTCTCTAGTTGCTTTATGTTTTGGGACTCATACTTTTAAAAAGAAATTATAATCTAAGTCTGCCATTCTTTTACAGTCTCAAGCTAACCAAAGTAGTGAGAGCCCCTTTGGGTCCGTGCTGAGTCATTTCTTCCTTCTGTATGATTCCTTTAGTGTTTCAGCACTTCTTTGCTTCTGGCACCATAGATACTCAACTCGTTTCATTGGTAACGGTCTTCAGAAACAAAGATCTCCACACTCACACTTGTTGTTGTTTCATTGTTGCCAAATTGTTGACTCCAGACCTTTACAGTGGTGGACACCGCAATACTGCCTGGTATTTTTACACAAGGGTTCAAGTTAATATTCCTAATGAAAATTTAACAATAACATATATTTTTATCTTTTTTATTTTATAGTGGTACCTCATTTTCTTTCATTGAAAATATTTTAATAATATTAACATATTTATTTATTTTCATTTATAATATACATAAAATAACACTGAACTTGTGCCAAGACTACTACTAATAAAACAACCTACTTAATAAATAGCCATAGATCTTTATTTTCCAGAATTTTTATGCTTGGAACAGAGCTTATGAATACTAAGCAGAGTGCTGTATTCAAAAGTTATTTGAATTATTTTTTCATTGTATGGCTATCTTTTTAAATTAAAATATAGTTAGCTCATTTTTCTATTTTGATTTAATTTTGCAGTTTGCTTTCTTTCAGTTTTGATATCATTTTTTGATATGTAAACAATTAGCCCTGGCTGGTGTGGCTCAGCGGATTGAGTGCCGGACTGAGAACAAAAGGGTCACTGGTACCTCCTGATGTAATGCTGTAGGAATACATGGCATTACCTATGTGTTATTATTGCTAAACATATTTTACCTGAATGTAGATATAAGGAAATAAAATAGGCAAATTCAGAAAGTGAAATATTCTACAATGCTAGTAGCCTGGACTCTTCAACATGTAAACAAAAGGGCAAGAATCATGAAAAGCAAGATAACATGACAACAACAGTAGAATCTAAGGAAAATGATTCTAGATTACAATAGACTAAACCAGTAAGAGCACATGCCTGGTTTGTGGGCCAGGTCCCCAGTAGGGGGCACAGGAGAGGCAACCACGCATTGATGTTTCTCTCCCCCTCTTTCCCCCTCCTTTCCCCTCTCTCTAAAAATAAATAAATAAATAAATAAATAAAAATTAACTATGTTAAAAATTTTACTAAAGGAAGGTTGTCCCCACCATATCTGGTTCCTTTCTTTCCTTCCTATCCACTGTAAATAAGCATTTTTATTAGCTTCTGATTTATCCTTCCCCTGTTCTTTTTGGAAAAACAAAATACTTTTTGCACAATGGTAGCATAGTAAGTTATTAAATGTACTTGCCATGCTTTGCTTTTACTCATAAAAATAACTTTTACATATCAGTTTATCAATTTACACAATTTTTTTCATTCTTTTAAATGACTACTTTGTACTTCTTTTTTTAGTTATACTATAGTTTATTTAACCAGTCTCTTCTGAATGAGCATTTAGGTTTCCAGTCTTAGCTATTACAAATAACAAGTAACCTTTCGCATACATTGTTTTGTATTTTAGAAGGCCTATCTTCAGGGTAAATTCCCAAAAGTGATATTTATTTGTCAAAGGGTAAATACCCATGTTTTATTAGATATTGCCAAATTTCCCTCCATAAGCCTTGACCATTTTGCAATAATTGAGAGTCCCTCATTTCCAAAAGCTCCAGCTGCAGAGTATGTTATCAAGTTTTCGAAAATTTCCTGTATGATAAGTGAGAAACAGTAATCTCAGTATAGTTTAACTTTGCATTTTTATTAAGAGCAAAAAAGTAGCTCTGGCTGGTGTGGCTCAGCTGGTTGAAGCGTCATCCTGTACACCAAAAGTCTGTGGGTTCGATTCCCAGTCAGGGCATATACCTAGTTGTGAGTTCACTCCCTGGTCAGGGCACATATGGGAGACAACCAACCGATGTTTCTCTCTCACATTGACATTTCTATCTCTCTAAAATCAATAAACATGTATCTTAAAAATGTTTTAAAGAGTAAAATAGATATTTTCATTTTTATGAATATTTTTCTATATGAATTATATTCATGTGTTTGTCCATTTTCTATATGCATTTTATCTTTTATTTCTTAATACTTAAAGTCTTTTCCATATTTGAGAGATTAGCTGAAATGTATGTTCTTGTGGCACTGTGAGAAGTTTTTGTTGTTTCTGGCCCAAATGATACAAAAGTTCTTGTGACTCGGATATACCTTTTACCTGCCCCTTTATAGAGCAACTAATCATCTTTGCAGATTGAATGTAAGATTCATGTCCTGGATGAAGGATTTTCTGAGTTCTTCCTCCTGCTTTCCCCCCAAGAAGAGAACCGTATTTCTTTTCCCCCATCAATTAGGAATGAAAGGATAAAAGGGGGAGAAGTGATAGAGACTTTTTGTGGTGATTTGGAGAGGAAATCTGTCTAACTGAACACAGAGTTACAGAGAAATGCTGTGCAGGAAATACTGGGCATCTCAGAAAGCGGATGCAGATGGAAACTAGGGAACACCGTCCTCTCTGTTTCCCATGGGTTATGTATGAACTCTCTGGCTGATGGCTTGCACTGCTGGAATACATTGCTGAATGGCTTTCACTACCAGCTTCTTCATACATACCAAAGTCTCTGTCCGAAATAAGGTAATGGAAAGAAATGACAGACTGAAAAGCTGTGTAAAATTATAATTTTAGGACATGATGATTGATTGCTTTGGACAAGGATTTGAAAAAATTCAGGAAATGGTGTCTCCACCATGGTACACATCAAAATCCCTCAGAAGGTTTTTTCGAAGTTCACTTTCCAAGGTCCCACCTCAGCTCCAGTGAATCAGAAGCCCTGTGACTGGTCCAGGCCACTGGCATAGTTGGTTTGGTGGAAAGATGGGGACATTGAGCATGAGATGTGACGATATACCTCTACATGTTCTGATAATGAACACCGTTAACATGAGTTTATTGACCTCTCAAGCAAAGCTCATTCATTTTTCTTATTGTATTTTTAGATTTTTTAACATTGCCTTTTGTAGAGGATTCTTTGTATACTCCCATTATAAGCCTTTGCCAGCTATGTGTATGACAGATAACTTCTAAGCTTCTAGCTTCTCTTTGCATTTTGTTTAATGCATCTTTTAACTTAAAGTAGTACTTTTATTTAATTAGTTAAATGTATCAATCTTTACTTTTATTTTTGGAAATCTTCAAGCAATACTTCTCTGACCTATGTTGTAATCTCTATTGTTTTCTAAAAATGGTTAAAACTTTATAGTTTTGCCTTTCACATTTTAGTCTTGGATACCCACTTGAATAATGAACAAAAGTATTTGTTTATTATTGTGAAGCGGGTATCTCATTTTAGTTTTTTCATATATGTGTATGTGTGCATATGTGTGAATGTGTATATATGTATGTGTGAGTGTGCATATGTATAATTAGACTACTATTTCATCAGTCTGTCTGCGAGGCAAAGAAGAGGCACAGGAATAAGCAGGTTAGGAAGGGATTGAAAGCCTTCAGTACATATTTATAGAAAAAGTTCTGGGAACAGGGCTGGCTTCACGCAGTTGCACGGAGCACCATGCCTAGAACAGCCTGAATGTAGCTGAAAGCTCTGCTATGGCCAGACTGAAAATTTTAATAATTTTTTAACACAGAGGCCCTCTTTTTAAGTTTGTACTGGGTATACCAGGTCCTACACGTTATGTCTAGGGAAATTGGCAACATTTGTCATTTGCTTACTCTTGTCACTTGCTGGCTTCCATTGGTTGAAGTCTCATGATTTAAGGATTTTCAGTTTTTCTTCTATTCAAGAATAGATAATTCTACTTTTTATTTTTCCTTTCTAACATTACAAACTTTCAGCTGGTTCTGCAGATAAAAGGATCAACAATTTTACATGTTGGCTTAATGAAAGATAACAGATTATTCTGTGATTTATTCCAATATAGAATGATTTAAAAATCAAAACTCAATTTGTCTAGCATAAGAGTGGGTGATAAGAAAGGACATGTGGTGAATATCAAATGTGGAGATTATTGTCACTTAAGTATTTTCTCAGCCCACACTGACTGAACTTCTTTCCTCCCTATTGAAATCCACCAATCAGGAATAACTAATTTTATAATCTTATCACCTAAAACAGCCCTCCAGCAGAGACCTATGGCCCTAGAGTTTGCTTCCTATCTTCATCTAGCTGAAACCAATAAACATGATTCAGGATGGTGAGGAGGAAAGTAAGAGAATGTGGTTTAGATCCCGACAGAAGGACATACCCAGGTCAGATACCACAGCGGGACTCTTTGGACAATGTGAATGCATCCCCATCTTATGGGTGACCGCCCTGTTAAGTTATGGTGGAAACCAAATGAATTCAAAAACCTACCCCACTTAAATTGGATATGCCTGACAAGGTTGGTTATCTCTTGGTTTGAAATAAACAGTACTTCATTCCTGATAAACAAAGAATTAGATAAGTGAATGGAATGATAGATTGAAAAGCCTGGTGTGGGAAACACAAGGGAGAGTTGAAGCTGGGCATGTTGATAGCTGTGAGGGTGTCTACGTCTGAACAGACGCGGTAGAGGCAGAGCTGCTCTTCACTGGGAAGTGGGGGGAGACACAGCTCCAGATTATGCATGAGGGATGATTTGTTTCTCAACAAGAAAATGTCCTCAAACTTTAAGTTTGCTTAATTGTTTTGTATTTATCTAGAAAAGTGACAAGAAGGCATTCAAGTCAGTTAATAAAATCTTTATTATTTTCTTTGACCAGTAGAGGGACCCGTTTCTTTTTATTCCATTGATTTTTTTTTAAATTTTCCAATTACAGTTTACGTTCAATATTGCTCTGTATTAGTTTCAGATGTGAAGCATAATGGTTAGACAATCATGTACTTTACAGAGTAGCCCCATACATAGTTATTATAGTATTGACTATACTCCTATGCTGTACTTTACATCCCCATGATTATTCTGTGACTACAAATTTGTACTTCTTAACCCCTTCACCTTCTTTCAAAACCCATCCCCTGAACTCCCTCCCCTCTGTCAACCGTCGGTCTGATCTCTGTATCTATAAGTCTGTTTCTATTTTGTTTGTTCATTTTGCTCTTTAGATTCCACATATAAGTGAAATAATATGGTATTTGTGTTTCTCTGTATGATTTATTTCACTTAGCATAATGCTCTCTAGGTCCATCTATGCTGTCATAAAGTTAAGATTTTATTCCTTTTTATTGCCAAGTAGAATTCCATTGTGTATATGTATCACAGTTTTTTTATCCACTCCTCTACTGATGGGCATTTGAGTTGCTCCCATATTTTGGCTATGGTATATAGTTCTGACATAAACATGCGGGTGAATATATTCTTTTGAATTAGTGTTTTGGGATTCTTTGGATATATTCCTGGAAGTGTAATTGCTGGATCATAAGGAAATGCCATTTTTAATTTTTTTGATGAAACTCCACATGGTTTTCCATAGTTGCACCAATCTGCATTCTCACCTACAGTGAACTAGGGTTCCCTTTTCTCCACATCCTTGCCAACACTTTTTGTTAAGTGATTTATTGATGATAAGCATTCTGACAAGTATGAGGTGATACCTCAGTGTGGTTTTGATTTGCATTAATCTGATGATTAGTGATGTTGAGCAATTTTCAATTGTTTATTGGCCATTGGTATGTCTTAATTCTTTATAAAATTTGGATATTAACCACATATCAGATGTACCATTCAGTAGGCAGAAGATATTGTCTTTTTTCCTTTTTATTGAATTTATTGGCCTGACATTGGTTAACAAGATTATACAGGTTTTAGATGTACATTCTAGAACACAACATTGGCACACTATATTGTGTGTTCACCACCAAAGTCCAGTTGCAGGTTGTCATTTCATTTTGTTGATGGTTTGTTGTGCAAAAACGTTTTAGTATGATGTAGGGACCCATTTCTTATCATAATGCTTTTTTATTTCTCCTTTTTAGAAGTCATTTTTGCTAGTTATACATGATTCTGAGCATTTCAGTCATTCTTATTCGTGTCAGGTGCTCCACAAATGACAATAATAAGGGCTGTGCCAGCCAGGAGTGTCTCTGAGACCAAGTGAGTGGGGAAGACTCAACTGGGATAGAAGAATGAAACTCAAAAACTGAAAATTAGTTGGAAGGAGGATATACATTTGTAGAGGAGCTTGGGGAGGGCAATGACTAGACATAGTACTTTGAAAAAAATGAAATATACTAAAAATCAATTCAGGAACCATAGCAATAAATATAAAATTAAAGAAAAGAAGACACAATAGATGACTTCAGTCATGGGCTTAAGGTTTGTAGAGACAGCATCTCCCTTTGAAGAGAAGGTTAGAAGAGTGATGCCACCTTTGCTAGGAAAAAAAGTAAAGAAAGATGAGAAGAAAGAATTGAACAGTAATATGCATATGAATTATTTTCTTCCTTCTAGTGTAGAAGAGTTTTTCTATCGGGAAGTCAAAATTCAATAGCAAAATGTGAAATCAATTTAGAAAGTAGTGATGAACATTTAAGAAAAAGACAATAAACACAAAGAAATCATAATAGAAGAGAATGGAAACAGAATTAAAAGTATTAGGATGCATTGGTGATCCAGAATAAATAATTAATTTATGATACTTGCTTTAATTTTATATGTATGTCTAATAGATGCATTGAACTCTGAGCAGGAGTAAAGTATATTTTAAATATAGACTCTAGAGAACTTCTAAGTTTTCTTCCAACTCTAACATATTTTGACCATTGGATTGTGGGAACAGGCTTATGTATTTCAGGAGACTGGCTGTGGGGCAAAAAGAGAAAAAGATGATTTCAAAAACAAACTTTATATCTTCTACACAAGATAGCAAAATTGTATTATAGTTACAGAACTTTATGTGTAGTTAAAAAAACTTTCAAACATTGTTTTCACTAAATCTGTTCAGGATATACACTTATTCCAATACAACTTAAAAAAAATTCATATTCATTTGTTAAGACAGGCAGTTGGAACAGAGAATATAGAGAAATAAAAACAGATAAAGTAAAATTAAAAGTTATTTTATTTCATTCATAACACAGAGCAATTACCTAGAATTAAATCCACTTTTCTTACTGCATTCCTAGCATCTGTCAAACTGGACTTCTAAGGGGTGACTAAAGGCTGATTGCTGAACCAAAACTTTGTGAAAGTAGTACAACTAAATAAGCCTTTACTAAAATATTATATACACTTCACAAGCATTTATGTTTTACTATACAAACGTTAATCCTTAACTCAGACACTGTCTCACCGAATGAGGAAATAATGAAGCCTGTTAAAACCCAGACAGTGCGGCTAAACCAGAAAAATGGGAAAAGTATAAACAAATCAAATACTTAACCTGCAATGAAGACATGTCAACATAAACATGACTGTACTTCTCATTTTCCTCACATACGTTATCGGCAACACAGTGAGAACTAGCTTTGCACTGTGAGCTGAGCAGTGACATTCATTGTAGTTCTGAAGTTAACCATTAGATTCTTTCCTAGAATGAGTAGTGTGAACATTCTTTATGCCAGCAAGTGTTAGCCAGGTTTTCTTAAAAATCTACATCTAAAATCACAACAATGAAGGAAAACTAGAGAATGAATCAAGAAGCTTTTTTTGGTATAACAAACAACACTAAAATTTGCTTAAAACATCAAGCATTTATCACTTCACATGATTTTTCAGATTGCTTAGGCAGTTCTTTCTCCCTAAGGAGGCTTGGCCAAAGCTTGATGGTCTAGCATGGTCTCATGCATATATCTGACAGTTGCCAAGTTGATTGGTCTGTAGATTGCTCCTTTAAGGTTTCTCATCCTCTGGGCTACCCTGGGTGTCTGTACAGGACAGAATCAAGGTTCCAAAGTGCAAAAAAAGAGCAAAATCCATTTCATAAACAGTTTTTCAAGTTTCTGTTTGCATCATACTTGCTCAAAGAAATTCATACGGATAAGTCAAGAATCGAGGTATAGAAAATTGACTCTCTCTTGATGGAAAGTTGCAAGTTGGAAGAGATGTAAAGTTATAAAGCATTTTGTCTTGATTTTTGTGTACAGTTTAAGATAAGGGTTCAATTTCATTCTTTTGCATGTGGATATCCAGTTTTTTCAATACTGTTTGTAGAAAACACTACTTTCCTCCAATGTGTGTTCTTGGCATCCTTGTAGTAGATGAATTGACAGTATGTGTTTATGTTTATTTCTGCTTCATTTTTCCTATATGTTTTCCTTAATACCTGTACCATACTATTTTGATTACTTTAGCTTTACAATATATTTTGAAATCATGTGATGCCAGCTTGATTCTTCTTCCTCAAGATTGCTTTGGCTACTCAGGGTCTTTTGCAGTTCCACATGAGTTTCAGGGTTTTTCTTCTATTTCTGTAAAAAATGCCATTGGTGTTTTGATGATGATAGTATTAAATCTGTAAGTCATTTTTGATAGTATGAACATTTTAACAATATTAAGTCTTATAATGCATGAACATCCAATATCTTTCCATTTATTTGTATGTTCTTTATTTCACCAATGTTTTATAGTTTTCAGTGTACAAGTCTTTCACTTCTTTGATCAAGTCTTTGCACAGTAAAACTTCTAGAAGAAAACGGGGAGAACTTTTTGCTGTTGATCTTGGCAATTATTTCATGGCTATGACACTGAAAATACACTCATCAAACCCCCCAAAAATGGATAAGTGAGACTACATCTAACTAAAAAACTTCTGTACAGCACAGGAAACCACAAAATGGGGGAAAAAACCCGTACAAAATGGGAAAAATATTTGCAGACACTATATCTGATAAAAAGTTAATCTCTAAATATATAAGGAACACCCACAATTCAATAGCAAAACATAATAAATCAACAAAATTTAAAAATAGGCAAATGACTTAACTAGATGTTTCTCCAAGGAAGACATACAAATGGCCCACAGGTATAAGAAAAGGTGCTCAACATCACTAATTACCAGGGAAATGCCAATCAAAAATATTGTCTCATACCTGTTAGGACAGCTAATAACTTTTTTAAAAAACATGCAAAATACATCAAGTGTTTGTGAGTATATAGAGAAATTGAATCCCTTGTACACTGGTGGTAGAAATCTAAATCAGTACAGCCGTTATGGAAAAGAGCATTGAGGTGCCTCTGAAAGTTAAAAATACGGCTACCATGTGATCCAGATTACACTTCTGGATATATATCCGAAAGAACTGAAATGAGGATGTCAAAGAGATATTTGCATGACCATATTCATTAGAGTATTATTATAATATCCAAGATATGGAAACAACTGAAATGTCCGTTGATGAATGTGGTATATACATACAATAGAATATTATTCGGCCTTAAAAAGAAGGAAATCTTGCCCCATTCATCTGTGGATGAACCTAGATGACATTATGCTAAATTAAATAAGCCAGTCCCAGAAAGACAATTACTGCATGATTCCACTTGCATGAGATATTTAAAACAGTCAAACTCATTGAAGCAGAGAATAGTGGTCATTGCCAAGGGGGTGGTGGTGGGGAAAATGAGGCGTTCAATGGTTAGAAAGTTTCAGTTATGTGAGATGAGTAAACTCTAGAGGTCTGATGTACAACATAGTGCCTGCAGTTTACAGTACAGCACTGCACACTTACAAATTTAAGAGGACAGGTATTATGTTAAATGTTCTTATCACAATTTTTTAAAAGTGACATTGCAAAGGTAAGCATATAGGGAGTGAAATGTGTGGCCATTCTTGTAATGTACCATAGGAATTAGATAAATATGATTTTTACACAAAAGCTTAACAGAAATAGAGGATTCTTAACAGTATTATAATATATACTCCTCACTTGAAAAAAATCCAACCAAAATCTTATATGGGAAGTTCAACAGCACTCCAAAAATAATATCTTGATCTGAAAAAAGCAAGGGTCAAATTATATGTTTAAGGTTCCATACAGCTAATATTATGAGATTGTATATAATATTGATGAAAGAAAACCATTTTCTAGGCCCTGACATCATTTAGAAGTTTAAAAAGAACATAGCAGTTTTATGTTCCCTTTTGTTAGTTTTCTTCAGTGAGAGATAGCTTTCCCCCAACCCCTGTGGATAGAGGTGGAGACAGCACTAGTTCAAGGCCAAACCTGAAGTTTCCTCTATCTACTCTTTCCCCAGTGGGGATATTTCCATGTTTAGCTCATGCTGGTAGTTCAGTTTTTAGCAATGAGTCAGTAAGGTGTTTGATGGTGGGTGGAAGAGGGGAGTGAAGATGGAAGGGTGATGCAGAATATCTCTCCTGACCCCTCTAAAATCCATTACTTAGGTAGGAAGTTACTTATTTTGCTGGTGGATAAGATCCATCTTGGAATTTGTCTCATGGGTATTTGAAAACAAAACTCAGCTATTTACAAAATGGAATTTAAGATCTCAATGTGTGATGCCATGATCATCACTGAGCTCTCTGTTGGTAAAGACATGACGTATCAAAATCTTCATAATTTAAAATATTGTCATAAAACAAACCTTCCTTTTTTATTTTATCCTCACCCAAGGACATTTTTTTCATTGCTTTCAGAGAGAGAGAAAGGGGAGACAGAGAGAGAGACAAGGAGAGAGCTAGAGAGAGAGAGAGAGAGACATCGGTATGAGAGAGAAGCAGCAATATAAGAGAGAAAAATAGAAACATCGATTGGTTGCCTCTCACACACACACCAACTGTGAACCAAACCTGCAACTTAGGCACATGCTGAGTGGGGATGGAACCTGCAACATTTTGGTGTATGAGATGATGCTCCAACCAACTGAGCCACACCATCCAGAGCCAAACCTTTATTTTTTAGGTTTGTACTACCAATCATAAAGGAAAGAGACCATGCTATAGAAAAAGAGGTCCCTGCCACACCCGTATTTATTTCTGGTAGAGTGTTTTTGAATGTGCATAGTTACAAACATACTTGTGAGATTGGATCTCCTAATACAGCCAAATGATTCAGTGTATAGTGTAGCCATTAATAAGATCTCAAAATCTGGAGTCATCACACCTGAGTGAATCCTAGTTTTGCTAAATGCAAACTGGATCACCATGGGTAACTAATTCTTTAACTAGTCTAAGCCTAAATTTTCTAATCAGTAAAATTGCAATATAATAGTAATAATAATAATAGCATGGTTTGGAAAATATTCATATTTGTCATTTAATAGTATATTCTATAAGCTATTATTAGTGGTTGTAATTTTACTCAAAAAGACAATGGAACAGTTATTCTTATCTCTCACTGAACATAAAACACAATAATAGCTAACACAGTGATTGAATCTCAATGTTAAATATATCTCCACAACACTAAAAAAATCATAAATACAATAAATTAGTGGATCAAAACCTGTGGTGCATTTATGCAATGAAATACTATGCAGCAGAAAGAAAGGAGCTGCTATCCTTTGTGACAGCATGGGTGGACATGGAGAGCATTTTACTAAATAAAATAAGCCAGGAGGTAGAAGAAAACTACCATATAATCTCACCTATAAGTGGAACCTAATGAACAAAACAAACAAGGGAGCAAATAGAACCAGAGGCATGGAAACAAGGAATAGACTGACAGTAACCAGAGGGGAGGCGGGAGGGGGATTAGGGAGGCCAGAAGGCAAGGGTCTAATTAATGAACAGCTATAAATGACCCATGGACATGGACATGGACAGCAGGGTGAGAATTGATTGTGGGAGGGGGTAGACAGGGCAGGGGAGAGTGACAGGGGAAAATTAGGAGAACTGTAATAGAACGACAATAAAAATTTCATAAATGCATCTAAAGTTTAAAAGAATTCATAAGACTAATCTCTAAAAGCAGAGTTCTCCAAACTCTTTCAAACTATCCATGTACTTTGAATTCAGTCATAATCATCTCATAGCTTTTCAGGCATTTGGTCCTGATATTGGTACCAAATCCTACTCTTTCTGATGTAAAAATAGATAACCAAGCCAGACTCTGGAGGATCGCCTTCCATAAAGTCATCACAAGTAGTCGAGCACAAATACAAGCAAATGCGCACATACATGGGTAGTCTGGACATGAATAAAATAGTTTATAAGTTGCCATACTTCCCATTTATTGTCTGAAATAATTGACCAGGTATTCAAGGAAGCCAACTTTGAGGTTTCTAAATTCTTTCCATCCTCTCTAACCCCTTGGGGCAATACTTACCTCAGTGAAAGATCAGATTCTCCCAGAGCACAGGAAGAGAGCTGTTTATTATAAGTAGTAAGTGCCAAACACATTACTGGAAAAACAGCAAAGGTTATTACACCCTGCGCCACGTAAATACCTCAGAGATTTTTAGTGGTGTTGTTGGAGTTTATCTGATTGCATGTAAGAAGACCGTAATGTAATACTGAATATTTTATAGAATGTAAATATATCACAATAAGTAAGAGACCTTTTTTTTCTAGATTCACTACCTATACTGTCTAACCAGGTAAATCAACAAAGGACAAAATAGTGCAGTAGAGCACTTCCAGAAATAGCACATTATTCAAGACTTGATATCAGCCAAGTGTTAGAAGTTCACCTAGCACATCACTTTGCCAATATGCATGGTCAGGAAAAAAACATATTTTAAAGCAGTCTTAATCCTATGCTAATGAAAGAATTTGAAAGCCATTCAAGGTTGAAGAAACAAATCTGGAAAACAGAAAATCTTTCTATTATGTTTATAAATGCTATTTTCTTTATAAATGGATAAAAGTGTATTTACTACACAGAAGTACGTTTTTAATTACATCTTTGCATTGATAGCTCTTCAAATCTTAGCTTTGCACAATATTTGCTATCAATCTTAATAGCATGTCTGATAATGTCATTTGCTGTAAAAAGACATCAGGTTCTCCAAAAACTCAGTGGAGATCATTATGCTTATTTAAAATTACTAACTTATATTCCTTTACTCCTGCCCTAAATTCTTTCAGTGCTGCTGAAAAGCTCTCAGGGAAGGATTATTTTAACACCGTTAGAATGAAATAAGCTCTTTTGTTCTTTCTTTCAGGTAGAATTATATGAAGATTTCCAAAAGAATGACTTCATTCTTTATGTTTATGTTTATAATAAAATAGAAAATGTGAATCCTTCTCCTATAATATAGTTTGTATAGACATACTTTATTTGAGAAATATTACCAACTTTTAAGTGAAGAGGGAAAAGCTTATTTTAATATGATTATGTCAAGACAAGCTCTTTTTTTTCTATACAGAATTATTTATAAAAGTATAAAAACTGAAGCTTTTTTAAAAGTTTACCTTCTTCTATGATAGAAGGTATATTTCAGAAGTTTAGCTTTTTGCTGTTTAATGTCTTAAATTATATCTTTAAAGAAAATAACATTTCAAGAAGTAACTGCAAAAGATTTTACAGAGAGCCTATCAGATTGGCTTCTTGTAAATAGAGAAAAATTTAGAAAGGTGGCAGAAATTTCAACTCATACATATGCTCGTCTCACAATTTCTACTATGTAAACATTTTCAACTGCAATCTACTGGATTTTATTATTAGAAAGACTGAAAAATCATTTAATGTTTTTGTGGTTGTTAGCCTTATCCACATACAAATATAACTAAGTTTAAAAATTTAAATTCAAATGAATATATATCAGAGCAATAAATTTCAGTATCTTTGATATGTTGTGCTGTAATAGGGTTATAAAAAGGTTTCTTAATGAGTGTATAAATCATTGTGTTCACATGATTGAATGTAGTTAGTAGCACTGGCGTTTAATAATTAACAAACATAGTGTACTTTTCTAATCCCAGTTTAAGAAATTGGCAAAGAATTTCAAATAGTGGCCTTAATTTATAAAAAATAATTAGCCCATACCTACTCTGACTAAGACATATGAAGTAGGAAAAAAAAGCAGAGTAATATTCAAAATTTTGCAGTTCAGGTGAACTCATTAACATATAAGATTATTTTAGATTTTCTTATGTTGAATATTGAAGTTTTCTTATATCAATTAGATAGTGACTAAACACAGATGTATCGATTAGTTGGGAGAAATATTTTAGGACAGAGGATGGGAATGTTGTTGAGTGTCTAATCAAAGGGTTTCCTGAGATTGATGGCATACTCATCCCTAATCCTTTAACCCTCTGTTATTTATCACTTACCAATAGGACTCCGCAGCTTTTTCTATCATGAAATGTAGTGTACCTCCCCACTACCAGGTTATGCGTTGGTCTTGTGCCTCACTTTGACCAACACAATGTGGCAGAAGTGGCACAGTGGCAGTTAGAAATCTAAGGAAGCCTCAAGAGATTTGTATGCCTCTGCTACCTATTGGGTTTTTGCCAATTCCATGTGACCATGCACAAGCTACCTTTTTTAGAGGATGAGAGAGCACATGGAGAAAAGATGAAATTCTTCAACCAACAGTTAATCATTCCCAGAAAGAAAACTGCCTACCTGATCCAGATGCACGAGGGCATCCACCAGATCTGAAACACTGGCCAGCTGAGCCCAGCATAAGAAGCTGACTCATAGATCTGTAAGAAAAATAAACGTTTATTGCTGTATGTCACTGTGGGGAGAACCACCTGGTTTAAGCAGAAGGAGGACCACGGCCCTGTGAGAGAGAGTCACCATGCGGCTTTAGCAGAGAACCACCACTCGGCTTTGGCAGAGTGGCAGCCCCCGCTCCTCGCAGTCACTGGGGAGAGAGACTTGGCAGCCATTGTGGGGAGAACCTCGTAGTTTTGCCAGAGTGAGGTCCTCCCGCAGCTTTAGAAGAGGGAACCACCACCCAGCTTTAGCAGAGATCCCAGCGACACAGCTGATGGTGCCAGGAACCCAGGGAGGCCTACCAGCTTAGATGCATTGCTGGGAAGAACTGGCGGCTGCCTGATCCACGGACTTCTATTTCTTTCCCTGAGATACGGTACCCCAGACTGGGCAAGGGGGGAGGAAGGACTGTGTGTGTGTTTGTGGGCATTTTAAGGGACTTTGGGATTTTGGTGAAGACATTAGGTCACTACTTTAAGTCTGTACAGCATTAAATAAACATTTCCTTTCCTTTTCACGAATGTCTGGCATTGAGAGATGTCTTTCCTATAAGGTGGCGGACATTATGAACCTGGGGGGCTCCTTTCAGTAATAGTATATTGCCCTTTGGCCCTCCCTTGGCCCCCTGTGTTCTGTAACACTACCTCATATCAGACTGAATGAAAGTCCTACAAATAGGGATTTAAAGAAGATGCAAGGAGAAGGGCAGGAAGAGCAGAGATGTGGAAGGCACTGCTCCCACACCTACGCATGACAGATAAAAATTGGGAGGGATGTTTCAGTGGTGCCAGAGGCCCCTGAGGAGCTAGGGGTCCTAGCCCCACATCAGATCTCTCAGCCCAGGGTTCCAATGAAAATATTTAGAAAAAATTACTTAAATCACTTAAAAATTACTTTAAATTAGACGCAAAGAACATAATTGGTTTGATATGTGTTCCATTGGAGGGTGCATCTTCCCATTTTTGGTAACAATCATGTAGTGTTATGGTTAATAGTAAAAGAAATTGCAATTTTTTGGGCTTTTTAAAAATCAAATATTGAACCCTGGCTGGTGTGGCCCAGTGGATTGAGTGTCAGCCTGCGAACCAAAGGGTCACCAATTTGATTCCCAGCCAGGGCACATGCCTGGGTTGTGGGCCAGGTCCCCAATACTGGGTGTGTGAGAGGCAACCACATATTGATGCTTCTCTTCTGCTCTCACTCCCTTCCCCTCTCTCTAAAAATAACTAAATAAAATATTTAAAAAATAATCAAATATAACAACACAGAAACCTTTAAGTTTTGTGAACCAGCAAAACTGAAAATTGGGGACAGCTTTTGGTTTTATTGTGACTTCCAGGGTTGCAGCAAAGGCCACGAATCACATTTTTTTGAATCATATACATTAACACATTGCTCCTCAAATATTGCTTTTTGAGTTTTCATTTTTTAAAAGCAAAAACTGAATCTTTTGAAAATCAAAAACTGAATCTTTGCTTATTGGTACTGGAAAATCTTTAAGTATCTTTTATAGAAATTGGTAGTCAAGCTGTTTTAGTTTGTGATCCCTAAAGTTGATTATGAGACAGGGACTCACGTGCACGTAGTTTAATTAGGAAGTGATCCTAGGAAGCACAAGTGAGGGAAGAATAAGTGAGACGGAAAGGAACAAGTCAGTAAAGGGTATATTAATGAGAGGTATACTGCAGGGGACAATAGTTACCCCTTTCTAGTGTCTCCTCTCTGAGAAAACATAAAAAGCATGCCTCCAAATTGTCATCCAATAAATCTTTCATCCATGAAGGGCTGACCCTGGGAATGTGAAGCCCAGGGCACATCATTTTTTCAGAGCTGGAGAAAACCTTGGAGTAAAAGGCTGATGCAGGTATTTGCAGTGGGACTCTCTCACCATTCTGAAAATTGTTTACCTCAACCCTGAGGGAATATGGAGGAGAGATTCAAGAATCTCTCCAAAGGTTTGGCCCAAATTTGACCTCTCCCCCCAAAATATTTGTGCTTGGATCAAAACACAGACATTATGAAATTTTAGATGATAATACTGAGTATAAACAAAAGATCCACATTATTATTCCAGAAAAATATTCCTGTAAAAATGGTATTTTTTTCTGAATGTTTTTTTTAACATTTTTTTATTGTTGTTCAGTTTCTGAAAGTTTCTGAACAATTAATTCTATTTCCCATGAAATATCTTATCTTTCAAAGGTCTTAATCTTTCAAACTCAACTTTTCTTTCCTTCATATACAAACTTAAGGAAATTTACACTTCTTTAACAGTAGCTTCAATTTAAATTCTGAGTCAATAGCTGAATCATTAATTAATTTGAGTAATGTTAAAAAATGCAATCTTGAGTAGAAAAACTAAAATTAATTTTGTTTTTAAAACCACTACTTAAAGAAAATATATACATATCATATTTAGAACTCATAAAACAATAACTAACTCTCTGACTTGAGCTGCTTACAGTATGTTATATTTCAACCTTTTCTGCACCAGATCTAGAATACTTACCATATTTTGCTGCATATAATGTGCACTTTTTCCCCAAATTTTTTAGGGGAAAATCAGGATGCACATTATACATAGGTATAATGATTATATACCATGGGAATAATAATCCCATGTATAATGTGCATAAAAGCATGGGTATGCATTATACACAGCAAAATACAGTAATTTGGTAGGTCTGATTGATGTGGTATGAATGATTTTTTTTTAAAGAATCTTAGCGAATATTTGGGAAATGTGGGCTTGGAAGCATGGCAGGTCTGGGGCTATCTTCAATGGTGGAGCCATTTGGTCATGGTCATTTAGCATTTCCTACCTTAAAAGCCTTGGAATCACAGTATCTTTGGATCTTTACCTCCTCTTTGTGTGTGTGTGTATGTATTGTTTGCTTTTAAAAGCTTTCTGTAGCAGTTACATGCATGTATTCATATTAAATTTTACTCATTCTGCTTTTATTCTTTGGCATTATTACATATACCTTGAATGTATATACCTTGAGTGTTTATGATGTGCAATAAGAAACATCACAAATTTAGAACTACATGTCTTTTGCTTAGCAATCCTTGGCTTAACTAAGAGAAGTGTATTTCTGTGAATGGGCATTGCAATTTGGGCATATATTTTGGAAACAAAGTCTCGCCATTGTGTCTCTAAGGCTGCTTGTTTATATGCTTGCTGAGTTTATTAGTAAACACAGCTGAATAACTGAAATTCAAAGCAAATTCTTGAACAAACAAATTTGACCTTAATTATCATGACATTATGGTCACCCTCCAGTGAGTCTGTCCTTCTTCTAACCCTGCAAACTGAGCATTAGAAAGAGTAACAGAATATTTATTGAGGACTTTTTTACACAGAACGACCATACCTACACAGAAAACTACTCACTGCTAATTAACCTTTGACCTCTGGAAGCATCTTATAATTTTGGCTTCTTTGTCAATGTTTCAAATCTCGAGGGGAAGTGTTCAATTAATATTGTCAAGCTACATAATAGGAAAAAAACATTTTGTTGACTCAGTTAAATTATGCAACAAAGAAAAAAACAGCAGGAAACTTTCAAAAGTGAATCTGGACTTTTTCAACTCTGGCTTCCTAGTAGTATTAATAGATTCTTTCTTTCTTTTTTTTAATGTATAAACTGAATGCAGTTGGCAAATCAGTATATCCATGCGTATTGGATCTAGAAATATATCTACTCTAGCATATTTCTTTCATATTCTCTCCTGCTCTATTTCATGTTTAAGTAATAATTCATTTGCACAAGTGGATAAAAACAGCAAGTCTAAAAAGAGAATAAATTGTAAGAGGTTGTTTAGGAATCAAAATACTTTAAAATAGAACAGCTGTCCTGATACTGTTATCACACCAGCTATTTCTGATGGTTAGGTGAGGGGAAGAGGCAAAGCAAACTTTCAATGAAACTATTTTGCTAGCATGTTTCCACCATTGTGGTATGTATTTATCTTTCAATGTGATGCACACCATATGTACACACTGAAAAGATGCCAATAAAATACATGTGCTCTTCAAAAAATAGAAGTTTATAATACAATTCTTGGTACTTTCTACCCACAGAGAGGAGGCTGAACACCACACAAGCATATTCATTCAAATAAGTGAATTATGCATTTCACATAGAATAGCTTACATTCATTTTCGAAAGCATCCGAAACTAATGTCATGATTTATACAAAGTTGTAGGAACAGCCGGTCTCCAAGCCCTGTGATTGCACAGCATTTGCTCCTCACCTCCACCCTGTAGCCTCACCTGCCGCTTGGAAGCTCAGATCAGAGATGTAACAACGCTGAACTGTTCTCCTTGAAGGGGATATAGCATTGTAGTGTTCTTTCTCTGGGGAGGCATGCAGGTAGAGACTAAGATCATGGGCTCTTAAGCTAAACCACCACACATAATTATTTCTAGCTGGGTGACTCGGTTCACTTTTCTGTGTGTGCTCCTTTACTGTTTCACCATTTGTAAAATGCATATTATAAAAGTTTCTACTGCAAGGGGATGTTGTAAAAATTACATGAGTGAATTAAGAATAGTACCTAGCCTATAGTAAGTGTTCCATAAATTCATTCATCAGTAATATGAAACATTGCTTTTGCTTATCTTGTAACCACTGCTAACTTCCTATGCAGATATGTCTGTCTCTTGCTTACTTAGTATAAAATAAAGGGCTAATGTGTAAGGCTACTTTACCACCAAAACATTTTCGCACTTTTAGAATATTACACATGCAAAAAGAGAGAGAGAGAGAAACAGAGAGAGTGAAGAGAGAGAGAACTGAAACTTAGGGCAGGCAATGTAAACAGCATAAATCTACACTAAAAAACATTTATGTATGAATCTGTTTCTAGTCTTCCACACCTGAAAATAAATTAATTGAATAAATCATGGCTAACAAGAAACAAACTAGCCAATTTTAATATTTTCTTTGAATTTCTACTATCCCATTAATCCTTCTATTATACAGGAGTGGGCAAATGTAGGTTTATAGTTGTAATACAAATAATGCAATAATTAATACATAATAAAACAATAAATTCTGTGTTTTGTGTACTCTGAAATATAAACCTACTTTTGTCCACCCCATATTAGTTTGTACACTCTCTCTTGTTACAAAATATCCTGGAATGCAAGAGCTGTATCTCAGTCATCTTTGAATAATGGTACCATATACATACCTACTCAATAAGTATTTATTGAATTAAAAATAAGGCAAGTCATACGTTAAAGGAAAAACCTAACGGGACTATAGAAATGTAACACACAGATACTATATAGGAAGACAGACAGCTCTAAGGTTCTTGGAGAAGGGAGAGACAGGGCAGAGAAAGAATACTTGAGGACAGTGAATATGTATGTTCTTGAAATATAAGTGCTGCAAGAAGGAGTTAAGACAGGAGAGACACGGATAAATATATTTACTTCATCCATGGGAAAGTCAGCTTCAGTGTTTTGCTTTTTCCCCCCCACAGGAATTAATGTAACCTTGGTTATAAACGTCTAAAACCATGTAATCTAGGGGAAAAATGGTTCACTATTCAATATGATTAAAGTGCCCCAAATGAAAGTGATAAAAGAGTAAAAGAAAGTTTCATGAAAGAGAGATTGCAGTGGTGAGTCATCTGTCAATTAGCACAGAATGTTGTTGATTGTCATCTCATGGTGTTTTTTAGATGCTGAGGCTTAGCAGTTGCCCTTATACTAAACCTTATAGATGATCCTAACTCAAGTTGAAAAATGGTCAGAGGATACACAATTCGCCATATTCAACATGAATTCTTTTCAAGTTCATAATGCCAAACCTCTTTAAACCCTAAACTATCTCCTGTCTAGTTGTAAGAAAATATCACTCCATCCTAAAAGTATTAGAGAATTTTGAGTTTATCTATAGAAGATTTGTGGATTCACTTATTCTTAATGGGAGGACAAAAAACCCCCACAAAAATAGCAAAGGATACTCTATAGGATAGTAAATCTGAAGAAGAGCCAGTGTTAAATTCAGGAATATCTTTCAGAGAGAATTGCATAATCAGAGGGAGTAAGAACCATAGAGATTTCATTACCAATACTCCCAGTTTTTAATGATAAAATTGAAGTCTTCTAAAGTGATATAAATCATGTAAGGTTGTAAATACAGTGATGAAGCCAAAAACTCGAAACTCTGGATGTAGGCCTACACATTACAATGTGTTACAATGAATGGAAAGAAAATATTGAGAAAATATTTTATATTTACATATAAAAGGTATCAGTCTTCTGAAGATCAAATGAAAGGGTAGAGCTACCTTTTTAAGTACATGAAAAACTAAAATAAAATAAGATACACCAGTCAGAATAATCAAGGCCCAAGTTCACAAAATCCTGGGAAGAAATAGATGAAGAAAAGAAAAGATCGAGTAGAAGTCACTGAAAGAAACATTCATATATTTACACCTGAGTAAATGGCATAGTAACTTTGTATATATTGTACAGTAGTTCATTTTAGTGCACATATGAAGCATCTCCGAAATGTAATGGACTATGAGAAGGGGAAAAGTTACTCCAAGATATGGCATTAAGAACAGAGGAAAAGACAGTTTCAGGAGCTCGGGGTTTACTATTAGTGGTAGCATCATAAAGGTATCATAAAGCATGTTTCGATTTCCCCATTGTGTCAAATGTCTCCTGAAGGAGTACCTTTGCACATTGATATGGTTAATTGTATTCTGTGTGATGATTCATAACAGGCCAGGATGCCTTCCATTTAAATTTATAGAGAGGGGGCTCATGGGGTAGAACTGGCCTAGAATAAGACATATAAACTGAGCGGGATGGACACTTGGCTGATGAAGTAAACTGTAAGCTCTACAGGAAGTCATGAGCTGAAGAAAGAACAGAACATAGTATTGTGATGGTACGTAGTCAGGCAAGTAAAAACGTGTGCATCAGGGGAATGGGGCAGGGGAGGACAGAGAGAGGGACTGTATGTATAATAATATGCAAAATTCTGACTAGGTAGTTGAACATGAGAATGGGTACCAATAAATAGATAATAATTCATAATAGAGAAGACAAATAGGTGATGGGCTTTAGAACAATTATGGCATCAGTTAATTAGTTCTCAATCATCAGTTTGGAGCTCAATAAAATACAACCAGTCTCAGGGTAGATGACAGGAAAGAAGGAAAATTTACACATTAGACATTTATTAATGAGCACATACTATTTTTCAGGCAGTAGTATTAGCAAGAAAAGTGAGGGCTTCCATCCTAAAAGTACAAGGAGACCAGGATTCCTAAGGCATAGGCTTAGGCATATTGAACCCAGCAAATGCCCAGGATTTGACACTAAGACAGAGGTTCCCATTGGCATCAATGCTGGCATTCAGAGTGTTGACACCACACAGCCTGCTCCCCGTGCTCCTGGACTATAATTTCCATCTCTTCATCATTTTTTAAAATTCACATTTTCTTATAGAGAATATAGTATAAACTATTGTATTTATTCATCTCATTTTTATCACACACGTATAGCATACCTGCCCGGAAATACCGAGAAAATAGAAAATTTGCTGGATACAGAGTTGAGAACACCCAGACCATGCCACAGCTCGATCAGATACGAGACCTGTAGTTTTAGTGAAGGCTCTAAACTTCTCTGAGCCTTGGTTGTCTTCATTCAAAAGTGGATTAATTCCCACCTCACATGTGTTTTGTTAGAATTGAATGATCCAAAGCAAGTAAAAATATGTTGTAAACTCAAGACTTCTATCAGTGTTTTTTTTTAATGTCAATTGAAAGGTTTTTTTCCCCAGATGAAAACTTGAGTGGAACACCAATAACAAAAATAACAATATTCAAATGTATTGTAATTAAGTATATCCTGAGTCATACACAACATATAACACTTACTTATGTAAAAGTTTCCTGATGAGAATATTTATATTTCTGATTTCAATTTACTATATATTGGTTGCACAGAGCCAAGAACATTTGGATTCCCACAGTAAAGTAACTGCAAATGGCATTACAAAAGAAATTTCCTAATTATAACACCACATTTTAAGGGATAATTAATTTAAAAAGCTACAGATGACATAATTTTTAAGTAATAACCACACTGTAAAAGACTATGCACTAGAACACAATAAAACTAAAAGCAAATTAAGCTTCCTTTCTGCCCAGAACTGAGGACCTCTAGCATAGAATAATCCTCTTTACAGCTTCTTAGTAACATTCAGAAATAGTGTGTGTATTTAAAGACCGCAGTGACCAGATCTTTTTAAGATCTCTTTGCTCATCACAGCATGATGAGCGTGTGCTCACAGCGCACATAGCTGAGACTTCAGTGGAACATGGCACAGCTACTTTCTGGCTAGACATTCAGACATACATTTACATGGGTGCCTATGTGAAATGTGAATCGAAATGAAGGCCTATGATAAGTACATTATAACAAATTCAAGTGTATTTTAATGTGGTTTTAGTAGGAGAAATTTATTTAAGGTCTGCCCAAAAATGAATTCCAATGCCTGTGCCAGTTAACCTTGAAACAAAAGTTAATCTATTGGAGTTCTCTAATGTATTCAAATTGAGTAAATTGGTTAATTGAAAGTTTTCAATAGTTTTAGGTATTTTAAACACATGCATTGTCAGTAAAATTCAAAGCTAAAGACTTCAAAATCTTTGAATGGCACCAGGATCATAGTTTTCCAGTAATTTGGTTTGAAAACATTGTCTCCCTAATGTGGTTACATCTACTACCATTTTCAAAGTTTCTGCTAATTCTATTGCTATTAATTTTTAATCTCACAAATTCATAGTCAGTATTTTAGAACTACTTTGTATTCATCATGATTTCTCATCATATAGGTACTTTAAAAATAAGTGTGATAGTTAATTCATTCTATGTCAAGTAATCTGAATATCACATGATCTTTTCTTGCTTTTCATTTCTAGCAATATGGTCCAGTTTCAGCTTGTGTCTATTACACATACTCAATCTTAATGAATATTAGTGTATTATTTCTACACTGATCTCCCCCACATTATAATATTATAAACAAACATAATCAGAAAAATATGATGACTAAGATATGAAATAAATGTATGTTTCCTCATCTCTACTCAGTAACTCAGCTAAGGAATAATAAAATGATAAAATAATAATCAAATGTAAATAGTCCTAATGCTTAATGCAGTAATGTCTTCATGTATCATTAGATACTGATTAATGATTCAGCCTGAATCCTATTTGAAAATACTTGTCTGAAAAGGAGACAAATTTTAAATAATAGATGATATCCTTCCTGGTAAAAGTAATAATTTTACTATACATACAAGAAGTTAGACTATTAGTGTGGTCTTTTATATAATGTTTAAATGCATATAATAATTTAAAAGAAAACTTCAAAAGTAGTGTCAAGGAATCAGGGATTCCAGACAGCTGTAATTGACCATTGGTAAAGTCTGGATTTAAATGTTTCAAAATTCAGTAAGAAGAAAAATGAAAAAAGTATATGGATGCCAATGAATACACCCACTAACACAGTATTCCTTCTCTGTCTCACACAGCAGTTGGGATGGACACCCACCAGAGACGTGAGCAAATCCTTCTTTCTTGTATTTATACTTAGCTAGACGTCATGTATCAGCTGGCAGATGGAAACGTCAACACGAAGGCCCTGAAACATCATTATGTATATGTAAGTTGATACTTCCTTGTCCATCCCCAGAGGACTACCTCAGAGCTGGAGCTAATCCCCTCCATATTTGGTTTCCATGGTGACATGTATTACCACACCATATAAGAGAGGTCTGAAGATATGTCAGGTACCAAAAAATAATAAACAAGTAACTAACATATTGGAACTGAAGTTTTGAATAAAACTATAATTTTCCTCCTTATTATCAATTTCTTGAATTCCCATACTGATTAGCACTCAAAACTATAGTATTTATTTAAAAATATTGAGTATATATAACATTCAAGAATATTAAGAGAATCATAAATTGAACATTAATGCATAGTTTGGGATATTTGAAATAATAAAAAGTTTTATGTGTGTGTATATAAACATATGCAACTTTCAATATCTAAATTTTTATATTGGTCTACAGAGTTTAGATATCCAAAGTACTTCTCATATTTTGTTATTAATATCCACATTTCAAATGATGTGATTGGAGAAAGTAGTGGTGCCTAGTGTTTAATTAACTTTCTCAATTAAAAAATATCAGAAATAATAAAAACAAACTAGAATAAATAAAGTGGTGAAATAAATCATATACATTAATTCATACAAATTAACTGAAAATAATAAAAATTATTTGTGTATCTGATAATATGCTTGAGTCTCAAGTGAGATTTAGGTCAGTCCAGAAATATCTATAAACTTAGTTTAAGCAATATTCAGACCATTAGCCTTCTTTCTTTTATACTAAATATATTTTTTCTTTCATGTATGCACTTTTGTTCCAAGGTACTTGAATGTATATTTAGTTTTTTAAATACTCTTGTATTGATTCTATTACGAAGTCTTAATAATAAAGAGAAGAAGGGAGAGTATTAATAATGGAAGGAGGGAGGAAAGAAGAAAGATTGAGAAAGAGAAAGAAGCAGAGAAAAAGAGAAGAGTGAAAGAGACACAAAAACGGAGAAAGAGAAAGAGGCCTAAAAACATCATTTGTTCCAGGAATCCCCAATGCAGCCTTCTAAACTGCTGAACTAGTCAAATCTTATTCACTGTAGACCACCTTAAATTAGTTCTCTAGTACTTGTGCTTAAGAAAGTCTGGGTTATTACTGAGAGTCACTGAGGGGTTTTCATGAGGAGTAATAGAAGCAGATGTGTATTTAGAATGACTGACTCTGCAGCAAGGGGGAAGATAGATTGAAAAGAGGGGGAGGAGTTTGCCACAATCAGTGAACAATGTTATTGGCTAGAATAAAGCTTTTGTTCCAAGGAGGTAAAAGTGACAGGATTTAATACATAATTGGGAACTAAGGGAGCAGGGAGAGGAAGAAATCTAAAGTAACTCTCAGACGCTTGCCTTGAGAGTTTGGTTTATGATAACATCATTTGAGATGAGGAATAAAGGGGGCATAATAGCTTTGAGCAAGGCTAACGATAATTTATTTCCAGGACATGCTGAGTTTGGGGTATCTGTGGGCTAATCAAGAAAAAAATAAGAGATGGTTTATATAAACACCTAGAGCTCAGGAGTGAAAAGTTTGCTTAAGAAAAAAATATATTAAAAAGATATCAAAATATAGCATATAATATGCAGTGAAAAGTCAAATGCATTAGAAGAGAGCACCAAAACTGAATGGAAGTGTAATGACTGATGACATGACAATCTGTGCTATGGTACTGAGTGAAAAGGATTAAATCTCAGCTAGATTAATGACAAAGCAAAAGTATATGTGGGTAACACAGACAACTGTGGTGATAGCCAGAGAGGAGGGAGGTGGGGATAGGTGGAGGTGGGCAAAGGTGGTGAAAATGCGGACATCTGTAATAATGTCAACAATAAAAATAAAGTAAAAATGGTATATGTGCATAGAAAAGTCTAAGTGATAATACATAAAAAGAAAATGTGAATTGTTGAGTTTTAGAGATCTATCTTATTTTGAATTTGTTTCTTCTGCTATATAATTGTTTATCTTTTTCTCAAAGTAGCATGCACAAAAACACTCAGCAGAAGTGACTGCCCAAACTCTCTTTACTACACAAACAACCACATGTAACCAATTAGCATCATCTACGAAGGTACTTCTATTAAACTCAGACATATTGCCTCTTAGTTATTCTTTCCAGATTGTAGAGTCTGAATGATTTAGGTGTATGTTGATAAAGAAAACTTTCTGGTCTTTTGATCATTCTAATTGGGATTTTAAGACCTTTCTTCTCCATTATACTATTCTGTTGAAGTGCTAACAGTTAGTCATCATGCAACTCATGTTTGCTCCTCAGAAGGCAAAGTCCATGTGTCTTATACATCTTTTTCACTTATAGATGAGAGCTGAACACCTGCCACTAACTATTGTTTAAAAACTGTTAACTAAATCAATAAATAAGCACTTATTTCCTAACAGAATTCCTAATATTGCCAGCCTTTTGGACCTCACTGTCTTACATTAGACTAATGCCAGGAAACTATCTAGAATTATACTATTATTTTCACATTATATCTGGTGTTAGCAAACTGTGGTCCATGCACCAGTCTAGCCAATTGTCTATTTTTTATATCTTTATTGAAATACTGTCACACTCATTTTGCATATTCTCAGTGGTTACCTTCTCACTGTAAAGGCAGAATTAAGTAGTTTTGACAGAAACTATATGCCCCATTGCTATCTGAACCTTTTGCCAATTCTGGATCTATGGAGGAATGATATCTCAAGTTTTCATTGATGTGTTCAATTACAATTTTTTCTTTATACATGGAGGACTTTTTTGCCCATATAGTTTTTCTTCTGTCTTTGTGCTTATAACTTTGTGAATACTCTATAGTTAAAACTATTTATAAGCCCCCAAAATTGTGCATCCACAAAATTTAAAAAGAAATCTCTGAATAGCTTTTCACAGAGCATTTATGGAAACTGTGGGTAAATATTAGGATGTAATTCTCAGGGGCTCTACTATGATTAGTTCAATTTCTACTGATAACAAGAATTGTACAATTTGTGTAATTATATAAAGTGCTCATCACATATTATCACATTTACTTATTACAAAATTTCAATAATTATTATAATTCTAATTACCATTATTGCCTTCAAAAAGAGGAAATATGAAGTGATAGTTGTTAATCATCTGCCCAATAACACACAGCCAGAGAATGAGTTGTTCTCCCTGACTTTGATTAAGCCTGTAAACCCATAACTAAAAACTGTCTCCATTGCCATATTCTTTCACCATTAAAATATAACTTGGGTAAGAAAAAGTGTCAAAAAACATTTTTATTAGTAAAACTAGGTAAATACATTGGTTTGTTTTTTTCCTATAAGACAAGAAGAGTAGAATATTCTCTATCATTTTTCCCTGAAGGTACATTTTGTCTAAATGTGAAAAAAATCATATCTGCTAATAATATTCTACATTCCAAACAAGAGAAAAGCCAATAAGGTGTGTTTATATTCTGCAGAATAGGTGTTCTACTTAGGATACTGTTTGTATTTGTATGCCCCATCCCAAACCACATAATAGTGTACAATGGTTTTCCCAACCTGGTGAGTTGCAAGTATTGCTTAAAACAGCAAGCCTGCCTTTGGTTGATTAGATCAGCTGAAGAACCAAAAGTCAGGAGAAGTTTGCATCAGAGTAGTACACACTGAGGCAAATTTAAAATTACGTTACTTGACTCCAGCAACTTCAAAATGGAAGTGAAATGTGATTGTGCTGGCAATGACAAGACACTGTTTTCCAGTTCAGCCCCACCTGGAAATTTCTAGAAGTCAGTCTACCTAAATTGTCTCCCAGGTAAATCAAACGGTCATCTTTATAAGATCTCAGGAAGAGAAGAAGTTCTCTAAGCTGCTTTGTGAGGTTCTATTCCTTCACCTCCTGTTCCTGCTGCTGCCACGATGGCCCAAGGTGCTGCCGATGCGTGCTGATGCATGGTGTCCTCTGTTAGTTCCCCAGGCTGAATTAGGTTGGTCTTACTAAATGATCAAGGAACCATCATCCTTTCCCAGGCCAAATCTCAACCATCTACCATTTTGTGACACAGCTTACAATGAACTCCAGTACACATGTTGATTAAGAGGAGAGAGTACTCTCCATCTCTTTTACCTGCATTCTGTTTACAGATTCTAAAGCAGAACAGGTTGTACCCCCTCATTTCTTTCTGATTGCACATGTGTGTGTGTTTATCAACTCCCCCCACATACCCTGCACCCTGGGCTAATGTGTCAAGCTTAGCAGCAAAGAACAATGTAAGCTTTAGAAATAAAACCTTGCTCTACTCAAAAATTTCTCCTCTCCTTGACCTCTTGAGTTTTATCCAGTTTCTTTAGTTTCTTCTTAGGATCAATTCTTTGACAAGAGATTCTTATATCTTCATACACAGAGGTCTTTGCTAAGCCCACGTGATGACCAGTCTTTCTTCTAATCTACTAGCCCAACTTTGATTTTGCATCAAATACAAAAGTTACATGAACTTCATGCCCCTCATTCATTTTCTAGTAGATTAAGAATATCTCACTTTCATTGTATCTCCTGTGGCCATTCTTTTCCCTGACTCTTAGAATAATTCAAACTTGGAATATAACTCATTTTTCCTTAATTCCTTAGAGAAACCACCCAAACATTCTTGCACGTATCACTTTCTTAAGATTTTGGGTGTTTTCCCAAGTTGGTTGACCACTGTGTCTCCTGGAATCTCTCTTTCCACCATCTTACCATCTTTTGCTAACTCTAGCCTCTCCCTCTCTGTGCCGTGGCCACATTTTTAAAAATGTTCCTCTTATCTCTCTGATTTTCCATTTTTCAGCCACCTTTACCCTCAAATGTCATTGAAAACACATTTACCATCAAATTTTCATATACAGCTTCCAATATACCCCACTCTTTCACCTCTTTAGCCTTTGCATGTTTAAAGATTCATTAATACCCTCACTAAAATAAAAGAATTTCCACTCTAGATTTTCTTTCCTTCTAAATATAGAGCCCTAGATAACATCTTTGTTTTTGAAGCCCAGGAAAAACAGTAAAGACTTTAAAATTTCAATCTTTCCTTTCTTCTTTCCCTACCATTTTCTGTAAGCATAAAGAAAGCACATAGATTTCAATTCTCACAAATATAAACTATGTTATCCCCTTTGAAGGTAGAGAGAAGTCCAGGCAGTTTTATTTTAAATAATATATTCACCTTTTCCCTTCGTACAAAAGATTATCTTCCTTTTTGAGAAAATAAAAATCAGGACAACAGTTGATTTGAAAAGTTAAAAATTGCCTTTATTTCATATCTTCAAAAACCATACTACAAAGTCCAATTCATTTACAAAAATAAGGTTACCAACAGGTTAGTTTTCTGTTCTATCTCCACTCTATTAGAGACAGCCACAGCTTCTTGGTAGATCCACTTGTAATCCTCAGTAACTCTTGAAGATCTGAAAAGCACCCCACTCTCACTGCCTCCAGGCCCCATACCAGCTCTGATTCGTGCACATCTTTAACCTCATGATTAAAACAACAATGAAATTTAAATTCAAAGACATTCTACCCTGGTTTGCTTTGAGACTTCTTTAAATGTCTAATTTGCCTCCTGCTGCTGAAAATAAAGTTTGCCAAAAAGGAATATTTTGAAGGCAGTAATCAAGGGTGAATATATGGAAGGGAGGAAACATAATTAAAATACAGCTATGATTCCAGAGTAGTTCTCTTTCAGAGAACACTAATGAGTACAAATACCTCTTATTTTTCTTTTGTCATGAAGCAATACTCAATTATTTTTCCTTTGTATTGCACGCAGCCTTTTTTAAATAAACTGGTGTTTGCTAGAGATAAGGGATTGCTATTGAGTCTCACATGAGAAAGAATCCATCTCTGTGTTTTCTGATTCAAAACAAAAGATACTCTATCAAAAAGGCTTTCTGTTCCTCACCTTAAAACCTACAAAATAAAGCCAGAATTATTATCCTTTAGAGTGAAAAGTGGTAGTATAAAAAAAGTGAAAGCATAATAATAATCTCTGCTGATGTGAAATTTACAGTGTAAACTGAGCTCATTAGTGGGTCTTTGGGCCCTTTAAAAATGTTTGACTGTAAGAAGTCTGTTCAAAATTACAGCAAACCTCTTTGGACTAACTAAAGAGATCTCATTTGCATTTTGCAGAGTTCAACTCTGGGGAAGTTTAAAATGCTTTAAACATATGGTTGGAGTTGTTTAGTTGTAAACGCGACTTTTGCGTGGGGGCTTGCTCAGCGTTGTTCCCTGAGCAGCATGGTCCACGGGAGCCACATAATAAATGAATTTTCTGTCTGTTCATTCTACTTCCTCTCTGTAATTTTTAATTTATTTCTGGGGAGGGAAAAACCCGTTCCATATGTCTGGGTAATGCTGCTTTAGAGGCATTCACATAGAGATGATAGACATAGTCTCTTGGTATATCCCAGCAGTACTCAGTGACTTTTAAACATCTGCATAACACCCACTCTCGCTGTCTCCAGGCCCCACACTACTCTTATTTGTCCACATCTTTAATCTCATGATTAAAACAACAATGTGATTGAAATTTGAATTCAAAGACATTCTTCCCTGCTTCTCTTTGTCCTGGTGCCTACTTCCTTGCAGATTGTCCTGGGTACAAAGCACAGTAATTAAAGACACAGTTCTTCAGGATAGTTACAGTGTGTTGACAAAAATAAAAAACAAATGGAATGTTTTCAGTCTTGTGGAAAGTGCATATTTCAATGGAGGAAGAAACCTAACCCTTTGATAAGTGCCTTTGCTAGAAACGAATTGGACTGATCCTTGGGTATAATGTTGCAGAAACGAAATAAAAGCACTTTCGATCTTTTCATATCAACTTTGTTCTTATTTCAATTTTCCCAAATGGGAAAATTACCATTGAAAAAAGAACAGCTTAAGCAAAAGAGAGGCCCTAAGTATAACATTTAAATAAAATTTTAACAAAGAGATCACAAACTTCATCAGTATAGGAGCCGAGGACTATTTTATTCATTATGTTTCTAGCATTTAACACACAGACTGATTTACAGAGGAAAAAAATCACTTTGAATACTTTCTGTTGTCAGTCACAGTTGTCCTAAGTACTTATATGTAAAATTGTTGACAAGTAATCCTCAAAATTATATTATATGTATTTTCATTATCTACATTTGACAGATGAGAAAACTGAAACTTAAATAAGGTAATTCACTTAACATTCTCCATCTACTAAGTTGCAGAGTCAAAATCATTTCCTTCTGATTATCAAGGTCATTTCCATCTGACTATAAACCAAGTGTCCTTTACTATCAGTCTATACCACAGAGAAATGAGATAGAGGAACGAGTCTAATTGAGAGATAATGAGAGGTAAAATACAAACAGTAAACAAAACCAGAATGTGTTGATCAGTTCGCTGTGGGGCTGGGGTTAAGGTAAGAGAAAGACTGGACAGAGGTGCTAGGTTTTGGTTTGGTTGGCTCGTTGGATGATGATCCCTTCCACTGAGTTAGGGAATGCAGAGGGAGAGCAGGCTTTTAGGGGCAAGGGAAAGGGAAGGAAGTGAAGCAATCATTCCATCTTCAACATTTTGGGTTTAACATTCTTTAAGCATCCAGGAAGAGAGAACATTAGGTGGTAAGATGTGTGGCCTGGCAATCAGTATAGGAGTATGCCTTAGTGATACAGACTTGTGAACCCAACCCTCTGCATACACAGTTGATTCCTATAGTTCACAGTAGTTATGTTCTATAACATTGCCACACACACTGAGTTAGCAAACACTGAGTGACTGCTTCTGGGGGAAATAAGGGGCTAGGTTCTGGAGAGCCTCTGGTCACAGTATTTTTGTCAACCCATTAAGGCATAATCTTGTTTTGTATATTTTTATGTAAATAATCTTTATTTGACATACATTTCTTACAAATAATTAATTACATGGAAATACTAGCAGAGAAAAGTCTAATATGTTCCTGACCCTGAGTAATGTTACCATACGTTTCTTTGGTTTTCAGCCTTACAACAATACTGTGCACTATGCTATTTTGTTGTTTTGTGTGTATGTGTGTGTGTAATGGTTAATTTTGTGTCAACTTAGATGGGCGGTGATGCCCAGTGCCCAAATATTTGGTCAAATATTATTCTGGATGTTTTTAAGAAGGTGTTTTTGAGATGAAATTAACATTTAAATCACTACAATTTGAGTAAAACAAATTACCCCTCTGTAATGTGGAAAAGCCCCATCCAGTCCATTGAAGACCTTAATAGAACAAGACTGAACTCTGCCCCAAAAGAAGGCATTGTGCCAACAGACTGCCATTGGACTTGACCTGCAACTGTTTGTTGAGTCTGCAGGCTGCCAGCCTACTTCATCAGAGTTTGGACTCTTGAAGCTTCCACAGTTGCATGAACTAATTTCTTAAAATAAATCTCTGTCTATATATGTGTACATCCTATTAGGTTGTGTTTCTCTGAAGAATCTCTCTGACTAATAAAGTGTTCATGTTATGAATCCACAGATGTAGCCACTTTTCCATCTTTCCTTTGTACTTTCATACACTCTACATGTTACTTTAGCATTTCCCAGATCTGTCTCACATACATATTGGTGAATTTCCTCTTACTTTTTCTGGATGTACTATATTATGGCTTCATTAACATTGAATTCACAGCTAACAGCACTGTAACTCATGCCTGAATGACACTTAACCTAACACACATATTTTCTCCATAAGGCACAATGCAGACTTCTTGCGCTTGGGAACACTGGATAGCACTTCAGCACCACTTTTCTTTGCCATTTTAAATAGCAAAATCACTAACAAAATGTATTAGAATTTGGCACTTAAATAAGCTATGAAAAGGACACTTGTTTCTTATGGGAGCTGAAACAAGAAGGCAGAGCATAAATGAACAAATAAAACAGAAATAGACTCATAGATATGGAGAACAGACTGGTGGTTGCCAGAAGGGAGGGTGGTTGGGGGGCTGAGTGAAAAAGGTGAAGGGATTGAGAAGTACAGGTTGACAGTTGCAGAATAGTCACAGGGATGTAAAGTACAGCATAGAAAATATAATCCATAAGAACTGTCATAATTATGTATGATGTCAAATGAGTACAGGAAATATCAGGGGGAACACTTTGTAATGAACATGATTGAATTTCGTACACCTGAAACTAACACAAAATAATATTGAATGCTAACTGTAATTGAAAAAAATAAAAAATGGAAATAAAAAAGAAGGCAGAGCATGGCCTTTCCTGACCTCATCTGAGCACGTGTGCATTGGGAAGCTTGGCTTTTTCCCTCTGCACATGTTTGTGCATGAAGGTGAGAGGAGCAAGTAGTGATTTGGGGATTACACTTAACTTCAGGAAGTAGGTGATTTTGCCCTGATAAAGAGAATTTCCTGTACTATATTCCTAACTTTATGATTCTACAAAATCTGCAGATAATAAAATACAACTAGATTTTAAGGTTATACCTGTCATTATTTTATTATATACAAAGGGATTTTAGGGGGCTTTAGATAGGCTATATAAAACAGTGAATTAAAAAATGTATTAAAATGTAGTAGGCAAAAGAAGTAAGGTTGTGGAGAAAACAGAACATACACCACAGGATGCCATCACATTATGCAAACCATGTCCCACATTTGGTGTTGAGTTTCTGGGTGTATTGAATTGGCTGATTTAAAAACCAAGCACAGACTGGGAAACATTGATATTGAAGGGAGAGATAAACAGAGAGCAACTATAAAAAGCCAATTATATTAATAATGAACTTTCCACAATTGCTAGTAGGGTACCACTTTTCTGACCTATGCAAGAGTCTTATTACACATATTTCTCAAACAAAAGAATATGTTACATTAGAATATATTATAATGAATACATTATGTTAGTGTCAAGAAGACACTCTAGAACTGAGTCATCTATAAAACTGCTGTTGTCATAACTTTGTGAAGTGAAAACTAGTGCTATAGATAGTGATTATTTAATCCTAAGCACAATATGATTCAAAAAATAGTGCAGAAATCATATTGGTGCATTAGGATTTTGTGTCTAGACCTAAGAGTAAGATAGTGCAGGCATGGAAAAGCATGAAAGGCGAGATAAAACCAGTGGTTGCTGGCGCATCTGTGGCTGAGAGCCGCCTGTGCAGCGCATGTGTCTCCCAACTCTGTGTGCAGAGACGCCGTGTTGACAGTCCGAAACTGGCCAGGTTGGAAGTATTTAAACAGAAAAATCGGCAAATTATCAAAAGCATTTTTACCCAAAAATATTAGCTACCAGCATAACCCTGACTAAAATGCATATAATGCCATCTTGTTTTCTATGAAATATATACTGTTTTTAAAATAAGAATATAATACATTATTGTAAAATGTATATTTTACTGTCATATATTATATTAAAGATCCAAGAAAATGCAAAAAAAAGTGAATGCTACTGATGTTTTCTGCAATCAGTGCAATTAGGTTTACATTCCTTAGAACATTACTTACTTTTTTCTATATATAGTGTTGAAATATGTTAAAAATTTAAGTTCCTGGATTATTAGTAGCTTTGTGAAGTGCTACCGATAGATGGACAAAAAGTATTTTATTTTAACTAGGGACTGACTTGATTGTTATTACCTGTTATATTGCCTTTCCATACAGGTCTGGTACTTTCAAATAATTATCTAGATCTACCACTAAAAAATATCAAAAGAAAAAGGAAAGTCTAAAATGTAATGTTGCATATGTTTTCCCTTACTTTATTAAAATGTTCATCCTATTATAATTTCTAATAAAGTTATTTTAGTAAAACATTTTCTATTTATTTTCTAAATTTTTGTAATCAGGACATTATACACAAAGAGAATTTTCTGTGCTACATCCCTAACTGTATGATTCTACAACATTTTCTTGCTCTTGACAAACTTTTTTTAAAGATATACACATTTTTTCAAAAGATATAATTAAAACTAACATTATTATAAACATAATTCATGCTTCATGATAGAAAGTGTCATCAGATATACGAAGTCTGTCCAGAAAAAGTCCAGCCATTGTTAATGTAATGGGAATGGTTTGCACAACATCAATGTAACCTGGCAGCCAAGGAGAGTGGACTGGAATGCACACGTGTGAACAATGACAACTTCACTGTACTGTCAGGAGGGGGCAGTAGATGTCATTGAGTGAGCTTGTGTACTGTGTGGCCTTCACATTCAAAATGAGCAAGTAGAGCAATGAATCTGCATCAAATTTTGCATTAGGGTTGAACATTCCTCTTTGGTAACTATCTAGATGATTCAGAAGGCTGCAGCCATGGGCAACTGGTGATTGTCAGCTTCATCAAGACAACATGCCTGCTCATGCATCACATCTTGTGCAGAGATTTTTGACAAAACATCAAATCACCCAGATGACTCAGCCCTACTACAGCCCAGATCTGGCACCCTGAGACTTCTGACTTTTCCCAAAACTAAGATCATCTTTGAAAGGGAAGAAATTTCAGATCATTGGTGAGATTCAGAAAACACAAGGAAGCAGCTGATGACAATTGGGAGAATTGTGTGAGGTCCCAAGGTGCTTGCTTTGAAGAAGACTGAGACATCATTGTCCTACGTCCAGTGCTTCTTATATCTTGTATCTTGTCCAATAAATGTTGCTATTTTTCATATAACATGGCTGAATACCTTCTGGATAGAGCTCATATTTTATATTATTTAATAAATCTATTTCTTAAATTTTTATTTAAATCCACTTCTATTCTTACACTGTCATAATTTTAGGTTTTACTTGATTTATTTTGGACAACTGACAATAGATTTTAATTTTTCTTTCTCTGAAACTTTTTTCCACTAAATTATAAATCTGTAAATGTGTGCTTAAATTAGCTTAGGTAACTAGTGGCTAAGAAGTTGGATGATAAGGTTCAAAAAATTTGGAACATAAGGAGTGAAAATATAACATAGTCATCAAGCCATTTCAAAAAAGAAATAGTTATATTTAAGTGTTCTCTAAAGTATATATTATGTAAGAATATTTCCCCAAGTTAATTAGATAGCTATTTTTAGTTCACAATTTTTTTTGTAAATCAAAACTACAGAAAAGGTCACTTGACTATATTGAATACTGGCGCTACTGTCTTAAGATGCCATTATTGAGTTCTAAGCTTCCTTTTTTGGCTCTTCTGGTTTTATACTTTCATGTTTGAGAAAAATGATATATAGCAGTGATACATGTCTCCTCTTACCAGATGTTTTTGTTCTCAGTCACAAAAAGTATGTGTGTGAATTTAAATTATGAAAAAGAAAACTATTTCAAACCAAAATATCAAAGTTTAGTTTTCCCCAAATATGGACAATGCCATTGTTTTAAAAGAACATAAAGAAACACTTTGGGAGTTGGCTGTTGTTCATGGCAAAATGAAAGGATACTCCTACTCTTGCAAAACAGGTCTTTTCCTTTTTAAATGAAAATCCAAAAATGCCCAATCTTGTAGGATAAGTGGCGCCACAAGAACGATAAGATTATACTAGATAACAGATAGGGCCCTGAATAGCTCCTATTCACACAATGAAATTATACATTATAATTTGTCTTAATAATTTTCAATGCACAGTTAGAAATTCTGGAATAGGTGCTGCAGTTAAGTGATTTTTATTAAAATTGGAGAAAGGTCCAATTTAACATGGTATGATTCTTCATTCTTCATTACTATTTATAAGTTAACTCTTATTTTCTATTGGCATTGAATAAAATAGAACCTTCCTACCAATGTTTTTCCTTCAATATGACTGTCCCTTTTTAAACCTGAGGAAGCACATAGTGGGAGACTGAGAGCCTGACCTTCAGCAGTGGTCAGCACAAAGGGTATTCAGGGTGATTCAGTACACTGGCCCTGATCCCCACTGGCCCTGATCCCCACTTGAATGGAAGCTGAGATCAAAGGATGCTTATCACCTTCCTAGTGTAATGCCATTATCTGACTAGCTTTCTAACAATTAGCTAAGCACCCCCCAATTTCTGTTATTTCTTTATCCTCTTTTCAAGTTAACTGATTTCTTTAGCACAAATTTACAAACTATTCATTTTCTTCCAATTCAGACTCCAAAAGAATCCTATTTGAGTTAAATAATACTCCACATCTTATCAAATCCTTTTGTTGCACCAAACAGCTACAAAAATAAAAAATAAAAAAGAATCCAGGGCAGGACAGAGAGGAAGGGGGGAGGTGCGGAGAGACAATGAGCCCAATGACAAGGCAGAGCTGACATCTGAATCTTGATTAGCTAGAATGTAAAGGCACAGGGTGCAAAGAACATTGGACTAAGTGTCTGAAGAATTGTGTGCTATAACCTGCCTGTCCAGGTAATGTGATTTCTCTTCAATAAATGTTTTGAGAAAGCTTTGTTTTATACTTGCTTATTGGAATGCTAAAACGTATGGTCTTTTAACAGTAATTTTGTCCAGTTTTTTCACTAGGAAACCACAATGATAATTATTGCCCCTTTGGTAATGCAGCTAAATCTTAGAGATTTCAATAGAACTTTCCATTATATGATAGAAATTGAGGCCTAAAAAAAATATACACTTAAATATATCAATATTCTGTATCAGTATTGTTTAAGGCTAATGGACTACACATGTATTTTGTATTGACCAGGAGGAAAAAGAAAGAAAAAAAAACAACAACAATGAGGGTATACAAATCCCAAAGTCATTAATTTCATATCAATCAGGTCTGATTTGCAAACTAGAATTGGTGCCACTTTTACCTAAAAATTTCATTGGAATCTGCCTAAGAAGTTCATGGTGCTGTTAACAAGCAATTACAGTTGCAAAATTTTGATAAGTGACAACCAGAGTGGCCTTTGTGCAACACAAATCAGATTAATTTGTGAATTCAGACATTATAATTTTTAGTGAATTGTGCATTTGCACTATTTTTATCCCCCTTTCTCTTGCTTAATTCACTAATTTTCTAATTACATGTTTGGCAATTTGGTAATTTGATAAAGTACACAGCATTTTTATAGGTGTAATTATAGATTATACTTGAAGATTAATAAGAGATTACTAAATGTATTTGTAAGAAATTGAGCAAGCAAGTAACTTTTCTTGTTCTCTATCTTAATATAAGAAATAAATCATGGGCCTCAATAATCTCTAAGAACCCTTCTAGCTGTAAAATTCTATAAATTTTTGCTAAACAAATAATCCTAATTTTTTCAACATTTCGTAATTAGTCTTTACGTGGTGCCTCTAAACTTCCGGCTTTCATTCAAAGCAGGAAAAAAACAAGGAAAAGAACTCACACTGTCTTTAAATCATTGCAGATACTTTCACAAGTCATTGAATATAAAAACTATTTTACATTACTATAAAATTTTTACTATAACAAATTCATCTTGTCATATTTACTTTACTATTAAATCTGCAACTGTAGAACTCTGAAATGACACACCTGTTCTCAATCCAGCAGCACTCGTGCTAGAATGGGAAACAATGCACCTAAGTCATGAAAGAAAATAGGACTTCACTGAATTCGTTTTCCAGGAATAAAAGAGTGGTATAACTTTTCTTCAAAAAGTACTTATCGATTGGCACATAAGTGCCAAATATTTTGCTGGTGCTACAGCAAATAGCACACAACCAGAATTCAAGGAATTTAAAAGTCGATAGGAGACATATGAAAAGTATCTATTCATTTCTTCTTCCATTCATTCATTCAACATTTTTTAATTCTGCTTTATTTACAATTGTCCATGGAGCTTACAAATGACCCTTGTCCATGACCCTCAAGGGAGGTCATGCTAAAAACAAAACAACCATAGGCAATTAACAAAGTATGACAAATGCTAGGTAGATAATCCAAAATCAGTGATGTGATCCACAGTTAGTTTCAAGGTGCTTTTTTAGATTGACTGGTTCAGCAAAGTCCCACTGAAGAGGTATCATTTAAGTTCAGATTAAATGTCAAAAGAGAAAATAGTTGCTTGAAGATCAAGGAAAGGAGTATTTGAGGGAATTCAAAACCTCTTCCAAAGAAACTAAATTTTTGAAAGTACTTAACACACCTGAGGAAAAGTAAGGTGAGTAGTGTTCTTGTGATGTGAGTTGAGGCCAGGAAGGAGGGCAGGGGACAGACAAGGTAGGTGTTTGTGAGCGTAAAGTGTTCAGATTGTATTTTAAATACCATGCAAAGGCAAGGACGATACTTTAAAGGTGAGTGCCTTGATTTATATATCCAAACTGTCACAGGGTTTCCTGTGGGAACTGTACTGACAGGAAGGAGTCCTGTTAAGATGTTTCTTTAATAAACTAGGGAGAAATGATGAAATTATGATGAAATAAGAAAGTGTAGATGATTAAACAAGGATGAAATGAAGGGTTTAGAGATTGTTAATGGAGCTGAAGTGAAGGGGAATGATTTGCGATATATTTTGAAGGTCAATTTGATGATACCTGTTTGAATGTTGAAGAGGAGAAAAGATTAAAAAAAGAGGAAGAAAGAAGGAAGGAAAGGGAAGGTTAGAGAAGGAAAGGAGGAAAATAGGTAAACCTTAACAGTAATAGATATCACCAATTTCAGAATGATAACTGATGAGTTTGGACAAAACTCCCTAGCCCAGCAATTTGTTTGGAACTAAAAGGAAGGAGCTGATTTTGTTTAATACCTGAAGTGCTGGTATGTACCTCATAATCATCTATTTTATTTTGTTGAATATTCAAGGAAGTTTTTCAATGCATGTTTGTTTGTTTTTTCTTACTTTATGGAGGAAAAATCTAGGATCGGAGGGTGTGGAAGTTTATTAAAGAAAACCCAGCTAGGAGTCGGTGGAGCTGTATTTGGAATGTTTGGAGTTTGGAACCATATCCTTTCCTCTGTCCACCTAGAATTCTGTCTACTAAATTCTTCATACCCACTGGACACAATTTTAATTGCCTTCTCTTCTTGAGACAACTTGAAAAAGCAATTTGTGATTCTCTGTCTTTGCTCCCCATTTGCCTTTATTGTAAGAAGGAGGAAACAGCAAAGCTGTTCACATAAACTGCTTTGGCTGAATGTGCAATTACTTTATAATGAGTGGAAGGAATATTTTAACTTAAAAACAAAAAAAAAGAACTGGCATGGAATTCATCATAAGGCATTCTAATGAACAGAACAAAACCAGTTTGTGCATAAATATGTAATATCTTGGCATCTGATTTGATATTTCTTAATGGCAAACATAGAAGAGCCATTTGTCATTCTTTTTTTTTTAAAGAAAAGACTTGTTTGTCAGCTTAAAATATATTTTTGGTTAGGTTGGATAAATTAAATAATCAGAAAGTATTTGAGTGCCTACTTTGTGTCTAGTGAATCACATAATATATGTATAGTGCATACTACATAAATATTATTCTTTTCAAAGCATTTCTTTAGCAAGAGCAGCAGCCTGCTTCCAATAGTTCTTCAAACAATTTTTTTTTAAGACAGAGACTCCAACAGAGTTAATATGCCTTACAAAACCAACTATTTTAAGTAAAATATTTAAACAGAGTTTCTTGAATATTGACTTGATGTAATTTCTTCTTACCTTTGCTAAAAATCAGCAAAGTTGAGTGAAGCTTGCTAGATTTGACTGTATTTATTCTTTTTTCTTAAAGATTTTATTTATTTATTTTTAGAATGAGGGAGAGAAATATTGATGTGAGAGAGAAACATTGATTAGTTGCCTCTTGTATGTGCCCTGACTAGAGACCAAACCTGCAACCCAGGCATATGCCCTGACCAGATCTTTCACTTTGTGGAACGATGCCCAACCAACTGAGCCACAATGGACAGGGCTTGCGTGTATTTATTCTTTTATTCTTTTTATTTTTAATCCTCAGCTGAGGAAATATTTAATTGATTTGAGAAAGAGACAGAGAGAGAGAGAAAGAGAGAGAAACATTGAATGGTTGCCTCCCTACCAGCTGCGACCAGAATTGAACCTACAACCTTTTGGTGTACAGGACAATGCTCCAACCAACCCACCCAGGGTGGCTGTATTTATTCTTAAACTTTAGAGTTGTATAAAGCTGTCTTTAATATATTTTATTAAAATATACATGAGCAGGTTATATATATTCATGTGTTTGGAAAGATTTTGATAATAGTTACTATCAATGGAAAACACAATTTCAAATACTCAGTTTCAAAAACTTCATTGTACTTTTGGATATAAATATTAAAGTTTTTGAAAGTCAAAACATTTTCCAGAACCAACTTTTTAAAAAGGAAATGAATGACCCACAGGGAAAGTTTCCCGTAATCAGTCTGGGGCCAGTGGTTACAATGAAAGCACATCATGGCACTGGGTAGACTTTCATACAAGTTCATAAATAATAATGATCAATTGATTTTCAAGCTTTTTTGGTCTCAAAAAACGTGAATCAATTCTTGAATTAGATCATTTGGCAATCTCTTTAGGGGAAAGTTTAAATTTAGCTAAGAGGAAAATTTGCATTTGAATGAAAGCCTCTGTCTCTTGGACTTTTGGATTTACCTGGGCTTACTGGGTAATGGTCTTTTCAGTCCCCCTACAGAGTCTCACACGTGGTGCTCTAGGAAGGGAATATTATTCTTTGAGCTTATACTTAGCTTTCCTGTATTTTATTTAATACTACAAAAACCCTTAAATGTCATTGCTTTGACACAAGAATACCCAGTAAATTATACAGGTTCTAATCCATTTCTGAGAGTAAAATTGATATAATCTCAAAATTGCCTGAATGATAAGCACTTAACAGATATTCAGATGCCCTTTCTTCTATCTAAAGGTTTCTGCACAAAAGGTTTCTATACCTCTCTGTGGTCTTTTTGCTTTAAGTAATATTGGTCACATCCAGTTCCTATATTTCAATTAAAAATTTTATTTAATGACTATCTCTTAAGTACCTTTGAATAAGGAAATCGAGAGTTGGAAATTTTTAGTTTTAAGTAATAGTTCTTAGTAATGCATGTAACAAGCTATTGTTTCAGAAGTGAAGTTATGCCCCACCCTGATTCCAGGAGACCACAAGCAATTCCCCCTCTGTGCCCCAGGAGGCCTGCAAACAATCAAGATGGTGTCGGAGCCATTGTGCTCCAGGGAGGGACGTCCACCCGCCCAGGACACAGATAAAGAATCACTCATCAACAGAGGAAAGAATGTTAGGCTTTTATCTGATTAACCTTTTCCCTGAATTCCAACCCCCTTCCCTACACTTTTCTTTTCCTTATAAAAAGGTCATTTTGAAATGAATGTAAGACAGTCTTTTAGGGTACATAATCCCTGCCTGCTCAGATCGCAGGCCATCTGAATAGAGTGCGCATTAACATTCAATGCCTGTTTCTGCTTATTGGTTCTGTTAGTGACAGGAGGCATGAATGCCGACTCTTCCAGTTTCACCTTCTCTGTGCTAGACTTTTGGACTAGGACCTAGGTGTACAGAATTAGGAAATTATATTCTTTCCCTTCTTCATAGAAGTCATCCTAACAGCAAAGGCACAGAATTAAATACACACAAACACACACACACACACACGATTAGAATGGTGATAAATGACAAGAGAAACAATAAGAGTGCTAGGAAAGCAAATAACAGAAATGAAAAGGTGCTATTTAAAACTGGGTGGTCAAAAGATCCTTTTCTGAGAGGATGATATATAAACTAAAACTTCCATGATGAAAACAATCCACCCTTTCAGATGTATGTATGGTGAGTAAGCAATTGGAGGTGGGCAGAGAATCTTTCAGAATAAGTTAATTCCATGAGCAAAGACCACAAATAAGAAAAAAATAATAATTGGAAGGGAGTAAGAAGGGCTGGGGCACTGCAATCAAAGGAGAAATGTATGTGACGCTTGAGAATTATTGGCAGTCAGAAGGCAACAGGCGTCATGGGACCCCAGTGAGGGACTTGAAGTAGGGCGATGACATAATCCCTAATGCACTTTTTACTGGAGTAATGAGTGAGTTGTACTGAAATGATTCAATATGGTGTTCATGCTAGCCTGGAAAACATTGTGAAAAATGGTGGTCTGATATTTTGAGGACACAGGCACCACCCAGACAATCACCGATTCACCGGAGGGACTCACACCACCACAGTGAGCATACACAGCAGAATAACAGCGAGAGTCTGGAGGTGTTCATACATACGCTTTCTATGCTTTCCCTCTGTAGGGGAGACTCTCCGAAGGAGCCCTACCTTCAGCAGTGAAAAGAATGCCTTTTCACTGCCCAATGTGTTTGCCTAGGGAAACCTGTTTGAGATTCAGGGATCAAGATTTTTATTGGAAGATAGTTACAGAGGCACAAACTAGGGGCCATAACTAATGAAATTCCAGGCCCCCCGAAGGAAAGCAGGTTCAGTGCCCTAGGCAGGCAAAACAACCTTATCAGTGTATCAAACATTTCAAAGGCTAAATTTCCAGATGTCAGCTCAGAGCCCACCTACAAGCAGGCCTTCTAAGATAAGCACCTCCGGCTCAGCTCACTGTGATAAGTCTTTTCTGCACAGCCAGAACTGCTGAGATAGAGATAGGCCCAAAGCATCAGAGAAAGACATTCAGAAGTTCAGAAGTTGATTCCCCCAAACTGGAAGTGTTCTATCTTTTCCTACAAAAGTCTGGTCAGAATTCAAGCCCATCTCAAATTCTAGTTCCACTACGTAATCATCCTTCATTCTCTGCCTACATTCTCTTATGGAACTTTGTAGTCCATGAAACCCTCAGCTGTTGTTTGTTTTATTCCTATGATATTTTACATATGTTATATTTCCCAATTGTCATAACTCATTTTTTAATCCTTTATTATAAACTTTCCATGGAAAGGCTGAGTTTTGATGTTGGCTTTGTAGTTCCCTCACTCCCTGTAAGAACAAAGGCCATAGAACTAAGTGTAGGATGAATAAAAGAAATGAGAAACATGTAGAATAAGTGAGCAGAAATTCCCATTCATTTAGCATTTTTATTTAGTTCAGTGCATTTAGAATACATGTCCACTGAAATATTCAAAAGGAACATAACTGTACTGATAGAAATTGTTAGTATGATCTGTATTACCCCAAATCACAGTGTATGTATGCCATAATGTCTGCAACACATTATTGTTTTCGTGTCTTAGATTTTTATTCAAAAATATATAACTATTTTAACAACAAGAGAGCTAAATTTACTTCAGAAAGACAAATAACCATGTGGAGAAGCATCATATTTAATGGTGCAGTTGGTTTTGTTATTATTTTATCTCCTGGTAGCAATGTGAGCGTATTTATTATTGTTTTAAACTTTACCAGCCACCCCAATGGTTTCCTATGTTTGTTTATTTTGGGTTGTGGTTATGATTCCTACATAAATGTCTACAGATCCCTTCAAGCTTCAGACTACTTCTGGAAAGGCTATAGCCTCTAAAGGTAAGAATTTATATTCCCATGGGCCTATTCACAAAATAGAGTAGCACATTTGACAGGAGAAGTGATGGAAATAGATTCTGTTGCAGGGGAGTTAATCCGTATCTATCCTGTTTTGGCTGAAAGCATAAATACCAAGCAGAAAAAAATAGTGCCTCTTCCTAGCATACCAGACCTTGGAATTACCACGAAGTCTGTAACAATAGCAGTGGGTGGACACATGACAATTAGGAAGTGGATTTCAACCGCTAACCCATTCACAAATGCTGCAGAAAATGCCTTCAGGCACAAACCAGGTTTCTCCCATCAAAGTTTGCATGCACAACTTCGAAGTTAAACAGCACTTTTCTCTCTCACTCTAGGCAAAGAATAATTTCAAACCTTTATTAATAAGTGTCCATTTGATCTGTTTAGACACCTGTATAAAAATGTAAGAAAAATTATTCCTTATCCTCTAATTGCTAAAGGCTTTTCTGTTTAGTTTAATGAAAGTTCAAATACTCTCCCTCCCTGCATCTAGGTTACTTCCTATATCTATAGGGAAGTTGAATATCATAGTTGTTAATAACTTGGTAAAATCAGGCAAACTTTGGTTCAAATCCCTACTACTCTACTTACAAACTACACAAGTAATCTCCCTGAGTCACAGGTTCTGTACCTTTAAAATGGCATACTAATACCCATTGCAAAAGGTTTTATGAGAATAAATATAACACCAAATGTGTACCAGAGTATTTGATATTAGTAAGCCCTAGCTAAGCATTTCAGAAGTAGTATTAATTGTAGCAATTATACTAGTATATATGTCAATATGAAACTGGCCATGTCTCTGACAAGGTGAGACTTATTTTTCTCATTTCAGAAACAAGAATTTTTCTGTTGTTGACTCAGTATCTTAATGATGTTAGGACATAGGACTGAGTTATTGTCTTGACTCTGTCCTGCTGCTACTCCAGCCAATGTACCACCTTTATGGTTGATAGAAGGGCAGTGTTAATCCCAACTATTCCTTTAATCAAAAAAGCAAGTGATATATGAAGCCCTCTATGGGTCAATGGACACCTCTAAATCTAAGAAAAGCTGAGAATGAATCTTTGGATTTCCAAACACTATAGTAAAAGTAGCATGAGGAAAAGGAATTGAAAAGGAAATGCCTTCTAGCTATGTACCCATATATAGTATTTCTTAAGTTCTAGGTACTGTTTTAAGAACTTTGCTTACATTAACTAATTTAATCCTGTCAACAACCCTTTACAACACAATGTGTTAGACATAACTTTTATTTTCTATAACTTTTTATTTTCTATAACTTTCTATAACAGTATCATAACTTTTTTTTCTAGATATAGGAATTGCTGCACAGAAAGGTTAAATGCGGGTCCCAAGATCACATGGCTCATCCATGAGAACTGGGGTTCAAATCCAGTTACTCTGACTTCAGGGTCTGTATCCTTAATTCTCATGCTCTACTGCCCCTCAGAGAAGAGGACAGCAGCACTGTCTGCCAAGTAGTTGCAGCCAGCAGGAGGAGCAGGCCTTCCTCAGAGGGTAGCAGGGACCCAAACTTAAGCTATGTTGACAGAGTAGTGATTGCTCTGACAAGCAGATTTTATGAGCAGAGATCCCTAGCCCCAGAGATCCTGGGAACTTACTCATTCTCTGCTATGGTTCCTTGATGCCTGATGGAAATACATCTTTAGAATATGATGCGGCCTACAAAATATTCTGTTTGGAGAAAAAAAGAAGGAATGATCAGGTCTTAAAGAAGAAGGAATGATCAGGCCATGAAGAATTTTGAAATATATGAGATGTAAATGTTAGATAACTATATTAGTACTTACAAATCTTTCAGTATGAAAGAATACAAAACAAAACAATTCCCTTTTTTGGTAATCAACAGCTGAAGGAAGGAGAAAGTTAGTAGACTACATAGTTGACCTGAACAGAATCATTCATCAAGTAGATCTGACATTTACAGAATACTTCAGCCAACAAAGCAGAATACTATTCTCTTCTCAAACTCACATGGAACATTCACCAAGACAATCCACATTAGGGGATGTGAAACATACCTTAACAAACTTCACATATTGGAAATCAGACCACAAGGGATTAAAGTAGGAATGCATAACAGAAATACAACTATTCAAATATATTTATAGATTAAACAATATGCTTCTATAAAACACATGGGTCAAAGGATGTCTCAAGAGAAACTAACAAATATTTTGAACTAAATGTAAATGAAAATACAACTTACCAAAATGTATAGAATATACTGGAAGCAGTGCTTAGGGAGACATTTTTACCATTTAATGTTATAACTCACAAAACTCAACAATAAGAAAACAAACAACCCAGTTGAAAAGTGAGTAAAGGATCAGAACAGTACTAAGGAAGATAGGCAGATTGAAAAGCAGCATATGAAAAGATACTCTATATCATCTGTCATTAGAGAATTGAAAATTTAAACAATGAGAGGTATCACTATATGTGTTAACATGGCTAAAACTCAAAACACTGGCAGTGCTGGGGAAGATGTGGAGCAACCGTAACTTTCGTTCATTGCTGGTGGGAATGCAAAGTGGTGCAGCCACTGGCAGATAACTTGGCCATTTTTTTTACAAAGCAAAAATTAATCTTACCATATGATGCAGCAGTTGTGCTCATAGGTATTTACCCAACTGAGATGAAAAACTATGTCCACTCAAAAACCTGCACAGGGATGTTTATAGCAGGTTTATCCATAAGTCCTATAAATTGGAAATAATCAAAATGTCATTAATAGATAAAGAAATAAACTTTATATCCAAACAAGGGAATATCATGCAGTGATAAAAAGAAATGAACTATCAAATCATGCAAACACAAGAAACCAGTCTGAAAATGGTACATGCTATATGATTTCAATTGTATGACATTCTGGAAAAGTCTAAACTATATATAGATGCTGGGAAAAGATCAGTGGTTGCGGGCGTTCATGGGGAGAGAGACAAAAGGTGACTCACAGGGAGGGGAGGGTTGTGAATTCTTCTGTGTGACGCTGTAATGGCAGATACATGGCATTACGCATTTTCAAAATCCATAGAACTTCGTAAGACAGAGTGAACAGCATTAATTTTGAAAATTAACAAAAAATTATTTAGAAGGTCAGAAGATCTCAGAAAAGAAAGCAGGCTATGGCAAGAAAATCTAACTCATTGGCAGTATATAAAATAAGTTTACTGAAGGGCAGAATAGGGTTATAAATACAAAATAATATAAAATTAGGTTCAGTTGCCTTGGTCAGACTCTGAGCAGACTTGTGGTATGTGACCATTACCTCCGAAGAGGGGGTGCATTGTCCTTGCCACTATTGCCCAGGCTGAGAATCACTTGACTCTGTGATCTGGAGTCAGCATGTTTTGGCTTAAAATGTGTGAAACCAAGTCATACTAAAGAAATCTTTTAAAATATTTTTTTCATGTAGAAAATGGTGATAAAATATCTGCCTCAAAGAGCTCTATGGAAATTAAATATTATTTATATAATAGGTATTTTAAGGAGTTGCCGGAATAGGAAAGCTTATCCTGATCACTGTGGCTAGACAGCCCTCTGGTTTTCTACCACCCAAGAACTTATTTCTTTTTCAGCTCTGTTAAGTATGAGCATAGTTTCAGGATTAAATCTTTCCAAAACCTAAACTTCTTTGTTCTCCCTTTTCCATCACCACTTCCCAACATTAGCCTAAGTTAAAGAGAAGAACCGTATCAATCTTTAGAAGAGTAGTAATTACATTGCCAACCTTGGGTAGTAATGAGGGTATAATTAGTTGTAGTCCCAGGCAGTTGCTTATTGTGCCTCCCTGGAAAAATCCTGATTTACCAACTAAAATGAATTCAATTAAGCAGCATCCTCTTAGCGAGGCTCTGCCTTCTCTAGCAGCATATATGTGCTTCTATACAACTCTCACCAAATTAAAGAATAAAATGAAACTTTAAACCATGAGGCAAATACTAAGTAACTAGAACTCCAGAAAGACATATCAGAGACTGGATGAGAAAACTAGGATGGCTTTTCATCAGTGTAATCTTCTCCTAATGAATAAAAGATGAGTCCCAAAGGTCATTTTTATTTAGGTGCCTTAATTTTCTTTAAGAAATAGATTGCAAAATATATTATTTGGCTCGTGAAATTTTTACTGCACCAACAATTCTTGGTATAATTTAGTAAAAGTTATGTAGGTTGTTTCACATCATTCATTTACAAATTGAACTACACTATCATCCTCACTGTTTCCATTATGAATTAAAGTGAGTCACACCACAGGAAGGAATGCCAGAAGTCGCTGTGCCTCCCTAATATTAATACATAGTCCTCTCTTTGTTGTAGATTGAAATATAAGTGTTGCTGTACAACATTTAGAGGTCTTAGATATTTAAAAACAGTATTTTTTCTTAATTGTCTAATACATCCATAAAAGATACTGTTATTTCTAAGTCTAAAATCTATCACACCCTCAATGATTTGGCTCATCTAGGGTTTGAGAAATTCTTAGTCATCACATAATGACTCTCACTGCTTATGAGTAAAGATCTTTCTCTAGCTTCTTCTTTATTTTCATTTTTGACATCACAGCTGCTGCTTCATGAATGCTCCAGTGTATTCACAAGACATGAACAAGTTTTCTTTTTTTTAAGTGGATATTCTGAATTTAAAATTTTTGAAATCAAAGATAAAACACGATGAGAACTGTTTTCTCTTTAGGCAAACACAATATCAAAGATATTCACTGCAGATGGAAATGTTTATACAAAAGAGCACACATACTTCCATTTATAAAATGAAAACATGTAAAACATCCAGCTTCCTGAATCTAGCCAAGTTCCAGAAACATCCAAAAGTTCTTTAGGTGGTTGGCTTTTAAAGGATCACCTCTTTTGTCCTCCTTTTTAATTCCTTAAAAATAATATTTCAAAAGATATACCTTGTAAGTAAGACTGTTTTCTCAACCCTTTCCAATCCTAAGGCCCCAGTTAAAACCAGGTTTTTAGAACCATCAGAAAATATATTTTAACTCAAATTCTTCTACTCCAGGCCAATGGGCATATGTGACAAAAAAAGCTAACAGCATAAATCTATCATTTAGAATTTGCATAATAACTATTCTTGGCATAGTAAAGTCTTAATTAAACATGTTTACAGAATTATTCTCTCATACACCCTTCATTCAGTTGATTGCCTTCCATTGAGATTTCAACTAAATATGGAGGGATTGCCCTGGTCTACGCATATCAACACACAATCTAAAAAAACACTTGTTTCTATATTCCTGACTGAATTTTAGATTTGTTTTCTGCCCAATAAAAGTTCCATGGCCCTGGCTGGTGTAGCACAGTGGACTGAGCGTGGGCCTGAGAACCAAAGAGTTGCCAGCCAGTTTGATTCCCAGTCAGGGCACATGCCTGGGTTTCCAGCCAGGTCCCCGGTAGGGGGCACTTGAGTGGCAACCATACATTGATGTTTCTCTCCCTCTCTTTCTCCTTCCCTTCCTCTCTCTCTAAAAATAAATAAAATCTTAAAAAATAAAAAGATATGACCTTGTTTTTAAAAAAGAAGTTCCATGAACACTTATATATGGAAACATTTTCACCAGCCACACCGATCTGGAGGATATAAACATGGCTTCATTAAAAGTAGTTAACTCTTCTTCTCCATTTTCATATAGACTCAGCGTTAGAGGAATCAAAGCTTCTGACAAAATTTCACATGGGACTTTTTTTCTGTTAATAGGTGGATATGTCACTTTTGATACCAAATGGCCACTATGATTTTCTTTATCCCTTATTCCAAGGATCTATGGAAAGATCTTCTCTGGAGGTCTTTATTCCCTAAGAATCTGCTTCATTCATCCATTGAAATATTTATCCCACAAATATTTGTTTAGTCCTTACTATGTCTCAGAACTTTTTATATTCTGTGCATACAGCATTGAGTAAAACAGAATTTCCTGCCCACATGCATCTATACTCTAGTAGGAAAAGATAAATGATTAGCAAGGTAAATATGCTTTACATATAAGATATACACACTATTAATGACTATGGAGAAGAGTGAAGCAGAAAAGAGGAAAGAGAATGATATGGCAGGGAACTGTATGATTTTCATTCCTCTGGGTGTCAAAGATGGTAATATTGACTTTTGTGCCAGTAAATTATAAATTCTATAAAACAAAAACTTTTCTTCTGTTTTAATCATAGTACTCCTAGCATGGACACAATTGTGTCCATATCTTAAATATATAGTAGACATATAGGTTTAACAAACTAGTGTGAAGGATGTTAACTACAAAAACTGACATTTATCTAGTTCTAGATTCCACCTCTCAGTATTTCTGGCGTATCCATTACCACAGATTTTACCATGCAGCAATGACACTGTTGTTTTGTAAGTAAAATTGATCCTCAACATGACAAAGTAGAATTACATTTTCTGGAATTACAAATTCAGGATAATGTAAGAAATTATTTAGGACACAAAGGAGTAGTCATGTGGGTTATCCCCCCAAATCGAGATGAATGCATGTCTTCACTTTAGGTGTTACTGACTAGAACTGTTGAATTTTAATAAAAATGTAACTTAGAATCAAATAAAAGAATGCTCCAGTTGATGAAATTCTGGAGACAATTCTCCATGGGCCTCTTGCATTCCTGTGCATCTCTCAAGCAGAAACACTGACTGCCTACATTCTGTACTATCTTTTCAAGGATGTTTGTACTGTGAGGAGCCTTTGAAGAGAGACAGTGCATCCCTCTTGAGCAGAAAGCAGGTTTCTGGTGTGTGTGACTGTGTGTGTATTTTTGACCATAATAAAGATAACCCTTCTCCACCACTATCACAGACAGCCAAGGTCAAGCACGTTTGTACTCCATTATAAAATATTCAGCTTTCCTAATCTTGAGATTCCTCAGCAGTGACACACACCTACTGCACATGAAGCATCTACCTGCGTCCATTTGTGTCACAGATGTAGGGTGTTGGGGACAAGGGGAACCAACACAAACATAAAGCTCACGCTGCCTGTTGTACCATGGCTAATGAAGTTCTTCATTTCTGACTCAGGAGTCATGTGTCTTCTGCCAGCATCCATGGAACTATGACTAGCTAACTTGGCAGCTTTCAAGAAGGGTAAATGCTCAGACATTTCACAGTTCTGGATACCAATATTCATTTTAAAATAATTTAAGCAAACTGTTTGCTCTGAATGTAGTAGTGCTAGAATTAAGTTCCAAAAGCATCAACTTGGGTGGTCAGTCAATGATATTTCCATTTAATTCAAGGTCTTCAGACAAATAAATTGCTTTTAGAAAGCAACTTAAGAGACTTTCTTTGTATTAACTATAAGCAACAAAGGTCAGTTCTTCTGGTATTTTAATGAAAGTCATGTAGTTCATACAATTACAGTTAACTCACGTAATTCATGTTAATGATACAGTTGCATTAGTTTTACTTCAGGTAAAAATCATGTTAATTGTAATATCCCCCAAATATAATTGTATTTGCAATAAGATTATTGTAGTGTTTTGGTAAATATGAGCATTTGGGTGTAGAAAATAGAAAGTAATCAACTGGAATATAAATAAAATATAAAAAAGGAACAGATGCAGTCAAGAAAAGCAGCATTAGCCCTGGCCAGTATGGCTCAGTGGTTGGATCATCGTCCCGTAAACTGAAATGTCATAGGTTCAGTTCCTGGTGAGGGCACATGCCTAGGTTGTGGGTTCAATCCCCGGTCGAGGTGCATTCAAGAGGATACTGATTGATGGTCTCTCACACATGAGTGCTTCTCTCCCTCCTCTCCTCTTTCTCTAAAATCAATAAGCATGTCCTCAGGTGAGGATTAAAAAAGAAAAAAGCAACATTAGCTAGTGATAGTGCTACAGCATGTGCTCTATTAATTTGAATAAGACAAAAAGAGACTAGATTTGAATATTAGCACAGCATTATGGGATTTTTTGCATTTATTACATCCAGATACAAGTAAAGGTGGAGTTTACCCTTAGTTACCAGGGGCTATGACAAACACTTTACATCTTTTTCCAATAGTGCTGTAAGGTAGATCATAGTAGTTATTACATCCTGGAGTTAAAATAAAATCTGGAATGTTAGAAAGTCACTTAAGTGGAAATCATGGCAATCCCCAGATTCTTATTATTCTTATAAAGAGCTAAGTACAGTGTCTGTTCATAAGTTTGGGCTTAATTCATATAACATATTTATCTATATAATTTCCACATCACTATAACCTATTCTCTATACTAATTAGATATTAAATCATGCATTGTTATCTGTACCCTCATTTTGAAGATGAAAAAACAAATCTGAATTAGGTTAAGCAATTTGGCCAAGTCAAACCCCTGTGAAGTATCGAGACCAAACATTGAACCCAGATCTGTGATTTTGTTATACCACAGGCAGCTCAGCTCAGCATTCAGAGCCTGGGTTTAGATCAAATAATAACTGGCAATATTAGGTGAAAATTCATCCAAACACAACTAATGAGATTTTTGACAGGTGACAGGGAAACTACCATTCTGTAAGAAAGCTTTGAAGATTTGGACGGGCAATGAGCAGCATTAGTGGGCCTAACAGCACATCAAGAGATTAAGTGTTGGGACAGAATTTCGAGGGCGTATTTCTAAGGTTTCAAGGAATACTGATAGGATGGGATGATATTCAAGTCTCAGAGAAACCAGTACACCAAGAAAAGTAGATTTTCAAGCATTGACATAATACAACTAGCATGAAGCTAAGAAAAGGGAGGTTTAGGGGACAGATTTAATCATAGGAACAAGGTAGGACCCAGATAAAAAGGCAGATAGACAAAGCAGGATTTTTGCAAAGTGACTGTATACCAACCAAGACAGTTTAACTAGTGAAGCAGAATTCTTTCCACTTTACAAGATAGAAAAGTTAAGATAGATAAACTGTGAGATAAAAAGTGTGTCTACGGTATAATTTAATAAATATGGGGACTAGTTGTTAAGCAAAACATTATGTTTATGAGTTCATTTACTTGCCAATTTTCAAAACCATCTGAATTTTAACATTTTAATATAGTTTGGTGGAATTTTGTTTAGGAAGGGAATGAATTTATAGAATGTGATTTTGAGATTTATAGTCCAAATCTCATTGTTTGAGATTTATTCTGCTAGCTAAATGTATAAAATGAAAATCAAAATTGATCTGCACTTTTGTTGAAGACAATGCTTGCAGCAAATGTGTTTCTTATTGTTTTCTAGTATTTGATTCCAGGTTCTACTCAGGCTGCTATCCTGGTGAGCTAGACCAAATCAAACATTATCCTTGAGGGCCCTTATTGAAATTTTACCATAAAATACTAGCTGGAGACAATGGCTGTTTCTAAGTGTGTTTTTCCTGGGACTATACTATCATGCTTATCTTCCGGAACACAAAATTCTATGGGACTATAGGAACTAGAATAACAGCACATAAGTTAGAAAGAAGCGGAGACTCACTGAGCCAGTAGCCCCCATTTTTCTTTTTGTTTGCTCCACTCCGTTCTTATTTGATCATTCCAGGGAAGAGGTAGATACCTAAGTTATTTTAAGTAGAAAAAAAATTTTCAGACTTTATTTTCCCATGTAAATCACATTAGAGAAAACAATGCAAATATGATTCATTCAGAAGAGAGCTAAGGAAAGAAATGTATTTAACTAATTCTGCTATTAGTCTCAACTAGAAGCTCAGCTCTCCAAACTAGCAACCTAAGTGGGTGTCCTGAGTACCTGGTTTAGAGCCTGTGAATAGCAGTGCTCCTTCAGGGCATTTTTCCCTCCACGTGTGTGTTAGATGGTTTGAGCTCCCCGGAGGCTACAGAATATAACCACTAGTGTATAAGTCAAAGAAAAATAGTGCTAGGAGCTATAAGACACAGGTAGTTATGGACCTACTTTCTACCAGAGATCATTTCCAATCAATCAGAAATTAAAGAACTTTTTCTTAATTATATCAATCAAAGTATTTAAACGTATTTTCTTTTATGACATCAAAACGTACTCTATATGGACCAATGCATTGTCTGATACTTAATTAATATCTATCATTTGACATTTTAATTTCACTTTTTAACCATCAATAAAAATCTATCTGTAAACATTAAAAAATGCCATTTTTTTAAAGTTTCCAAAAATATAAAATATTTTCTTCATAAAAATAATGAAAAAAATTACTTTGAAGTATCATCTGAACATTGCCTTAAAGGTATTATGTTCACATTTGCTGATGCGTAAGGTCTCCCAAAAATCTCTTCCAAGAAATGTGCTAAAAATAAAACATTCTAACATATAATGATGCCCTCCCCGGTTTCAACATTCCTGGCTCAAAGACAAATGAGAAGCTTCAATCCTGTCAAAAATTGATTAAGAAGCACATTCCAAGTCTCATGTTTAGATATATTTCACTTAGATGTTATTCATAGTGTCATAGTTAAATAATTCACAATTTGCCTATCCTCCACACCTCATTCCAGATAAGATAGAGAAAAATCATTTGAAATACTCTACTTGATTAATTTTAGAAGACTAATCCAAACTTCTTAGACTTTGCAGTTTTCTAATTTTTAAAAATTCATTAAATCATATTATATACAGCTTGTTATTTTTTTTGAAAAGCAACATAAAATGTAGATGCTGTTCTTCAGAAATACTTTCATGTCTTCCTTTCATGAAGATGTGCAGTTGTCTATGATATGGATAGTGGATAACAAAATATATGTCCTGTCTTTTCCACTTACAGGTAATCTTTTGTAAAAAAAAAAATATAACCTTTCTGTGTCTGCTTCCTAATCTTTGAAAGGAAAATAATATTATTACTTAATTCAGGATTATTATGAATATATGAATTAATCTATGTAAAGTGCTAAGCATATTAAAGTCTCAAAAATCTTTAACTCTGCCCTAGTTGGTGTGGCTCGGTGGATTGAGTGCCAACCTGCAAATCAAAGGGTCACCGGTTTGATTCCCAGCCTAGGGCACCTGTCTGGGTTGTGGGCTAAGTACCCAGCAAGGGGTGCACAAGAGGCAACCACACATTGATGTTTCTCTTCCTCTCTTGCTCCCTCCCTTTCCCTCTCTAATAAAAATAAATAAAGTATTTTTAAAAACCTTTAAGTATAAATATTATTAATATCAGGTAGCTCAAATTTCTCAAGATGATGTCACTCTTCCTCCCAGCCTCATTAGTTTGTTGAAATGTGACCCCAAACTTACCTACCACTGTAGAGTGATTACATTCTAAGTATCTGTCATATTTTTAATCTCAGATAAATTGCCTTTCCAAACAATTTAAAGGATGGACCAAAAGAAACTATTTATGGTGTGTTTCCTAAAGAATATGGATCCATATATTTCTTTAAGTCAATGTTTAAAAATATTTGTTCAGTTGAATTATTCCATATGATTTTATAGGTGATATTAAAAAGGAAGACTCTATGATGAAATATTTTAGAAAACATTGTTTTAATTGAACTTTAAAATCTTTACAGGTAATTATTTTTCCAAACTTACAGCAAGCTATACTTCCACAAAACTCTTCAAAATTTTACTTCATCAGAGACCTCTACCGTGAACTCTAGATATTCAAAATCCACAATCAAGCCTAAATTTATAAACTGACCCTAATCAGTTTCCTCTTTCCCATAAAAAGTTTGGTCTGTCCTGCGGCTCACTCCAGGAGTCATCCTTGACAGTTCTTTCTTCCTCCTCCCCTGTAATCCAATTCAATAGTATTCCCACTGTGTCACTGTCCTGAACAGGTATATATCTTTCCACTTCCACTGTTTACATTTTACTTCAAGCAATTTTTCTCTCTCCCTCTGATTACATTATTATTCTACAAATTAGTTTCCTATACCTGATCTGGTCTTTCTTCCGTTCATTTGCCACACTACAGAAAGAGGAATTTTGTCAAAACATACAATTCAGTCATTTTTAAAACATTTTCCATTGCTTTACTTTTTTTCTTTGAATAGGAAATATCATTTTTCACATGACCCAAATTATTGGGTTGCCTCCCTCTCTCTCTCTCTCCTTCTCTCTCTCCTCCCTCCCTCTGTCTCTTCCCCAATCATACTCACCTGTTTCACTTCGTAGTGTATGCCACAACCATGGCTCTCTCTTACTGCAAGGCCTTGGCACATGCTGACCCCTCTACTTTCAATACTCTTCCTTCTTTTCCAACTAATTCCTACTCAAGCATTAGATCTAAGCTCCAGGGCTGAAGCTCCCGCCCCTGCCACCATTTAAGTCAGATTTGTTCTGAGTGTGTGTGTGTGTGTCGTGTGTGTGTGTGTGTGTTTGTGATTTGAGTAGACTTGAGGAGCAGAGTTCATTAAAAAATATTATGTAGTTCATAGAATGTTATCATCCTCTATGATTGAACAATTATGTTCAGATTGTATTTTCGAATGATGACCTCAACTCTCTCTCCAATCCCATATGCTGTTCATGTAACTTCTTCTGTTGAGAGGTGGAGTCCATTTCCTACTTCTCATAACAGAGTGGGCTGTGACTTCTTTGACCACAAAGTATGGTAGAATTGACGCTATGTGACCTCCAAGGTTAGGTCATTAAAGACCATGTAGTCTCTGTCCACTTGGTTCTCCTAGAACAACCCAGAACGCAGCCATCAGGTTGGGCAATCTCAGCCACACAGAGAGTCCATGTGTAAGTGGTCTGATGAGTGGATCCAGTTGGGCCAACTTTAAGTCATCTCATCTTTGATTCAAAACATGTCAGTGATGACATCATCTTGGAAACAGATCATCCAGCCCTAGATGCTTATGTCTTGGGCCACTTAATCTCCTAAACTGAATCCTCAGACACAGTGTAGTCTTTCTGAATTCCTAATTTACTTACATATAAGTATAACAAATGCTGTTGTTTTATCACTAAATTAGAAAATATTTGTTAGATAGCAATAATGGCCAAGACAAATCACATTTGTGTTGGGGGGATATATATTTTATATCCTATTCAGTTTTTCTTCTTTGAGCCATAGTTTCCACTTCTATTTTCCCTTCTTTCACTGGCAATTGTACTGCTCTGTGTTAATATGTACACTTGATTAAATGCACACCTATAAGGGACGCTAACAGTTATTATATATATCTTTTTTTCATTGAAATAAATGATCTTGTGATAATATTTTTACCCCTAACTTTCCCAGTCAGCACTGCTTCACAGTCCATTTGGGTTGGCATATGTATATTAAGTTCACCACTCCTAAATGTTTCATGCTAGACCACAGTCCAGCTGTCTGGGGCTGAAAACCTTGATTACCTCTGACTCTCCTCTGCATTAAAAAAAATTACATATTCCAGTATGGACTACTGGAGTATATAACAAGGAATATACAACAAAGAGTGAAATGATTGGTTCAGAAATATATTCATTTTTAAGAAGCATGTTCCCTAAATACCATCAGATATCTGGGCAGTCTGAACTTCTACCAGCAGTCTATGGGAGCACAGGCGTTTCCATTTCATACATAGTTACAAATACTTCACATTTTTCTGAGTTCTAATCCTAATCATATGGAATCCTGGTATTGTTTAAATTTGTAGTTTAGTTATATAATATAGCACCTTTTCAGCCTTGCTATGAACTACCTGTTTATGATGTTTGCTCATTTCATTTATATTCCTGGGTCTTCCTTTTGATTTGCAAAATGTCTTGTATTTTCTAGATAGTCTTTGTTTTGAGCATAGCAAATATTTTCTCCTAGTCTCTAACAAATTTTCTTTAATAAAAAAGTTTGAAATTTAACATATTCAAATCTACATTTAATCATATTTTTTGCTTAGCTTTTCTGCTTAGGTTTTATACTTGACTTTGTATTCAAGTATTTATCGACCCTAAAATTTCCCCTTGTATATAATGGAGAGAGTGATTCACCTTTATTTTTCGCCGCAAAAATCAGTCAACTTTTCCCAATTACTAAGTAATTGACCTCTCTCCCTGTAGTTCAGTGCCCCTTTAATCCCATTCTCTGTGGACAAGACTGCTGGCATTCCTTTCTGCTCCTGCACCAGCACCACAGTGCCCCCACAGTGCTGGCTCTGTGGCACGGTTTAGTAACTAGGGACAGAAGGCCTCCTCTCTGTTTTTCTCTGTCATAGTTTTGGTTAGTCATGGGCTTCTATTCTTTTATGTTTACAGTGGTTTCTCATAATTTTCTAAGTCTTTCATTTTATTGGAATTATTTTCAAGTTATAGTTAAATTTGAGAATGTTAAGTCATCTCATTTAGAATTATGTTATTTCTATTTATTTAAGCTTTATATTATGGCCTACCTTATGATAGTCTTTTAAATTGCTTATAGCTAATTCCTAGATATTCTATTGTTTTGGGGGGAAAAGGAGTGTTTATTTTGTTTTGTTATTTTGAATGGAATAATTAATTATAGCTTATTGTTCATTATTGATAGTAGAATGGAATATCACTTACTATTTTCAGTGGGTATTGTTTGAAATATTTCTGATTTATTTTATTGGAGCCAGAAGGAAATTTGTTAATCATATGTGATCATGTGGCCCAACTCCTTGCTTGGTCCATTGCTTTCTCTCATTTATTGCAGCAGGATGTCAAAACACACCACCATTGTCTCAAGCCAATAATAAACAATTCAAAAGTTTATTATTTACTCGGGCACAAATTGCTGGAAGGGATACCACTGGCAAGCAGATTCTCTGACTTCACAGCAGGGAGAAAAAGTCTAGCCCCGGGTACCTACACTATACAATATTGAATAGTGTTGTAGTCCAACCAATTTCCTGCTCTTAGTAGAGAGATTGGAGGAATAGGGTGAGCTGCCTTGCATGAGAACTTCTCCACACAACTTAGCAGAAGAGCATGTGGCTGTTGTCCAGGCCTGTATTAATATTTTGAGAAAATGTCATTCGGCTGGGAAAGATACCCAAATCTATTTTTTCACATTATATCATCTGCAAAAAAAAATAATAATAATTTGATCTCTTTATAATGCCCTCTTTTTTTTGGAGGGTCATATAAAACCATATTCCATGTTAGAGAGAAAATAACTGACTCTGGAGCTGAACATGCTCATGTCTGACTTCCAACACTACATTTAGTAGCTGTGTGACTTTGTTTCCCATGCCTTAGTTTTTTCACGCATGTATTGAGTAATGTAGTAGTACCTAACTCACAGGTTAGTGGGAGAGTAAAAATGGTTTTGTGTATATAAACCATGTAGAAGAGTCCTGGAAGATGCCAGTGCCAGATTATTCTTTTCAGCGCATGTACCATAGTTTGTAATTATATCCCTCTCATTAAACGTGATTGTCCTTTTATGCCCTGTTTCAGTGGAGGGTTGCTAGGGTCTAATACCCATTGCACGGTACATAGGGAAAAATTGCTCTCCATTTTTGGCATTTTATTCCCTAATTAAATTTTATTTATTTATTTTTAGACAGAGGGGAAGGGAGGTAGAAAGAAAGGGAGGGAAATATCAACGTGAGACAGACACATAGATTGGCTGACTCTTGTACGCACCTTGACCAGGGACCAAGCCAGCAACCCTGGCATATGCCCTTGAATAGGAATTGAATCAGCAACCCATCACTTTGGCAGGTCCATGCCCAACCAGCTGAGCCACACAGGTCAGTGCTAATGCACTGATCTCATATTGAAGGGCTGTAGAAATACCAGTTCTATGAAGTACTTCAATATATTTATTATAAAGAAGTGAATGAATATATATGTTATTAATTGTGCAGGGTTTTATTGGTAGACACACTGGAGGAATTCCTGGTAGGGTAAGAGAAATAGTTTCCATTTTCTGAACAGTTCTTTTGTTTTGGTTGTGGGAAATCACACATTTTCTTCCCTGTTACATGTCTTTGATCACTTGATCATAGTAACCACTAGAAAGCTTAGAGTCAAATTTATGTACACCCTCTAATACAAGTCTGGGGTTTCCATTCTAACTCCTGGTTTCACTATAAGTTTTTTACTTTATTTTTATTTTTCTCAAGTATTTTAATTATTTAATATATTTTATTACCTTTTAAAAACATTCCTTTGCCCTTTACAAAATAAAGCATAATAAACAAAGAAGCCAATTTACAGTGTAGTAATAAAATCATTAACAAATATATATATTGCTACAATAGCAGAGAGAGCCAGAAGAGGCAAAGGATGAAAAGAAACAATGTATATTACACATGTGTTATTTGGGATGGTAAATTGACCTTTCCTTGGGGAACCACACTTCTCCCTACTCCTCCCTTGTTCATTCCAGGTATCAAAGCCTTCCATACCCTGGCCAGTGACTAATATGAGCCTGTGATGTGTGTAAACACGACCAATTAGACATAACTGAGATTTTTGGTGAAACTCTTTGAGAAAAAAGCATGTATTTTTTTCTAATGAGTTTCCTTTAGAAGAGAAGATACAAACCAGGAGTTGCTGCTGGTAACCTTGACACTGTGTGAGGACTGTCTACCTGAATGAAATGACGTTGATGAAAGCAGAGAAGAGCCATAGGACTAAAATACTCATGGACTAAGCCTGTGAATCTGGCTATGCCTAATGCTTTCTGGGGTCCTGTCAATTACTAGCAAAATTTCAAATAAAACAAGGATTTTATAAGAAAGTGGAGGTGCCTGCTCTGGCTAGTGAGGCTTAATTTGTTGGAGCATCATCCCATACACTGAAAGGTTGGGGGTTCGATTCCCGGTCAGGGCACATACCTAGGTTGCAGGTTCGATCCTCTTGTGAGGCATGTGTGGGAGGCACCCAATCAATGTTTCTCACATTGATGTTTCTCTCTCCCTCCCTTCTTTTCCCTCTTTCTAAAATCAATACACGTATTTTTAAAAATTAAAAAAAAGAAAGTACAGGTACCTTAGGTGGAGGTCTTCAGAAATAATAGCCTGGGACAGTATTTGAGGCTAGGTAGCATGTTTTTAGAAGTAATCCCCAGAATCAAGACAGCAGACCAGAAAGAACAAAATGAGAGAAAGGGAAAAGCAACACGAGGGTGCTTTCTAAAGCTGATCATCACAGTGGGCAATGTGGGCTTGATCCTGCCAGGACCTTCTGAGGAACACTGCAGTCTCTACCCAGGATGGCCTGCCCAAGGCAAAAAAGAGGAATACATTTATTCTCTAGCTGCCATCCTCATTAGTCTAGAGACTTCTCCAACATGTACTAATTCCCTTACATTTCCAGGTTTCACAGGTGTGATTGCAAAATGGTTTTTACCAGGCAGACCCATGCCAAAAGTTAGAAACATGAAGTATGTTGCATATGAAGTGATGTCATCTTACACCTGCACAAAGTGTTTGCTAAAACATAACTGGAGCTAAAAAAAAATGGGCTGAGGGCATAGGAAAGTAAAAAGGGAGTACTAAAATGCAGAACAGGATGGGGAGAACTGAGCGTCCTTCTTTCAAAGCTAGGAAGGTGACTATTGTTTTCACAGATGCAAAGCAGCTGTTTGAAGTGTCCTACTGTAAAGGACTCAAACTATGAAGTACAAAGTCTGAAAATAGAAGAAAGTATGAGTTTTTTGTTACCTTATCCCTGTGGACTTCATTAAAGTCATATTGCAATTGAAGCAGACCTGTCTAGAAGCATAAAGGAAAGGAAACTCTGCTTTGCTAAGACAAGCACTTTCTTCCTGAGAGCAGAAGTCCAAACTGAATAAAGATGAAGAATCTGGAGATTTACAGGCTTGAATATCTATGTTTTCTGGTTTAAGTTTATTCAGCAAAATCACAGAGATGAAGCAAAGCTGGAAGTAATATAGAGACTTGAGAGATGATCCCCAGGCTTAGGTCCTTACTCCAAGCACCTGCCTTCCACACCATCTTAGCCAGGCAGAGGTAGTAATTGTTCCCACTTGTATACATTATTCACTGGGACCACAACCTTTGGGCAAGAGCTGATTAGTTCTCTATCTTCATCTCTGGCTGTTAACTCAAAATCTGTTGAGAAAGAGACTTAAGTCATTAGCTAAGGGTGAGGGACATATGCAGAACAAAGATTATTCTGTAAGAAATGAAATTCCCAGGCCAAAGTCTTGATGAATGATCTTGATGAATGATCTATCTTTGGCTTTGGAATTTGACCACAGGCAAAGACAGTGACATTTTGCTCATGTTTTGAGGGAGATGTTTTTTCCTGATACCCTGAAGCAGGCTATCAGGCTTGGCACAGCTCAACCCACTCCTCAATTTCTGGGTTCCTAAACCCCTACCCTGAGGACATGAGCAATAAAGATGAGCATTTTCCAGGAAGAGGCTCCCTCCTCCTTAAGGCCCTTTAGGTGGGATAGTATAGTACACGCAATAGAAATCTTCCTAGAAAACAGAACAAAATTGTCTGGGCACGGGACTTATTCCACTGTCAGGGAAGGGGTGTTGCTGGTACTGTCTGCTCATAAGGATATGCTATTAATTTTGGACCAGTGATCACTGGTGCCATCTCTCTGCTTCTTTATCAAAATAGGAATTCTGATTGCAGGCTTGTCCATTTTATTCTATTGTATTTTAATTATGTTGGAAATGATTAAATATGACATTTAACTTGAAGTTGCTGGATCACGGGTAACTGCATCATATGTGCTTAGTTAGCTCAGCCAAGAAAGTACTTTTCCCCCATTTGGCTTAAGCTGGTTTTGTTTACTGATGGTTGCAGTGAATAGAGTCCTGGCTTTCATAGTGTAGAATTAACTAGAAGAAAGGCTAAATAGATTATAATACATCTATTTGACATAATAACATGGAGCTGTACCAAACAAACAAAAAAAATCCTTAGTGATATGGGGTAATGTTCATGATAGAATTTATGAAGCAAAAGGACAAAAACAATAAATAGTTCTGCTCAAGTAATATAAATAATGAAATACGTACACCATGTCAAAACTATTGAAATGAAATATGTATGCCATTTCAAAACTAGTGAAATGAAATATACAAAATTAAAAACTGGGTTGTTGCAATAACAGAATGTTTTTTCTATATTGTGGTATTGTACATATTTTATACAGTATTTAAAAACAAAATTATACTGCAATTATTTCAATATATCTTCATTTATCCTATGATAATAAATCTAAAGTCATATATATCAATGTTGTCTAGTTCTAAAAATGAAAAATGTAAATGTTTATATAATTATAAATTATTAAATATATTTATATTAGATAAATTAATATAATTTTTACATATAAATACTTTATTTCCTTTGCCTTGAGATAAATTTGATGTAATGCCTAGGCAAATCATTTGAAAAGTGGTATTGTTCATATATGAAACCCTTTATCAAAATATAGTGGGACCTTATAATTACATTATGGCCTAGCAGTCTCTTATTCAATATAACCTTTGTGATAGAAGGTCAAGGTATAAATGACCCTTTTGACAGTGGGAAACAATATAGGTGTAGTCCACAGCATGTAATGGAAAGCAATTACGGTAGTTATCACTTATATACACCTGTAATTAAGTACCTATAGAATTAAGGCTCTGGGTGACCAAGAATTTGCTCCCAAAGAATATTTAGAGAAAATTGAAACACTGTGTTGTTGGCTGGTTGCTTTCTTCTAAGGGTGCTGGAGAACTTAACTGAGGCTTTAAATTCCAAGTTAAACCTCCAAGTAAGGAAATAAACAGATTATAAGACTTCCTTAAAAGAAAGCCTTAGGTCCTATAGCCAGAGTTGAAATTTCTGAAAACTAAACTCGAAGTCTAATCCTATAGGTAGTGAAACTACAATGCAAACTGAATTCTCAATCTTACGCTGTCTTTTATCTAACAGTTATGTCATTTTTTGGGAAGCAATGGGACCCTTGAATTTGGAATGAGGACATATATGCAGATTTAAATGGGCTGAAGATCTTAAACCCTTGTATTTTACTGAGCTTCTTTTTTCAGTAAAAGTAAAGCAATCCTCTCCTTGACTGGAGAAACTATAACCAGAACTCCCTTAACACAATTTCCTTTCAGGGAAGGCTGGTCCTCCTGAGTACCTGTCCCCATCCTTCTCATTGCTCCTAGGCCCCCAACCAAATTCAAGTCCCAGACAGCCCCTGTATATCAGGCTCTAAGTGCCAACTATGAGGGGTTACCATAGACACAGAATGGCAAGATGTTGCTAAATTTTCCCGAAGCAGAATGGTCTTTTGAAGACTTGGCAGGGGGCGCTACTGGGTGACAATACATTGCCTCTGAAAAATGGAGTACTGTTCTCTAGATTGTAGTATATCCTTGGAATCAGTAAGCAATATGCTGTGTTGTTTCTCCCATATCCAGTATCCATGGGTCTGAGAGTCAAGTGGTAGAAATGGGCGTGTATTCTTTCACTTGTATTCCTTATTATCCACTACAAAATTTTTGCTTGCCTTCTCAGTAACACTGGGTTCTGCTGGGCTGTAGGTGTTAGTACCCATGAGCAGAATGTTACCACCAGGAGACATAGCAGGGATTACAGTACACTGGAAAATGGGTCTGCCACCTGGCCACCATGGGTGTCCCACTCTAGCGTACCAACAGGAAAAGGAAGTCACCATAGAGACTGGGATTGAATCTGACTATAAAAGAGAAATTAGGTTCATACGAGAAGCTAAGAAGGGTTGTAACTGGAATCCAGGGGATCCTCAGAGGTAACTCAATTTTCCCACATTCTGTGGTAAAACCTAATAAAAAAATACAATAGCCTAATACAGGCAGGATTGTCAATGGACAGACTCATCAGGTATAAAGGCTTGGGTCACCCTATCAGGTAAGGAACCATAGTAGTTGAGTTTCTTGCTAAGTGCAAAGGTAATGTGAAATTAATAGAAGAAGAAAACTGTAAATCACAGCTATGACCATGTGACCTCATAGAAATGAGAACTGAATTAGTTACAAGTATTTCTTTCTTACACTGATACAAATATATTTATTGTTCATTTCATTTTCTTTCTTTTCCCCCATCTCCTATCCTCCTAATATCTCAGATATGTGATATATTAATATAATGGTTAAACTTATACCTCAGTATATGAATTATAGAATACCAAAATGGTAATATAGCTCATGAGAAAATGACTGAACATTACTCAAATATAGACACTGAGCTATTTAGAATGTGCACTCTTTTGGAGAGTGGGTTAGTATGTTTTCAGCTGCACAAAGATAGCTATGTCAGGCTAAGCTGATACAAGCTTTAGTTACTGTATCTATGTAAAAATTAAGTATGATTTAAACAGGCATGTATGGCTCTCAAGTTGAAAAGCAGTGGACTATGGTAGTTCATCTTATGTCAACATGGCTAAGTTGTAACTACATTTTCTAGCATCTCTTTCCTTTTACAGTTCAGAGTTGAAGTTGGCTGAAAGGGAAAGAAATTTTCATGAGATTGGGAAGGCAGAATTGAAAAAGAATTGAACTATTTTCTAAAGATTTCAGTGGTTGGGTGTGCAAAGAAATAGACACTAGGTATTAGTGTGGGTTTCTGCTTGTCCTTCCTCTCTCCCTCCCTGCTTGCAACTTTCATTCCCAACTCCCCACTCTGCTAACCAATAGCAATCAAGCCTAGACCAAATGCAGAGGCAATAGCCTTCCATGGATTTCTCTACCAATTGTCCTTTCCAGTTTCTCTGACAACTGAGATTACCTGACTTCCTAGCTATCTCTCTTGGAGTTTGTAAACTCCAAGTTGTCCATCCATATCATTGCTTCAGAAGAGCTGGGTGGTAGCTTTTCCCTGATCACTTAAATCCCCTTTTAGATCTTACTTCCTTAGCTCCTCCTGCAATTGCATAAGCAGTGAATTTCATAATATTCACAATATTACATAATAATACACAATATTCATAGTGGTTCTGCTTCCATGAGTGAACCCTGGTTGATTAATAGTCACTTATAAAACAGGTGATAATTACTGCTGTTTTGATACTTCATTTCCTCTCTTGCTTTACAGTTCACCAGTTTCTCTTTATTGTCTCCTTATCTACTTGAGTCTTCTATGTAGTTTCTCCCTTTTCCCTAACCATTTAATGATAAAATGTTCCAGTGGTCAGTCTTGGTCCTTTTCTCAATCTACAATAAACCCTTTGTTGATCTTAAGTAGCATTGCAACTTAACATATTTGATTCATCTTTTTATTCTATATCTATATTCAATCCATTAGAAAATATCCCTGGCTTTCTTTTCAAAGTGTATCCAGAATTCATCAGACTCTGACCAGATATGCCCACTTCACTTATCTGAGCTGCCATTATCTTAAATGTCCTCTTTTGCTCAACTTTTGACACTCTAGAGGTTTCTCAACAAAGAAGCCAGAGTAGTTGTTCCAGATCATTTGTTACACTATTAAATTCTACTGCTCCAATCCCTGCAATATCAATCTATTTCATTAAGAACTACAGCCAGTATCCTCACGTGACTTGTAAGGCTCTGAAAGATGTGTCTGTCTGTTGCTTTTTTGGTAAAAGATTCATCCTTACTCCTCCTCCTCCTTCACTCTACTCCAGCCGCACTGGTCATGTTTATGATTCTTAAACATTCCAAACGTCCTCCCACATCCGGACCTTCATAGCTGTTTTTCCCTCTCATCTTGTATCACCTGCTTAATCAGGCCCACGGTAACCTCAGGATTCCTCGAGGCTGCTCTGTTTTCCCCCATACTATTATTACCTTCAAATGGACCAAATAATTTTATTAATGTATATTATTTCATATTGATCTTCTTCACCCTAACTATGGGTAGAATATAAATGCCTTCAGGGTAGGATTTGGTCTTTTTTCTTTTCAGTTTCTTTGTTATAATCCAAGTACTTTGATTAATACCTAGGAAATAGTGAGCACTCAATATATACGTTGCATTAACAAGTACATGGTGAAATTTATCTCTGTCAAGGATTCAGTACTGTGCTGGACAAATAGATCCTCTCTATATAACTTTTTCTTTCTACTTTATAGAATAGCTGGCAAAAAGATGAAAACATAAAAATGCTTATTAAAATGCATATACAATAAGAATTTTAAAAGGTTTCATTTTATTGTTGATAACTATCTGTTTCTTTTATAAAATTATACCCTTATAAATAATAATGGCAAGCAAAGATTTAATGTCTCACTCTTTCCAAAAATAAATATACAATAGCAATGAATGATGAGAAAATTATCTAACCAAAATATCAATATCATGCATAACCTACTTTCATCTGTATTATAGTTGTCAAAATAAAAGAGGGTCTTTAGAATGACTTTGGAAACTTAAACTGAAGTTTATTTCATACTTCCTCCTTGATAAATGCCAACTATATTTAAATTTAAATAAGCCAGAAGCAAAGGGGAGACCTAAATCCAAGAAATCTATTCCAGCACAAAAAAAGAAAAAAGAAAGAGGTATGATTAGCTGGGATTGAACTGCCTGCCAGAGTGAGGGGTAAAAAAACTTACTGCAAAAACCGCATCTCAGGGAACATTTCCAAATGTTATTGCGGGTGCAGTCTGGTGGTTTGGGTAGCAATGTGGAGCAGAAAGTCCATCAGGAAATCGGTAAAACAGACGTGACCAGAGCCAGTGACCAGTAAGGCAAGAGCACATCCCAAGGACAACCAGGCGCAGCCTAATGCTTTCAAGAAGTCTGAAGAGATCTGCCTTTTATGTGGAGTAAGGCTTTAGTGTTGTGCGGAGTCCACTCTTTGATTCCAGATGTTTTTCTTCCTTATAAGGGTGCTATTCATCTCCTGCTCCTTTCAGCAACAAGCACCCATCTAATCCCAAAAGAGATAACAGAGAGGTACTAGAAATTTCTACCAGTTTCAAGATGTCAAATTTTCCTCAAGGAGACACATCTTAATTTTGGGATATACTCTGGAAAAACATTCCTGTTAAAGATTCTAAATTAAGTATATGCTTGCCAATTATTTAATGTTTTATTTTCCAATTCAAAATCATTACATTCACTCATCTGCAAATAATATTTACAACATCATTAACTTCGTTATCCATATAGGTAGTTTAGAATATGTCCATTTATTTGTATAGTTCATAGTGGCTGACAGAGAATTAGTCTTAGAGAGAAGGCTTTAATAAAAAGTGATTTGTGAGAAATATGTGTATTTATATATCTCCCAGAAATGAAGATGAATGACCCCAAATCTTACTAACAAATGCATGTACCAAAGAAGTAGCATAATCAAAGTGGTATTCTTAATCATCCACATGGCTTTGTGATATTTTCCAAGTCTAATTACAAAACAAAAACTGGAATAAAGTTAGAAAGTTAAGAAACAGTTATACCCTAATATACAGGAAAGTACTAATCTAACCATGTAAAAAAATGTTTTCTCTGCAAAACTGTAAACTTTTTGACATCGGAGACCCTGTAAAGATATTCTATAATGCTAAGTATGGGTCACATATAAAGATGGATCATTAAGACTTAAATGACAAAAATGATCATTGTGTATTAGGCTAGTGCTATACATTATCCTACATAAAGATTTTTTTTTGTTCTGAAACCACAAACACACACACAAACCCCAAATATTTTCAAGAATATCTCCCCATGTCTAAGAAATCATTGTTCAAGGAACTGGAAAATAGAGAGAGGGAGGGAGATAGATACACCCATATCTGTACCTTCAATGAGCCCTATCCTTGATTAATTAACGAAAGAAGAACAACAAACAAAAATACTCCAATAATATGTGACTAGATACATAAATATAAGCAGTCTACAAAGATACCCAAATATATATGAAACCAAATTGTGCATTTCCCACTGAGAAAAGTTTAATTATGCTAGAGTTACCTCTATTTGGCCAAATAATGTTCTTTTGGCAGAACATATTATTTTCAGAAAAAATATATTAGTTGATAGAAATGTTTGTGTTCATTCTTCTTTATAAATAATTTCTCACCATTTATAGAAAAAGTTGTGTTTAAGTATCAACCAAGGAGACCAGCTAATCCCAATTTACACCTAAACACAGTAAAATATGACAAATCACATGTAAGTGACTTGTCTGAGTGAACCCGTAGCAGAGCTGTGATTATAACCCCTTCCTTGAAGTAATGCCTGCTTGTTGGCCCACTGCACATTCCACTGAGACTTGCATATTCAAGAAAGGAGAAGATAATTGTTTAGTTGGAAATGTGAATATTATTTTTTTTAAGAAATAAATTCAGAATTTCAGAAGTTTTTCTTTTTCTCTCTAAAAGTCTTAAATGCTTTATAAATCCTCAGTTGTTAGTTTGTGGTTAAATAAAACATAATTATCTGATAAATCTTTGCAGTGTGGTTTGATTTTTCCTGTAGCACATCCAAAAACCTGAACCAAACTAACACATTTTCTGGCATTCACTCACTGAAAGAAATTACAAGAAAGTAAGCCAGCTTCTTGTCCTGGGGCAAATTTTAGTAAGAACAAAAGTTTTAGTTTCTTAGATAAGGAAAAGAATAAAACTCTCTTGGCATTCTTACAATTTTAAAGCTAAAGACAAATGTAGATTTTCTCAAAACAGAAAACACACATCTGTTTATCTGTCCACATGTCTATTTTTACCGCATGGCCATCTATCTGGTAATAGGTTAATTGCAGGTAGGTGTCTAGTTTCTAAGTTATTGACATGCAGACATTACAGATAGCTGGTGCCTGGCCAGTGGAAGTGGGAATACCCACCAAATCTGTAACTTAATCCTACTAAGTGATATTTTAATTTCATGCCATGAATCTAAGGAGAGGCTAGAAAAAGACAATGTACAATGAAAGTCGCCAAAATGAAACTTAAAAGTTCAAGTAGAAGCTGGAATGACAAGGAGGAAGGACAGCACTGGAGAAACACTGCCAGGTTTCTTAAAGCGAAGATCAAAGTACAAAGAATCATTTAAAAATATTAGTGCTTTTGTAAAACAAAATGTGGAATCATGGCTCACCCTTCTCTAATTCTAAAGACTTAAGAACAATAGAGGTCACAGGTAAGAATTCCCTATACACAAGACAAATCTGAATTTCCAACTGAGAAGTCAGGAATCTGCTTGTCTGGCAGCTGTTCAAAGTGCAGACACCAACCGGACAGGAATGGTTAAATGCCAGCTCAGAGAATTGAGGAATAGAGGAAGTGACCTCCGTGGTTAATTTTAGTCTCAAGATTCTAAATGTAAAGGCACCACAGAGTCAACTAAAAGGAAATTTAGATATAAATAAATAATGGCACTTGGAAATGAAAGACTGTCTCCTTCATGAACCCATACTGATTTTATTTATTATTTTCTTTTGGTTTCTGATATTTTAATTGCTTCTCTTAATGTTTATAAATTTTCAGAGCCTGGGTGGCCTATAACTCTGGGTTGTGAAGGAAAAATCAAGAATATATGGGTTCTTTGTCCTTCTGTAGATTAGCCACATGGTCCTAGGTAAACTGCTAAAATTTTGTAACCCTAAGTAATGAAATTAAAAATTGAAGGTGTTAAAAACTGAGTCAATGACAAAAATTGCTTTTACAAAATACCTGATATTCCCAGAGGTAGCTTTGCTGGCAGACTTCTCATTCCTTTGTAGTTCAAATAGGAATATTTCAGTATATAATATAAGATTACCATTACTCTTTGCTTATTAGTGACAAGTAAACATTACAGAATTCAATACTAAACTTATATTGAAATGTTTAGGTTGAAGCTAATATTCTCAATGAAAAACACAAAAACATTTAAGCCTCCTTCCTACCTAATTTATACCAAAACTCTTAATACCTTCTGGTTTTGTAATTGAATAGTAATTAAATATCAGTTTATGGAAGCAGTTTCATTTTTGTGATTGAAAACATTTTTACAATCAAAACCACTGTTAATAGTTTTACTGAAGTAATTCTCTGACTAAATTTACTAAAAAATGTTTGTGTTGCTTAGTTTTTACACTAAGGATCAAGTGATAATAATCTCAACAAATCAGTAGAAATTAATTGCAGGATTTATCCTCTGTTGTTAAGAACATTAAAATATAAACCTCTGAAAACCAAAACTACTTATAGTGGGGCCTGGAAATGGGGTGTGGGAGTGGGGAACAATGTGAGTGGTGGGTGAGGGAGCTGATGCTGGCAGCCAATCTAGAAAAACTTGTCACCCCAATTTGTCACTTCAATGTTCATAGCAGCACAAGTTAGAATAGCCAAGTGCTGGAAGCAACCTAAATGCCCATCAGTAAATGAGTGGATCAAAAAACTATGGTACATTTCCACAATGTACCTTTCTCTCTACCAGCAGAGAGAAAGAAGGAGCTTAAACCCTTTGCAACAGCATGGATGGAGCTGGAGAGCATTATGCTAAGCGAAATAAGCCAGGTGGTGAGGGACAAATACCATATGATCTCACCTTTTTAACTGGAACATAATCAACAAAAGAAAACAGCAAACAAAATATAAACAGAGACATTGAAATTAAGAACAAACGAACTATAGCCAGAGGGGGAAGGGGGAGGGGACTGTGGGGAGAAGGGTTTTCAAGAACTACTATGAAGGACACATAGACAAAACCAAGGGGGAGGGTGGAAGCAAGGGAGGGAGGGGGATTTGGTGGGGTAGTGGAGAGTGGTGGGGAGAAAATGCAGACAACTGTAATTGAACAATAAAGTAATTTATGGAAAAAAAGAACAATTTGTGGTTTGGCCTTTCTCTATTTCATGGTTTCCACTTACCTGTTTTACATAATAATACCATCCTTATATTACTCTTATTCTTCTTAATTTAAAAAGTCTCCACTTGCAGATTTAAAACCATAGAACAACAGAGATGGTTCTTTTTGTTAAAACAAAAAACAAACAAAACCCCCTAACCTTTAAGTACCTAAATTATTTTCATTTATTCACTATTTAAAAATTGTTTAATGGTTTCTACCATTTCTGTTGCATTCTTGAAGTATAAATTACTATTTTGTTATTATTATTTTGCTTATTGCTTACTTGAACAATAAGGACACTAGGAGTATTATAAAAAATATTTCTTTGGAAGTACATACAGGCTGAAAATATTCAGAGTTCTAAAGGGACCTTTGTGACATTTTCTGCCTTCTGAAACTGGCGCTGTAGGTGGTGCTCTGGTGAGCATTCTAACCTTCCCCTCTCTCAAGTAGTAGCATAAATAGTCCTCCTGTATACACTGTATATCAAGAAGGGTACTAATTCTCATACATTCCCATGTCAACTGCATCGTTTTTCCATCCTTCTGGCCTCCTTGTAAAATTGCATTTGCCTTCTCTATGCAATCTCTTTGTTTTAAAGATAAAGTCCTTTAGTAATTAAAGAGTTCTGTTTTTCATATCATACCCCATGTTTTTCCCAGAGCACTGCTTGTCAATTTTTGTTGACCTATACTTGACATTCTGCTTCACCTGAGAGTTAAAAAAAAAAAAAAGTCTACCTTTCTAGAATCTGATTACATACAGCATTAAACAAATTGGCTTTCTGTGACCATGTGGTACAGATGAGACTGACAGCTCTACTGGCAGTTCTTCCTGCCTACTATGCTTTAGACCCTTTATATTTTCTATTTGGTAGGTATGCTGCTGTAGTGACACAATGGAAAGAAGAGAGTCAAGGGTCTGTGCAGTCTTGACCAAATTCCATAAATCTCTTGTCCTATCTTCTAATTTTTAAGACCAACAGTATGTACTGTAATTCCCAAGGATGTTTTCAATTGTAAAGTTCCATAGGTTTCACAGAATTTTAGTCGTTTTGTATCAATGTTGTTCATGAGGCATTATTCTCTTCTTTCTCCTCCCACTTTCTCCTCCTCTTTGCTTCTTATTTCTTTTAAGAGACAATTGTATTATTAACACTAATATGGATTCTTATCTTTCCATTTGCATATGCTCATTTATAACATGTGCTTATAAAAAGATGTTATATCCCTAACATCATTATAAAAATCCTTAGTAGAGTATAGTTGACATATGTTATTTCCACTTTCCTTTAATAAGGACCTGAATTTATCAAGGGGTCTTGACTCACAGACCCCCAACTATAAGAAGCTTAATTGGTTAAGACTGCAGCTGTGGTGCTCTGAACTCCCCCTTGGCCTTTGCCTTAAGGTCATGCTTCCCACCAGGTGCTCCCAGTGAATGACTAAGCTTGGAAAGTCAGAATGGCCCCTGAGAGACACAGACTCACTTGAGGTCTTTGGCTGGAGGACTCCCCAGTGGCCTTACTGAACCTCCCTTAGACTTCACAGCGGTTGAGGAGCCTTCCACCCAGCCTTTTTTCCCTTTCTCCTTCACTCAGAATGAGACTGACATTGTAGCCTTGCAGCTCTTCTAGACATTCTCCACTTGCTCTCCACCTCCTTTCACACAGGTGGTTCTCACATTTACTCCCATCTTGGCATCTGTTTCTCAGAAGCCCTGGACAAACACAGACCCCCAAAATTAGAGATGCACAAATATCCTAATATTTAAAAGCTAAAATGTAAAATCTAAAGAACCAGAAACTTGAGGTGTATTGGGATCAAATACAATAAAAACATATAATTACCAATAAATACAAAAGAGCTTATGATGCTCACAGTTAAAATGTCTTTATGTCCTTTCTTTACAGAGAAGTGATCAAACATTTAATTCATTTCTACTCCAAGTCCCAAGCTGTCCTTTACACAATAAATGCACCATCTTCCTTAATGAATTTTTTTTTGGCAGATAAGGAAACTGAAACTCAGAGAAGCCGACACTGAACATATGCAGCTACAGAATGTTGGAGTGGAAATGTGAATCTAAGCAGCAATGGCATTCTTAGTTCTTCATCCCATACCACATTTGATATGGTGCTAGCCTGCAAGATCAAGGAAATACAATAGGTGCCACATTTTTCATATTGTTCCTATTTTTATGTGGATTGCCCTAATTTATAGCTGCTTAACAAAAACATCAAGTTAATTGTAAAGATTGCATCCATGTCAAACCTAGTTGATTGCAGTTTGCCACAGAAACTCATCCTAAATGGCTGAAATTTTTTAATAACATAAAAAATGACAATTTTGTCAAATCTGCAGAAGGCAGTGGGGGGGTTACTGATAGGTACGGTGATAGATTTAGAAAGCAAATGGAACTTGGTGGAATAAAATAAACTCAAAGCAGCAAGATGAAGTTTAACAGAGACAACATGTGGCCCTAATTTTAAGTTCAAAAGACAATTTTGTAAGTACAGGATATATCCTGTTCTTACTGCTCAAAGATGAGACCATTTTTCTTCTGAATGTAATATGCACGTTGGTCTTCTGGAATGACAACAGTTCATGTAAAGGTCCAAGATTTTATATGACCACAAACTCTGTGTGAGCCAAAAGTATTACTCTGTTGCTAAAAATGAAAAACTACTTTTAGAATGTACTAATTTACATATGGCATTATCAAAGAAAGTTAAATACACAGATTTGGAGAATTGTCCCCAGGTCTGGGCATCAGCTTTAGAAGGAGACTCCCAAACCCCAGTATTATGGAAAGAATGCTGAAACAATATCCTGGATTAGCATTTACTTACCCATGCATTCAATGAATGTTTAAGTGCACACCATAGAAGAGAAGTTTGCTTGATAAAGGGAATAAAAAAGTGATCCTTTCACTCAAGGAATTCAAAGCCTGGAGCTGATAATCTGAATAGTTAGCCTAAAAGAAGAAGACTTACAGAAAAGTGCAAGATGCCTTCAAAAACCTAAAGATGTTTTTAAAGTGAAGGTTTACTTTTTAAAGCCTAATTCCATTTAGGCTGCTCTCAAGGGAAAAAAAAAAGAAAGGTGAAGGAGGAAGAGGAGGAAAAGAAGAAGAAGGAGGAGAAGGAAGGTAGAGAAAAAGGAGAAGAAGAGGAAGAGGCAGAAGAAGAGAAGAAAGAAAGAAAGAAAGAAAGAAAGAAAGAAAGAAAGAAAGAAAGAAAGAAAGAAAGAAAGAAAGGAAG
>CM052549.1:33741444-33817157 GCA_028533065.1 Trachops cirrhosus
AAGATAATCATCTTTCTTTTCAAGTATTCCTAGCCTCCTGATGATGAACACTGATACACCAAAGCCCACTGTAACCTTGGGCCTAAAGCCCAACTCCTGTCCCTCCATAGAAAGGGTTGTATCTGTTGTCCCCTCTGAGCTGGAAGGAGAGGACTAGTTGTTACTATAGCCCAGCCCCTGATCATACTGGGGAAGGAATGAAGACTTGTCAGAAGAACCCTTTTGGAATCTGACATCCAACCCTGATGGATGGTGATGCTGCCCCTGAGTATTATGCGCAATACAGAAACCACTCCTCCCCTCATCTTGTCTATATTGCCTCTTTCTTAAGAGTGTTGCTTCAAAAGGCCTGCTGTGTTATTTGTCCTTTTTTGCATAACACATACATAAGAAGACACATGCCATCTAATATAAATTAGGTACACAATGTTTACTGACTAAAATAACTAAGAACTGAACTATTATCAGTGGGAGATGTTGCACCCAATAAACTTTCACTGAAGTTAGGGAAGTATGTTATAGAATTAGAGATAATGAGACATGAATAAACTGTTTTTTTGAGGTAGAAATCTTTCAGTCATTGGCATCTTTAGAGATGGAGATGGCATCACTTAAGTATATTGTCTATTTCCACACTGGGCAATTCCCATGTTAAATGGCAGATATTTTCTTGATAAATCTCTAAGTCCACTTCCAGTTCTAAAATTCTATGGATTTCATGCTTTGAACGGGCAATGCAAACTGCACCAAGCAGTTGTCTCATGCGACTGATTGAATGCAGGTAATTGATCTGTGTATTTTCTCACGGGCAGTATTTTCTGCTTTGTTTCTACATTTATGTTACCCTCCCTACTCCTTATTTCTTAACATTACAAGTGAAATTTAGTGCTACAATTACAGGTTCCTTTATTACTTCTACATTTATTATTTTTAAAAGAATGTTTTATTTTTAAATTTATTTTTATTATTGTGTAATCTGTTACAGTTGCTCCCACTTTTCTCCCCTTCCCCTCCCACACGCAGCCTTAACTTCTACCCACTCCTAGCCAATCCCCACATTGTTCTCTGTGTCCTTGGTTTATGTATAAATGTTGTTTGGTTAATCCCTTCACCAATTTTCATCCCATTCCCCACCCCTTCTTGCATTAATCTGTTCTACATGTCTAAGCCTCTGTTACTATCTTGTTCATTAATTTATTGTGTTCATCAGATTCCACATGTAAGTGAGATCATGTGGCATTTTTCTTTCACTGACTGGCTTAATTCACTTAGCATAATTTTCTGCAGCTCCATCCATGCTATTGCAAAATATGAGTTTCTTCTATTTTACTGCTGCATAGTATTCCATTGTGTAAATGTACCACATCTTTTTTATCCACTCATCCACTGATGGGCACTTAGGCTATTTCCAAATCTTGGCTATAGTAAATAGCACTGCTCTGAATATAGGGATACATATATATTCTTTGCATTGGTGTTTCAGGATCTCTGGGGTATATTTCCAGAAGTGGAATTGCTGGGTCAAAAAGGAGTTGCATCTTTAATTTTTTAAGGATACACTATATTGTTTTCCACAGTGGCTTTTGCAATCTGCATTCCCACCAAAAGTGCACTAGAGTTCCCTTTTCTCCACAGCCTTGCCAACACTCATTTGTTGATTTATTGATAGTAGCAATTCTGACAGATGTGAGACAGATATCTTATTGCTGAAGAAAGAAATTGAGGAAAATACAAATAAATGGAAGCATACACTATGTTCATGGATTGGAAGAACTATCATTAAAAGGACCATTCTACCCAAAGCAATCAGTACATTCAATGCAATACCTATTAAAATACCAATGGCATACTTCAAAGAACTAGAAAAAATACTCCAAAAATTTACATGGAACCAAAAAGGACCCCAAATAGCTTCAGCAATCTTATAAAAGAAGAACAAAGCTGGAGGTATCACAACTCCTGATATCGAGTTATACTATAAGGCCACTGTAATAAAAACTGCCTGGCACTGGCACAAGAACAGATATATAAATCAATGGAACAGAACAGAGAACCCAGGAATAAACCCATGCCTGTATGAGCAATTGATATTTGACAAAGGTTTGCCACTACCAAAATGTTTGCAATAACCAAAAAGGTTGGTTATGCTTTTTGCAAGAGCATAAAGTAGAACAAAGATAGTCTCTTCAACAAATGGTGTTGGGAAACTGGACTGGTACATGCAAAAAATGAAACTAGATGACCAACTTACACCATACACCAGAATAAACTCAAAATGGATAAAAGACAAATGTAAGTTACAAAACCATAAAAATTCTCGAAGAAAACATAGGGAGTAAAATCTCAAATATTCAATGTAGAAATATTTTCAATGATATATCTCCTAAGGCACTGGAAACAAGGCAGAAAATAAACAAATGGGACTATATCAGATTTAAAAGCTTTTGTACAGCTAAAGAAACCATCAGCAGGATAAATGGGGTACTCGCTGTATGGGAGAACGTTTTTGCCAACGGTATATCTGACAAGTGTTTAGTCTCCAGAACACACAGAGAGCTAATACAACTCAATGCCAAGACAAACAATCCAATTAAGAAATGGGCAAAACCCTGAACAGACACTTCTTAGAAGAATCTCATGTGGAAATGTTATAAATGGTACAAAATTTAGGGTCTTGAAAAGCTCCTAACAAAGGATCTTATTTGTATACTTCCCTGTAAGATAATATGTGTTGGCAGTATTGAACATAACAACTAACTTTGGTATTTATAAAATATACCCAACTTACTTTGGTGCCAGAACTTCACTTTAAATGTATGCTCTACTTAACCAATTCATTAGTTATTTCCTATTCCATAATACACCAAACAATATAGTTAGAGTAGTTAAACCAAAACCCACATCTTAAAACTATCATGACTAAGGATTGTAAAAATACTCTGCCCAAATTGTAAAAAGCTATAATGGCTAATTCCAGAATAACAAAAATATATTATACCTGTGAAACAAGTGAGTAATCAAATTTTTGTGAAAGATGAATAAGAGAAATAAAATATATCATCATTTTTAATCCCATAAATGTCCCATTTATTTGACCTTTCTATTTTAGAGGTACTTGATTCGTAATTCACAAATGTTATTACAAAGAAATAGAAATAGTAGTTATCTAACATACAAGATAATCTTATCTTCTATTATTCTCAGACATTTTTCAAAAAAATTCAACTTCTTTAAGTTCTACAATGGAAATCTTATAGCTGTTTATTAAGTAAGTCAATATAAGCATCATTAGATATTTACTCCCTTATTATATTTAATTCATAACAGGCATATTTGCATTTGCCAAGCGCTATTCTTAATATATGGCAGATAGATGGGAATTTCATATTTTGAATAACATTTTAACTTTACATAACATCTAAACATATAATGCCAGTAGAAATACTATAAACAAGAATTTTGTGAAATTAGATAGAAAATAAGATTATGAAGAAAGGAAAAAAGAAGGAAGTAAGGAAGAAAAAGAAAGAAAGGAAAGATGGAAAAAAGGAAGGAAGGAAAAAAATGAAGAGAAGGAAGAATTGTAGGTTTAAGAATGAAAGCTAGTACCTAGCTAAGTTGTTCAGTATTGGTTGATTGTGAGTGTCTTTGCATAAACTAAAAATGGCTGATGTCTCCTACATTGTTCTAATTTCTTTGATTAAAAACAGCTCAATATACTATGGATGACCCTTTTATCTAATAAGATAAAGACACTAATTAACAACTAATCAGCAAAGTATGTGTGCTGACTGAAGTAACGTAGTGTTTCATTCAAAAATCTCTAGTATAGTTTGTACCCTATAATACTCAATTTAGGCTGAAGTAAGCCCTTAACAATGCACAAAGTAATATGCATGCATAAACCATCCCAGGCTTTTAAAATGTTATTTCCTAATCTTTTACATTTGTTTCATGCATGCCTCTTTGACAGTTAACAATTGACAGTTTTAACTTGGTTCTTATGAAAACAGTTTTCTTTCTTCTCATACTTGCTTTTTTGCCAGTTATGTAATATTTGATTAATTACAATAACTTGTTATAATAACAAGTACAACTGGCATAATCATGTTTTAAAATAAGCACCATATCCTTTTGATAAACAATACTAAACACAATCCCTTCTTGAGACAGCTTAATAATGAGGGGGAAAGTGAGTGCTATGCTCTAGAGTGTAGCTTGCTAACCCTGAGTGTCTGTGCATAAAAGACAGTTAGTATGTATACTATCAGTTAATGCTGTCAGTTAAGTGGTAGTGGATTGAGAGCTCTTCTGTACTTATAAAACAGGGTAGCCATTTGATTTAAGAAAATGTTTATATGTGGATCTATTTAAAGATATGCAAGCTTTTTACCATATATACAGATAACTATTAACTATTACCTAGTTAGGGAATACTAGTTTTTTTCATCCCCCATGCAACAATATTTTTTGAATCAATAACAGATCAAAGAGATGGAAACAGTCTAATTTTTAGTGCAAACTCAGTCTCTATTATTATTTCTGGTCTAGTAAAAATTGTTTTTGCTTTCTTTGCTCTGGTTTCTAGTCTTTCAGAAAATTACCTATAGATAATTTTACACCCCATCGACAGCAGTGGCAATTAGTCTTTCAAAATTGCTTGGGTTCCAAAGTTCTCCTAAGAACTGCAGCTGATGTGATATACTTGTAAAAATACAAGAATTTCCTAAATGCTGAATTTTTATATTCCTTCACTAGATCACTGTTGTCTGGGAGTACTCACACAGAAAGTGTATCCAGAATGGCTTGTGGTATCTTTATGAAGATTGGCACGTTCCAAAGACTCAGCCAGATTCTAGTTTCAAGAGATTTGTCATTACTGTAGTAAGTCAAAAACAGGTTAGAGATCATATCCATACTTTGTAATTCTGTTTTTCCTTGGATTATGTTCTCTATACTTTTTTTTGTTGCTCTACACTTTAAAATGCTTACATACTTTGAAAACAAAAAAGATGTTAGGTTTTAGACAATCTATTTACTTCTTATGATGAATATGTTGAACATATTATAACCTACATTATAATAAAAATTATAATTTGAATTTCATTTTTAAAATGTTGCATAAACATATTGTTAGAAAATGCTGGGTACATTAGACATGTCTTTATTTACAAAGGCAATACAAATGCCCACTGGTCTTTTGACAATAAAGAAAACTCTGGAACACACTTTTAAAGAAAAATAAATATTAAGTGGCATACATTTTTTCCCCTCAATTTTTGGTATATGTAGGGAGAATTTCAAGTCTAGTATTTAATCTTTTAAAAAAATTGAGATTGTTAGGTAGGAATCAGCATTTTATTTCATTTAAGCATAATATAGATTTAGTTGATTTGGGATACATCTTAACTATTTACTAATACATCTTTGGGAGAAAAAATGGAATCTAATCTTGAAATATTTTCTCATTTAAGTCCAACTGTATATATTAGGCAGCCACGCCCACTTAAGGAGTCTCTTAAGTAAATGTTCTAAACATAAAAATTATAGATACAACCTATTGCAGCTACTGATAGAGAACACTCAAAGATGACCAAGAACCACTTATATTGAGTTTACTCAGTGATGGACTAACTTTGAAAAAAAAATTTGTGGCTTAGCACTATTGAACATTACTGTTTTGAAAGTGTGTAACATCATGTTATAAGTATATCTCTTCATTGTGAGTCCTTCAGTACTTAATGAAATTATGATTTCAAATTGAAATAAAAATGCATAGCAAGTGTTGTGCATGCATGGCATTTCAGCATTGTGAAACAATTTAAAAACTCACAAAAGCAAGTTAATTAAATCTATAAAACTATATATGCTTTTTTGCTTCTTCTAAATTCATTCTAATCATGGCTCTTTTTCCAGTCTTTGCTCAGCCTTTCTAAGAAATAAGGAGAGGCTAATACACACACAAGGCTTAATATATCACACATGCCACACTTCTCCCATGGAAAGAACTTCTACTGTCACCTAAACCCATGTCTTCAGCATTAAAACACTGGTCAAGATTCCTCTCCTCAAAGAAGCTTTGACAGGAAAACCACAGCAATTTAATTCACTCCAAAAAAATCTAATTTTATATAAACCCCACCTAGTTTTATATATCTATTAATCCCAATGACAATATTTTTATTAATAACTCAAAGCAAAAATCACTTAATTCTTAAAAGTCTTATTAATTTTAATATGTTGAGGCAACTTACAGTAACTGTTATATTTAAAGCCCTATATCCAGATTCACTCTACAGGTATAAATTGTATATGGCCCCATATAAAATTTGAATTTCCCCCACCCTTCTCCATGGAGATACAAACAGTGGTCCAGCAGAGATTCCTAAATGTTGAACTAAAGAAGCAAAATGCAAAAGAATATATACTGCAGAATTCCATTTACATTATATGCAAGAATACTAAAAAATATTTCAGAGTAATAGAAATCAAAAAGCAGTTGGTTAGTTGTGGTAGGAGGAGGGGGAATTTATGAAAGAGGGTCATGAGGAAAGCTTCTGTATAATGAAAATGTTCCATATTTATTTTTAAAATGATTTTATTTATCTTTTTTTTTCTTAAGAGAGAGAGAGAGGAAGAGAGGGAGGAAGATAGGGAGAGAAACATTGAAGTAAGAAACACCGATTGCTTTCCCCTCATACCCACCCCACCCAAGGACCGAACCTGCAATCCAGACATGTGCCCTGATTAGGCATTGAATCAGCAAACTTTGCTTTGCAGGGTGATGCCCAACCGACTGAGCTACAAGGGTCAGGGCAGAAAATGTTGCAATACTTGATATGGTGGTGGTTTCATGGGTATGTACAATTGTCAGAACTGATCTAACTGTACAATTTAATGTATGAATGTTATTGTATATAAATTATACCTTAGAAAATATATACTTTTTTAAAATAAAAGAGAAGTTGAGCATAAAGCCATATAGATGTCCATTACAATATACTCCTTGAATATCTAATTAAACACTTTCTTTCCACTGATGCAGCTTTAATATTTTCTTGTTCTTGTTTTGTGACACCAAACATCACCCCACATCCTACCCACTACCCCAACTGATGCTGTAACCTCTTCCTTTTACTTATTTTACCATTCTTTCTGTGGCATAAGAACCTCAAAATCATTTGAAGGTATTTTCAGATTCCAATTCAATGAACCCATGATTATATATGATGAAACCATCGGATTAGCAGAAAGCAGAGACAGGAAGATGAGAAGTCTTATTTTAAGTCATTAGGCGTGAGCTTTGGTATCTACTCTTCCCCCTTAACACCTGCACACATATATACACACAGCCTCAACTTTTGGCTTCTGGATGAACCAGTGAATTTTGACTCTAAGGTTTAGGTGAAGCAGCACCATATACATTGACCATTATTTCATAATACAAATCATATCTTACGAGTAATTTTATACCAAAAGTTACTTTGCCCCAATTAGAATGTTAGCTTCAAATGAACACTTTACGATTTTGTACGTTCAGTTGCATCTGAGAATAAGATAAGATCAGTCAATTTTGTAATAATTTTTCCATTTCAAATGAATTGAATTTCTTAGTAAAAATGGTGTGAGATACAGCAAAGCTGTTGGGCTGACCAGAAAGTTCATTTGCTTTTTCCATAACATGGCTCAAGTAGCACTCAGCTGTCTTTCACTTCATTTGAAACAATCTTGTTAGATTGTATTGTGGCAGCTGTCACATCAGCATGCATTTTTTAAAAAAGCTTATCAAAATTGGTGAATTTTTGTGTAGCCATTTTAATATTGAAGAGGGAAGAAAATAAGCAATATTTTCAGCATATTATTCTTTATTACTTCAAGAAAGGTAAAAATGTAACAGAAACACAAAAAAAGATTTGTGCAGTGTATGGAGAAGGTGCTGTGACTGATCAAATGTGTCCAAAGTGGTTTGGGAAGTTTCATGCTGGAGATTTCTCTCTGGACGATGCTCCACGCTCCACGGTTGTTAGAACAATTGAAGCTGATCGTGATCAGATTAAGACATTAATTGAGAACAACCAACATTATACCTCATGGGAGATAGCCAACATATTTAAAATATCCAAATCTATAAAATTGTTGGTAAAAATGAAAAATGTGTCTTATTTTACAGAAAAAAATACCACACAAGCATTTTGGCCAACCCAATACAGAAAAGACAGCACTGGTAAGCCAATGGTAGTGACAGAGGCATAAAAGGCAGCAAAATCAACCTCAATTTCAGGATAGTTTCTCTTTCAGTATATTTCACTTGATAATGTAATGATTTCACTGTAATCAACTGGGCACCACATAACTTGCTGGCCCATTGGAGTTATGGAATCAGAAGGTCAAGAATTGGTTTTTGCAGTTGGAAAATGAGTTATTCAGCCATGGTGGGAGCCAAGTCTGTCTTTATAAGGGAGAATCCAATTTGTGAAGAATATGACTATAGCCTCCATTCCTACCACTAGGATCACTTTCTTCAAGAACCCATTTTAAAAACAATAAATTACTTAGACACGTAGACCAATCAATACTTATAGAGAAGTTTCTTGTATCCAGGATATAAAGAGCTTTTTTCTACATCAGATGTTTTAATAAGTATTCAAATGAAACACAACTATTCTCTTGACCTTGAGCCATTTTAAGAAGTTCATGCACATTTTTCTCTCCTAATTGTTATCCTCAGTATTGTATTCTTGCTCCTATAAAGTCCCATCCCATCAAATCATTAGCGTTTTATTAAGAAACTGCTATAGACTCTGATTTCAGACTTCCCTTTTTCCAGGTAGTTCTTCATATCGAAAGGAAGAGAAATGACTTAATATATAATAAGTCATTATGATACAAAGTATGATAGATACCTAAGCAGTGTTCTAAGGGACACTTCTTTACAAGAAAAGATAATCTTGTAACCAGGTGATCTGAGAGTGCTGTTTGGAAATGGCAAGAATTTAATACAGCTCTCAAAAGAATGGATAATCTAAAAATACAGCATGCTGTTTGATAGATGGATCATAAGATGAAAGTAGATTAAAAAGCTGTGGTATATTTATGCAATGGAATACTACTAAACCATAAAAAAGAAGGAAATATTACCCTTTACAACAGCAAGGATGGATCTAGAGAGAATTATGCTAAGTAAAATAAGCCAGTCAGAGAAAGACAAGTACCGTGTGATTCCACTCAGATGTGGAATCTAATGAACACGGCGAACTAGCAAGGAAAGTAGAGACAGACTCATGGGTAGCAAGCCAGCTGATAGATGACATGGGGTGGGGTTGGTGGAGGGATAGAGGATTGAGAAAAAAAGAAGAAAAATTCATGGACATGGACAACAGTGTGGTGATTGCCATTGAGGGCAGGGGAGGTGGGGGAGGGTATAGATGGAATAAATGGCGGTGGACAGAAACTTGACTTGGGGTGGTGAGCACGTGGTATGGTGTACAGATGATGTGTTGTAGAATTGTGCACCTGAAGCTTGTATAATTTTGTTAACCAGTGCCACCTCAACAAATTCAATAAAAAGGAAAAACTAAGTAAAATGTAAGTAGAGATACTGTTGTGGAATACTTAGGTCTTCATATCCAAGCACTTTATTTTCTCTGCAGATACATTTGACTATGGAAATAATTTGGTCAGATCAGTGTTTCAGGAAGATAATTTTAATAACACCATACTGAATGTATTAGAATGAATGATGCTAGAAGAATAGAGATCAGTTGGCAAGAAAGGAGAAGGAATTTAGGCACCAAAATGAAAATGGAAGTAACACTTAGATGAGAAAAATTATTGTGGATGTAGAATCAATAGAATTTGACAAGCAATTAGACTAAGTGTTGAGAAACTAATAGAAGTAATTCTAAAAGGCTTTCCTTCCTTCACCATCTCTCCTGGGAAGCACAATGGACCAAAAGTATAATAGAATAGAAACTGTCTGCCTGAAAACCAGCAGGGTTTCAAACGCATAAGCCCCAGAAAACAAGAACCTCATATAATGGAGTGACAGGCACTATGAATAATTCTGGGGAAAAAAAGAGGCCTCCTACTGGGTCACATTTTGTCTGCAGCTTTTGTATTAGTGGAATATGTGTTTCCCTTTCCCCAGAATAACTAACCCCACTACCACCTCATAGCCTGTTCTAGTCCCATTCTTCTTGTTTCCTAAGAGCTGCATTCTGTATCCCTTCCTTCTAGTATTATTTTTGTTGCCAAATTCTTTGTTTTTAAAGTTCTATCTGATAATCCTGACCCACTTTTCACCATCTTGAGCCTTCAAAGCCATCTTCAAATATTGTCAAGTCAGGATGCCTTGGTTCTCCCCACTGACTATTTGAGCTAACTAGTTCTGAACTACCTAACTAGGTCTGGACTGAATCCCCCAGCCCCCTTTCCCTGAGCTGGAAGATAATCTTGGTAACATCTTTTAAAGTGGGTCCTTTGACCCTGATGGAGGCTCCACAGTCTGGCTAATTCCTGACACTTGTGTCTCTTAACCCCGCACTGCTCCTGTCCACACCCAGACTGTCTCCCTGGCAGTCAGGGCGTAAGGTGATAGATTACTGTTGCCAGCCTGCAACACTAATGTTGATGCAACAGCATCACAGTGAAACAGGAAGAGGATTACAGGGAAAGTCATGGGTGTTTCCGGGTTTGATAAGTTACTGGTCAACTCATCCCATGGTTTCGGAAATAGGCAATATGAATACATGCAACCTGTTCTCATTTGTTTTCTTTTACTCTGGAAAGAAATTTGCTCTGGAGAAACACTGCCCTATGTACCAGTGTAGAGAAATCAAGGAAATAAACCAAAACTTGTAATATGCAGATTCAAGGCTATTTTTATGATACCTCTTTTAAAATATTGATTAGTTTTTACTTCATTAAACTTTTTATATGAATTTTTCTAAAAACTAATATTGACTTGTATTCATAAATACTGGATTGTTAATGTCAAAGGTGATTATCTAATGGTATTAAAAACAGTCTAATTATTTTGGTTATCTGGATTTAAGTTTCTTATTTGCAACATAAGAGATTAGACAAGATGGGTTTTACAGATCCAGAATGTTTCAGAACACATTCAATATATGAAGATAATTCATTCAGTTCTAATGAAAGATACTCCATTACTCCCCTGTCCTGCATCCACCTCTATGCCTCCTTTCACGTTAAAAAATAAGTAAATACAAATAAAAATGAAAATTTTGGTCTGGTTTAGAAAAGCATGTTTTTCAACTTAAAATGTTTTTCTTATTTTTTACATGTATAATATCTTCCAATTAAGTTAATATTCAGGATTAATACAAAATAGTAAATTCTTTCCATTTTCAGGTTAAGTATCCAGTGTAATACCCTCCACCTCTACATAAATAATACTTTACAATAATTAATATTTTTGTAAAGCAGCGGTTCTGTTTCATGCCACATGTCTGATCATGGTCCTTTTTCAAATTTACAGGACCAGTTTAAAAGAAATGAGATATGTTTTGTGTAAGACTTAAAAAAATAAGAATAATAGCCTATCATGTCCAATCATTTCAAGAATGTTTACCTCTTGCTGTGCAAAACCTAATAACAATTTAGTTTTGCTTGCGGCAGTATGGAGAGTCCTTATTTGTTTAAGCTTCATTTAAAATACACCCAACAGTCCCAACCCCATATCACAGACGTTGTGGTTCATTAACTCAAGGCCATATCATACTCAAAAAGAAACAGCTTTTCAATTAACCTATAGATTTTAGATAACTGTCCAGAACTCATTTACCATTCAGGATAATTACTTACCTTTAGCATTTTTTTTTTATTTTTGGTTCATTGTCAATAGCTTTTATGCTTTTCTCAAACTGCTGCAGACATAAGCCATTCTGCTTTAACAATTCTTCCCATATTCATTCTCCCATGTATGCTTTTTGGAAACTATAGTGGCATCTAAATTAGACTTTGCAGAAATAAAGAGAAACTTTCCACTTTTGAACAGCAAATCCTCTGGGGCATTGGTTTGAAAGAAGCAAATTGAAAATGAAAAGAAATGTGATGCTACAAAACAAAGGCAGTAAAATGCTTGAAAGTGGCATTATTTAAAAATACAATAACCTATGTTTATTTTTAACGTCTGGAGAATGCCATGGTTTGTCTAACTCAAGAATGTTGGTAATTCAAGGATACATATGCTATACATGGGTTATTGGTTTTCAAAGTGCAATGTGATAAAATACATTCAGCTCTAAAACTTGAATTTACCAAAATTTGTTCTTTGATGATTCAGACGGTCCTTCATTGTTTGCATATTCTTGGCCTACCAAACCATGCTGCCTCTCTAGCACAAAAAAATGAATTTTTGGTTTATTGAATCCACAGGAAAGTAATGTTTCTTGTAACAAACAGGAAGGGCTGGTTAGTGTGGAAGAACTGCATATTTTTAAAAAATATTTGTTCTGTATTCCTGCTGCCTATCAGAAAAGTCTTTTCTTGGGTGCTTAGGAACAATGCAAGACATAGGCAACGGGCCTCCGATTTCATCCATGGAAAAGATTGGTTGGTCCACCAATCAAAATCAGTTGCACTCATTCTACTACATGGAGATCCACTAGGGGCCGGTGGTTTCTTTCAGTAAATTTAAGCCTTGTTGTCATTCACTTGCATATTTGTTGTTTAATACACTAAAAAGGAAAAGTTAAAGGTTAGGGTTATGAAGATAGAACAGCAGGGAAAGAAAAACACCTAAATGTATCTTGATTTACCCATTCAAACATAATTAAGCACTGCAATGTTGGAAATATTGTGTAAAATGCAGCTGAAGGAGAATATCAAGGAACTCAAGACTCAAAGAGGAGAAAGACATTAAAACAAGAAGAGCAGTAGGCACAAAGTCAAACAAGAAGACAGTGGGAAAGGATGGGTTAGATTTTACTAGAAAAAGAAAGTTGTTAAGGGTGTCTGTATATAGGAAGTGAAATCCAATGTGTCTTGAAAAAAGGTTGAACTGTGAAGAATCACTTCAGACGGTCATGTACACAAGCAACAGAAGTGAACCTGTACAGCCAGAACAGCCCGTGGGACGGGCCACAGAAATGCAATGATCCATTTGTGCCCTGGGGGACTTGTTTTTATGAATTCTATGCCATATTTAGGACATATGGCAAATGCTACCCTTGAAATTTAAAAGTCCAGTTTACATGTTTTAATCTCTTCATGCTTGTCAGTGTTTGTGGAATAGAGGCCCTCTGTACATTAACTTTGAACAATTTCTTAATTTTGTAGTTTTCCTATTGAAATAGGCATAACATTTTAAAAACATTCAACTGTGGATTTTTCATTGTTCAGTAAATCATACTTCCCTTCCCAATGCTAGAAGTCCTTCTAGCATTAAGAAATAAAGTTTACTGCCCAAGGGGCCAAATAATATCAATTATGTAAACACACAGATGGCACTGAATAGATTTGAACTCAGAACAGTTCTGAAAACCAGGCATTGTCAAGAGTTCCCTACATTTTAAATCTTCTCCTTTACATGTTAAAAGCAAGCCTGGGGTAATACAAAATTATGTTTAAGTGTAAACCTTGGGTAGAGAGAGCTCAGGATATGTATGATATGATGGATATAATCAAGTAACAGAAAGTATAAGACGGAATCCCTTCTTAATGTCAAAGAACAAACTGAGAGAAAAAATATAGGTAGTTGGATATGTCTGCACCAGTTTATTTTTTTCATTTATTAATTCATTCATTTGAAAACATCTGTGCCTACAAGGTATCAATTATTAATCTAGGTTCTATGGGTACAGAACAGAATGTAAAGTCTCTGTCTTCGTAGACAAAGGTACAAGGGACAGTGTGTTTTAAGAAAAGCCCAGATATATTTGGAAGACTCTTGGAGAGGTGGAATTTCTTATTTACTCCCCAGGTTACATACTGAAAAATTACAACTATGCTTACTGAAAAACCACATCCATCTTTACCAAGTAGATTATTAAAAATATTTGAGATAAGGTCTGAGGCAAAGAGAAGACAAAGATATCATATCGGTTAGTAAAAAAATTATAAAACTGAAAACTTGTTAAAAACAGAGAGAAAAAACAGAAAACCTTTCTTTCAACTCATACTAAACATAAATGATAGGTAATTTTTTTGGTTTGCCTTAGTTTTGGTACTTTTTGTTTCTTACATAGCTAAATCTAAAAGCAAGAAAGTGTTCTTAAGTGGTTAGAGGAAGAAGTAAGCCATAACATGAATGAGAGGTAAGGCAAATGTCAAACAACAAAAATAACAAATCTTCTAGGGTGCACTTAAATCATACTTAGAGGATTTATAATATAAATGTATACTTTATAACAAAAGAAATCCTGAAAGTAATTGAATTAAGCATGTTTATCAAGAAGTTAGAAAATAATTCTTTTAAAAACAGAAAATGTATAAAAGTAAATAACAAATGCTTATGAAATGAAAAAGGATCTATAGTAAAGTGGATTAACAAAACCAAAATTTCATTCTATGGAAAGACTAGTGAAATTTATAAACCCATAATCAAGGGGAAAAATAGCTGAGATGACCAACAACAGGAGTGAGAAAGGGGATTTTATGACATTTCTATGGAATTTAAAAGGGAGTAAGAAGAAGCAGCCTGATTGGCGTGGCTCAGCTGGTTGGATGCCATCCTGCAAAGCAAAAGGTCACTGGTTCCATTGCCAGTCCTGGCACATGGCTGGGTTGGGAGTTCAGACCCTGGGCCAGGCATGTATGAGAGGCAAGCAATCAATGTATCTCTGAAAAATATCAAAATCCCATCAGATTTGTGTGTGTATGTCTGTATATATAAAAATCTTAAATGTATGAAACTTATATTGGAAGGCATAGATCCAAGAATAAATGACATTCATGAAGAAAAAGCTAAAGGTAAGACATATCACAATATCATAATGTAATAATTTATAACATGTTATATCAATTACAATAACCAAGCAATAATGTAATAATTAAGATAATGTAGTACTGGCACAAGAACAGACAAATCAATGAAATAAAAAAGATAATACAGAAATAAATTCAGACATATGAAAACTTTAAAAGGTACCACTCTAGAGTAATAGGAAAGAATGGTATTTTCCATAAAAGATCATGGGAAAATAGGATATTCACATGGAAAACAGTGTTCTTGAGTCCTTCCTCAGACTGCATACCCACTTCACTTCTGATTAGTCCATGAGTATAAATGTGGACTATACATTATATACAATACATGTATATAAGTAAATATGAGACATTATTTTAATATTTGGATAAAGCTAGTTTGAATAAATAGGAACCAATGTAACAAGCCACAAAAATCAGTACTGAAAACTGGACTGTATTAAAATAAGCATTACTGTTTACCCAATAAATACTAAGATTATCAAAAGATAAGCCACAAAGTGGTACAGGATATTTTTTATATGTACAACTCAAAAAAAGCAGAATATACAAATAAATTCTAATAACCAGCAAAAAAAGAGAGATACAACTGAAAAAAATCAGCAAATATTTGAACACTCATTTGAGGAAGCAACAGCATACCTCAATGACTACTACGCACGTTAGGAGATAATCCTGATGGGGACTCTGGCCAGCAGTGTCGGTGGGGTTGTGGACGAGACAAAAAAAATTTCACAGGGACTACCGAAGTCCTGTGGAGAAAAAAGGACGACATGGCCACTCTCTCAAGGGGAGAGCGCCTCAATCCTTGCCTTGACAAGCTATTATTGACTTTCTAATAGCATATATCAAAGAAGGTTCTCATTCATTACGCTCAGGTTTGCTTTAGGTGGTTACTTTTTACAGATAACAAAGGAAAGGATGTTACTGATTACTTCTTACAGATTAACAAGGAAAAAAATGTTGCAGATGCAAGGGAACAATAACAGTAATTGTTCTGGTTACACTCTGTCCTTGGGAGAATTAGCACAGACTTCAGGAAGTTACTTTAAACATATGCAGTGAGCATTTGCTGCTTCAACTCAGGGTGAGGGAGTTTTAGCAAGAGCAAATCTCAAAGCAGCCTAGGTATAATGCAGGCCTGGTTTCCCACGGGAAAGCCGATCCGTGGGCTTGGCTTCCTGTGTGCTGACACGCACCTATGGGCTTTCCAATAGGGCTGGGCTACATTTGCCATTGCCAGGCAGATCAGTTCCCTATATAATCCAACTCATTAGTACTCAAGGAAATAAAATTTATAACAACTGAAATATTAGTCTCATGAATTAGAATGGTTATAATAGAAGGGACTCATAACCGAGTATTAGTAGTGATGTGGAATAATAGGAACATTCTAATACTGCAGCTGGAAGTGTCAATTGATATGAGCATTCTGAAAAGGGGTTTAAAATTATCTATTAATAGAGAAGATAGACGATCCCTGTGATACAGCAATACCATTGCTAAGATGATACTCAATAGAGACACAATCCCATGGGCCTTAAGAAGCATATGCAAAAATGTTCATACAGTATTGTTTTTAATAGCCAAAAATTGAAGTAATCTAAATAATTATTACAACAGAGTTGATAATTGATAATATTTACACAATAAAGTACTATAGACTCTAGGATAGGCAATAAGTACCTACTGTTGCATGGATGAATATAACAAATTATTAAGCAAAAGAAGCCAAATGAAATAAATATAATATTAACTATATGGTTTCATTTATGTAATTTTAAAAGCAATGCAAAACTGAACTATAATTTCTTTAGGGGCACATGAGTGGTATAATTAAAGCAAAGCAATGCTACTATTACAATCTGATTCAGAAAGGTTCCCTTGGTGAGGATGGATGGAGGCAAGAGAAGGGTTTCTGGAGTTCTTGACTTGGTGGTGGTGTTACTGGTGTAAGTGGGACACTTGCAGTATCCAAAGGAAAAGAATTTCCTACCCCCTGCAGAGGAGGATGTGGTTCTGAGGTGTGGTTTATTGATGATGTGCAATAAAGAGGGTTCCCCTCCTGACTTGCCAATGTCCCTCTCTGTCCATCTCACCATGGAAAAAGTCCAATCTTGTCTTCCATAGGGCCAGGATGAAGGCCACTGCCCAGAGTTTCTGCTCCATATTAAAGTACAGTCCAGTCCAGCACCTAGCTAGCTTAGCGTGGGTTTCCAGTTGCAGTCCATTTCAGGGTCCCTGCTGGAGCCTGAGTGTGGAGTTGCATGGCCATGAGCCATATGGCTGCTAGGGTTGCATGGAGAAAACAGGCAAACGCAGGTCAGGAGTGCAGGTCATGACTGAGTGAGTGAGTGAGTGAGAAGAGAGAGAAAAGAGAGAGCAAGCAATCGAACACTTTTTTGTTCCCCTGGGATTATATTAGTTTCGGTGTGTGATGGACCAGGTGCTATTTCAAAGTGACCAATGAATTTCCCAAGGTTCCACTGGCTTCAGATGGGCCCATCTACCAACTAATCCCTGTTTTCCCCAGGGTAGACTGACAGGTTTCTGTGGTCCAGTACCTCCTGCTACACCATTTTGACTTCCGTTGTGCATGTGCCTGTTTTCCCCTGCTCCCACCTGGCAACCTGACACCAGAGTGGGGAACTAGCAGGAGCACTAATTCTCTGGCCAGAGCACAACCCAATCATCTCCTGGAGTGTGCAGCTGGAGCTTCCTGATTGAGCAAGCGAACAGGCTTATACTTTCCAGTTTATTAAACTCAATGTCTAGTTCTCTTTGCTCTCTGGCCTTAATATCTAGCTAAAGACCAACAATAAGGGTGGTTATTGAGGTTTTTGATTTGTAATAATTTTATAAGCTCTGTAAGTTTTGCCTCTTTTCTTAATGTATATTATATTTCATAATAAATAAGAGATTTAAAATCAAAAGTATAAAAAAAACTACCAAGAAGAAAATGTAGCCGGCTAATTAAACTGACAGGAGACTTCTTATCAGCAACAATAAAAGCTAGAAAACAATGAAAAACATAGTAGTTGGCAAATAAGCTATAATTAACTGGATATGTTCATTTTTATGCTCATTAACACCAGATTGGGATTTTGAAGGTAAAATAAAATGTGTACTAGAATACAAAAGAAAACTTACTTTTACCACTTAATATAGTGCGAAATTTTCTTCCTGATTTGTGTCCCTAAGCTTTTTGAGCCTGTCTAGCACCTATAAAATTAAGGTTCCGTGTGGTTGTCTCACTGACAGACATGGAGACAACATTTACCTCCCAGCCTGCACCTTCAGTGAAATTTCAAAACGACATTCTGTACTTTTATAATGTTCCAAAAAGTTAATATTAAAAAGTAACTGAGGGATTCTGTAAGTTTATATTATTCATAAGATAGAAGAGGGGCTTTCAATAAACAGGCCACAACTTTAATAAATGTGTAACATTGTCAAAAGTGTGATGAGTTAGGAAATCTAGGAGTAATTGCATGTGGCTGTAGTCACAGGTTATGGTATAACAATTAAAGCAAAATACTAAAGCTGGCTCTAGTCATAAGAAGTGTTTCAGTGGCATAAGAGTCATTTAAAGGTTCTGAGAGGGAAATGATTTAACTATGTATTCATTTTAGAACTCCCTTTAATTTTCAAGTGTCTCAGCATGAATGGTAAATTTATGGTCCCCTTGGTCTGTAGGAACCAGGGGAAATCTGTGACTTAGAAAAGCCCCTGATGCTTCAGACATGCTGACTTTGTGCTCTCAGTTGATTAATAGAATCTTGTGTTACCATGTTGAGTTCTATCTAGAGCTGTGGAACATGTCTGGGCAAAAATTTTGGGGTTTGAGAAACCTGTTAACGTATAGAGGTAAGGTAAAATCTATGGGTAGAGATGATAGCATTCAGAGAGAGGTGTTGCATAAAACAAAAGAATCCATTGAAGGTTTCATTCCCACTATAACTGGGAACTCAAGTGCATACAATATGCCTTAAATAGCTGTCTTCATTAAAGAAGATATCTTTGAATAGGCATTTTGTCACTCTAAGGTTTTCTCTCTTCACTTCTCTCCCTACTAACTTTAATCTATCAATCACCACAGAGTGGAAGTTACCCTAATGAAAAAAAAGTGAGATCATCAATAATAAAAAAAAAAAGGGAAAACCTGTTATTTTTTTTGAGTGGTATATTTATAATCGAAAGAGGATCATTTATTTTATTTTCTCAGAGGACTGACTGAAAACATTCATACCCTGGATGTTATGTGACCCTTCCCCTACTCTCATTCACTCTTGCCAAGTGGTTCATTGACCCTTAAGAATTAAACTAGCAGGAGTTTTGCAATATGGCCCAGTAAGGCTCAATGTGGGATGACACATTCCCCAAAATAATATTTAGTCTGGAGCACACTTGTGAAGCAGTAGCTAACTCAACTCAGAGGAAAGTTGGGGGTGTACACTGCAATTCCCTCCTCCCAGAATCACTGCCTTCATCAATTTATAACAAAATCTTGGCTTAAATGTGTGAAATCATTCTTCACATTTTAAACAGCTTACAATATATTTTGTACTTAAAACTACATGGGACAACAAAACTAAGCATGTGTATCAAAATCACTTTGTCCTATATTTGTTTTTCAACTTTACAATTTATTCTAGTAATGTTTTTTATCCTCACCTGAGGATATTTGTTTTTCATTGCCTTTAGAGAGAGAGGAAGGAATAGAGAGAAAAACTGACCCAAGCAAGAAGCTTTAATTAGTTGCCTCCTGAACATGCCCGGACCCAGGGCATTTAGACAGAGGATCAATCCTGCAACCTAGGTGTATGCCCCAACTGGAAATCAAACCCTCAAACTTTCAGTTCCGGAACAATGCTCCACCACCTGAGCCACACCAGCCAGGGCCGTTCTAGTATTCTATATAGTGTGTTGTTTCAAAGGATTATCCTTTTATCACATCTGAAAAACAATAAAAATAGGAAGACCTCTGAGTATGATACTTAGTCCTAGACTTAACTGTGAATGGTGTGGAACAGAGAACAAAGAGAGCTGCATAACTTATTTGAGTTTAATGTGTAATTTGTCATCCTCTAAGAAAGAACCAAGAAGATCATAATATTATGAATGAGGTCACTAAAAGTTTTAGGCATGTTTTTTTTTAAATAAAACGAGAATGCCAGGAATGGAGTTCAATGGCCCAGGTTTTATACTTGAAATTGGAAAGTTGTCTTCAGACCCTCTAGACACCTTATTTTAAATAATCAAAAAACTAAAATACCTAAGGCTACTTATACTTACTTTTCATGAGGTGGATTGATATGTATGAGGCATTGAGCTGGAAGATGTTGGAGATAAGAAAGAAAGAATAAATATATAAGTTAAAAATTACAAATAAAAGATACTTGCACATGGTTAAGTCAGCTCTCCAACAGGCGACCCTTGATAAAAGGGATTACCTCAAACTCAGTTGTGCAGTAAACCAACTTCTTCATAGTATTTCTTCATTTTATAAAAGTGGAATTATCATTTTAACTTTTTTAAACCTCACCCAAGTTGATTATATATATATATGTAATTATATATGTAATTATATATGTAACTATATATGTAATGATATTTATATATATATATATATGTAATTTTTAGAGAGAGAGAAACATCAATGTGAGACAGAAACATCTCTGTTGCTCCTGCACACACCCCTGCCGGGGATGGACTGAACTTGCAGCCTAGATGTGTGCCCTGACTGGCATCAAACCCACAGCATTTTGATGTATGGATGGTGGTCTAACCAACTGAGCCACCTGGCCAAGGCACTATTTTAACTTTTAATGAAGATATTATATAATCACTATCTATAGGATTTTGAAAAATATATTAACTTTAGGTCTTATTTTGTACATCTGAGTATGCTTGATGGTAGTGATAGGGTGAAGGCCAGAGAAGCTGTGGGAAGATGGATAAGAGTAGGCATGGCAAATTGATTTTGTAATGACAAAAAAATCTCTGAACTTTTGTATAAAGACAATACTTAATGAGATTTGAGCATAAGCTGAAATGAAAAGAATGCAAAACTGACTACCCAATTAAATTAAAATTCAAAACTTCGCATAAAGACCATGACTGTGCTGTATCATCTCTTACAGTATTTATCTCTCTGGCCTATTTTCGGCATTCCTGAGGTCATGAAAAAAGTATGGGATATAAGCATTCAAATCAACCATGTACTATCATGCTATCTAAACAAGTACATTCTTGTATAAAAATAATTTGTATGTGGAAAATCCTAGCAACTTTCATCATTGTAGATGAGAACATGGATGTGATGTCCATGATTTTTTTAAACAACTAGAAAATGGTTTTCACGTAAACCTGTATGAATTCAGACTACCCCAGTTGAACAAGAAATCTGAGCTTTATCCTGTCATATAATTGTCTGTATAGTTGCATTTTACATATTGTAATTTATTGTTTACTTTTTAGTCTGACCCCCTCAGTGGGTAACTTCTCACAAGCACGTTTTTCTTTTCCATTATCCACGTCTTGTCTCTGGTAGCCATTAAATTACCCTATCCAAGCATTCTGAAATGATTGAAAGGAAGAAAAAATTTCTTTGTTTTTCAAAGTTTACAAACTTTGCTTCTAAGTTTGAAAATACTTAAAATAAAAACCTTAATGTATATTTTGGGAATATCCTCTTTGTGAAAGTTATTCTGTAAGGCAAATGCCACAAATAAAACAGGTAATATTGGTTCTTTAGTATTCAACATCAAGAAGACAAGATCAGTTCACAATCAGGTAGAGACTCATATTGTTTCCTTTTGTGAAACCTCTACAGAGACACACTATTTAGTCCAAGTGTAATAAATCACATTGGGGAAATTATTTATTAGCAAATATGCAGTTTCTTGCAGAAAGCACCTGAAATAATATTGCTTTATGTTAAAAAAAAAAAGATGTCTCTGATTTTTTAGAAACTGATTTTCCATAAATCTAATGAGTTAGGATGACATTACTCACAGTTCAAGACATTATGAGTCCTCAGTAGAATAGATGTAATAAACAAAGTATGTTATAAAGTATATTTTATCAACTCCTAGTAATTTGATCCTGATAAGAACTGTCTGAAAAATACCAAAGTATCATGTTGTTGTTTTTTTTACATTACTAAGTTTGTCAATAAAATACTAAGTGTTTTCAACTGTGAGAGGACTAAGAAGCTTGTAAGTAATAATAAATGAATCCTTAGCAAATTTTTCAATTATCATTCATTAGGACAATAATTTCTGACACAATCTCCAGCTTCTGCAGTTCCTCATTCCTGTCATAGACAAGGTTAAATGAAACCAAAATCTGAGAAAAGCAAACATTTTGCTGTTCTGCAAAAGCTATGTACTAAGTTATCAATAGGTTAAAGGACTTGAACAGAATAAAAATGGAAAGTACATTTAGTTAATGAATAAATTGACGAAGATATCTACTGGTAGCTCAATTAAATAAAATGTGGACATTTTTAGGGTTTGGAATGTATGAGTGCTTTCATACATTCCAATGATTTAAACAACTATATACGTGTGCAAATGACTATCAAAATCTCTGGTCCAATTACTCCATGGCATTCAATATCTAGGAGTCACAATACCTTCTCCAAATGTCTCCCAATACCCTTACCTCAACAGATCCCAAAATGAACTCAAAATTCCCCTATTTTTCTTGAAATCTGTTTTCCAGTATTCACCAGTTGCCTGAATGTGTATGTTTCTTATTATATTATATGCTTGTTGAGTGCAAAACATATGTGCTTCTATTTACATTGCCTCAACAATCGTATACTCAACACCAAATCATTGAGAAACTGAATGAACACTTGAGTGATAGTCTAGAAACAACCCGATCCTGAAAACCTAAATTCATCATGGCTATTACTTTAGTACATTGCTTCTGGCACATCATTTTTTGAGTTCTTTTTGCTGTTTGCATTTCTTAATCACTGTTACAGTATGCCCAGGTCAAGGTGTACTGGGCTGGGAACAGACAGTGGTTCTGTGCATATTATAGTTGAAGTAGACTAATTTAAGTCTTCACCAGACTGGAGACCTGTGGCCTGAAAATCTGAGATTAAGGGGTAACTGACATCTGGGGACCAAGTCAAAGACAGCCTTGGGGCTCCTCTGGAGCAAGCAGCCCAAATAGTCAAAATGAGAACCAACTTCATATATAAGAAGATGTAAATTCACCATTTGGGGATTAATTTTAATTAAGAGGGGCTGATTTGTAAAAGAAGCTCCAGAGAGAAGTCGTTTCCTGGACATGAACTCCTTGGAGAGGCTTTCTGTGGTTCCATGGAACTATAGGAACTATACCCTCTGAGTGGAGGGACTGTCTGCCAATGTCTTAGCTGTTGCTACATTTGTCAAGAGATACTGTTTAAATAGTTCATCCTCACTGAGACACATTACACTTTACATAAAAGGCTTTACTAATTATGTCCTGTGATTGAGCACAGATGGCACAGGCAATAAATATGTCACAGTAAGTAGATATCACTTAAAGCATAAGATTTGTGCCACAGAGTTTACCATTGAAAACTTTAAAATATAATTTTTATTTGAGATATGATTCCATAACAATATATTTGCATGATAACATAAATGTTTTCCCCCTTGGGAGAAAAACAGCATATTTTAAATTCATGTGAGTTTGAAAGATATTACATGCAGTAAAATATTACTATTCAGCATTTATTAACATCTTTAATATTCACTAACTATAGTTGTTATACTTTTCTAAGATGTTACCAGTATATTTTCATGACAGATATAAGGACCTTAAGTGAAACTAAAACTTTCCAAAGAATATGCAGCCCATTTTCCACTTTCAATGTACAAATATTATACAAATATTCCCTGAAGCTTTGAAATATTTTATCATTTATTTAAAGTTTTCCTTTCCAAGTTTTATATTTAATTTTGGATTTAATCACCTTTGGAAATATTCTCATTTCAGTTTGCTCAGGGTATATTTTGGAGTAAACAGATATTGTTTATATACTTTTTAAAATGATAATTTTTCATAAATTGGTAGATTTATCACACACAAATAATTGCAAATTAAATAAATAAAATAAGCAAATAAAATAAGGTAGTGGGTGCAGACACACCATCTCACATTTGAATCTCAAAGGGTGCAAAAAAGTCCTGGGAAGTATTCCATGCATTTACCCTGGGAAAAGTCAGTGTGATTTGAAATGCTATCTCATAACTCATAACTTTCATATTGCATAGGCCACACATTTTTATTATTTTAAGTGTAGAAATGAAAGAGTAATTTTTTTCAAAAAACTCATAACTGAAATATGCACTTATTTTTTAAGTATATTTTATTGATTATATTATTACAGTTTTCCCAATTTTTCCTCCTTTATCCCCCATCCACCCTGCACTCTCCAAACCTCCAGCATCCCCCCCCACTTAGTTCATGTCCATGGGTTGTACATATAAGTTCTTTGAGTTCTGTTTCCTGTACCATTGTTGACCTCTCCCCGTCTATTTTATGGCTACCAATTATGTTTCTTATTCCCTGTACCTTTTCCCATTCCTCCCCTCTCTCTCCCCACTGAAAGTCCTCCATGTGATGTCCATTTCTCTGATTCTGTTCCTGTTCTAGTTGTTTTGAAATGTTCATTTTAGAAAACCAACTTAATTTATAAGCACCATGCAAAGGAGCCACTGAGGCTCTAAAAACAACACGCTGGAAATTCAGTGCAGCAAGCCAGAGCTGCCCTGTGGAAGAGTCCTTTAACCATCTCCAGTTTAAGATTCTGTGTCTCTTAGACAACTTAGATGGTTCATTTTGCAAGTTAGTAAAACTGTTTTTATAAGGAATTTAGCTCTCATAATCCATATGGAAAACAAAAACCCCACCAATATTTTTTCTCTATTCAAAGAATAGTATTTTTAAATTAATTATTATTTTATGTTTTTCTATTTAAAATCCATCTTGTATTTTATTTACTGCATAAAATGGTGCAAACTATGATTCTTTAACAGAATTATAAATAATGTCAAATATATGAATTACAAACATTACCTTTTTTAAAAGATTTTATTTATTTCATTTTTTAAGAGAGAGGGAAAGGGAAGGAAAAAGAAACATTAATGTGTGAGAGCTATATTGATTGGTTGCCTCTCACACACCCCCAGCTGGGGACGTGGTCTGAAACCCAGGTGTGTGCCCTGACTGGGAGTCAATTTAGCGACTTTTTGGTTTGCAGGTCAGCACTCAATCCACTGAGTCACACCAGCCAGGGCACAAACATTACTTTCTATATGAAATCACAAAATAGTTTGCCTAAGAATTGCTATGTCACCAAACCTTGTAGACATTATAAAACCCCTCAAGAAAATGAAAAGTCGAAGAAAAAAAATTCTTATCAACTTGCCTCTAGCCTTCCCAAGTACCATGTAACATCAATAAAGCCTCCAAATTTATAAGGACAAAGGAGAGAATAAGTAAAGATGACATCGAGTAGTAAAAATGTGGGGACAATGCTAATGTCCAGCTAATTAGTAGTAAGTAACTAATAATGACTAACTCAGCTCCAAACTGACCTCTCCAATAGCCCATTGCTGTTATTAAAAATCTCTCCAGTAGAATTTTCTTCCTTTGAGATAAGGTCTTGGTAAAATGCCTTAACAGATACAATATTAAATAATGAAAAGTATGGTTTAAGCTGAGTAAGAGACAAGGATTCTCATGAAAAACAAAGAAGAGAACCAGGTCCTGGTACAAGGTTTGTGTCCCAGGCCAGAGATCAGTCGGCTTTCTCAGCTAAAGAAGGATGCTCCGTAATGGCAGTCATTTGCAAGCACAGTGCATGTTAATGAAAGCCAGTTAGATGGGTGAGGTATGGAGGAAGAAGAGCACGACAGCACTTGATATTCACACATTTGTAGGCTGGTATGTAGTTGTTGTTATCCATCCACAGGCAACAAGACCTCAGTCACCAACTGGGGCCACGAGTTAAGGCTTGAGTAGTGGGACAGACTTTTATGGATGACTAGCACGATCAAGACTAGGAAATAAGCTGCCCAGCTACTGAGTTTGGTGTTCTGCTCTAAAGCTGAACTTGAAAAAGGAGAATATCTAGCAAAAAAGAATTAATTTTAAACTTCAGAGGTTACCTTAAAGCGAAGCTCACATTTTATGATAAGGACAAACACAGTGGTCATGAAACAGAACCCCGCCAGTGCTGTTCTGGACCAGCTGTGGGTTCCATAGCCCACCGCAAAGAAGCGTGACTCCAGTGCAAGAGTTTGGTGAAAAAGAAAAAGGGTTGTTTATTTAAAGGTTATACAGATTTAGAATAATGGTAAATTTCTGCCATTAAGTCCCACCCCAAAACACATAATCCTGCCTCCCTTTACCAAATCAGGCCAGTTTCAGAATATGCCAGTCAGATGTACCATCTTTCAAAAAAGCAGAAGTCTGCAGCTCAGCATTATTTGTCATAATTTAGCTCCTAGCACCCCTCATGAGTCCATGCTTGGCTTGGTGGTCTGGCAGTTCCATCAGCCTCTGTCTTCTCCAGGCAGGCTTCCCAGTAGGCTTCCTCTTTCTTACTCCAGACCTCATAGCATTTTCTTACTTCAAACCCCGTGGCTTCCCCCTTAAAACCCAGACCTTGTGGCATACCCCTTCTCTTTCGCCTGCCTTCATTTTAAAGACTCAGCTGAGAACTTCCTGTGTGACCTCATATCCGGGCCCTCTTATGATGTGTTAGTGTCCACTATTTTTGCCAGTTCCTCTGTGTCTTTTATCTTCTTTGTGCTGCCATCTTTAGTCAGGGGTGGAGTTCCCAGTGACACAGGACAATCTGCCTTCTCTGGCTATGTCACGGGTCACTATACATTTTTAAAGTCACATTCACCTTTCACCCTAGGTGGCAGTCCTCTTCCCTTCAGGAAAGGCACAGCTATTAACTTGCCATTGTTATGCAAAGTATCTTAGCCTTTGTATCACCCATTTCTCCCTTCCCCCAGTCAAGGGTTGTGGGGAATATACTCTGCTATTTTTAAGGGATCCCTTCCCTGTACTTCATTACAGTCAGGTATACAGGGAAGAGATAATCTAGGACAATAAAAACCTCCCAAACTCTAATCTGTCATAAGGCAATTCATCTACTACATCTAGGGCACCAGAGCCCATGTTTTCTGGTGAATTATTTCTAAGACAGCACATATAAATTTTATCTATACCAACTACTAGTGTTTCATGGCAAGTTAAATAAACTAAGTCCCACATCTCCATCTTTAAATAAAAAAAAAACTGTAAAACCTATATTTTAAGCCTCACTAAGCACTCTTTGATGGCACTCAATAAATGTTATCTTTCAATTGGCTGAGCATAGAATATTAAAAAATAATTCCTGACTTTAAGCAAGACTGTTTAGGGTCTTCAGCATGATTAAGCTCCAGCAAATTGACACTGACACATCAATGGACCTATTTAGTTGGGAGAAGCCAAAGAAAGCCAAAGCAAGCGATCTCAGAGCTAGATGATAATTATTTGTCACTAGTTCCTTTCAGTAAAGCAGTTGATCACTTCTTCTTCAATAAGAAATAAAATCTGATTGCAGAGTGCGTGCAGTGTGGTTCCTGAGAGTGTAAGATACACGACTACAAGAACAGCTGAACAGTGAATCAAGAAAAGTTCAAGTCACTGGAAAGTGGTGTTCGAAGATAGAGAGGTATGCACAGCCACTAGGTCACCTAAAAAATACTGCAAAAAGATAGTTCCAATTTTCCCTTACAGTCATGGGAGTCTGGAGAAAAAGGATATCATCTGACAAAAAAAATTAAGTCAATTCCATTAATAGTAACATTTATCTAACATTTACTATACACAAACCATGGTTTACAAGTACAGAGTGGGGAAAGTAAAGAGAGCACCATGGGTACACCTGACCTTCACCAAAACTGTCCAGAGCAACATAAACAAACAAACAAACAAACTTCTGCAACTCTCAAACATGGAAATAGAACTGAGTGGAGACAAGAATACTTTTGCATAGGCCACACTAAGTCATATGACACACAGGGCCAAGATGCTAGGGTCCCAAAGAGTGATTGCCTGAGAGCAAAGAGAATCAAGACACAACAGATGGTGGTCGTGGGATAGTATGAGAAAAGAGCCTTTGTGCAGAAACAGAAGAGAGGACAGAGTAAAGAATAGCCAATGGAATGGAGGGTTAAAAATTATAAATATAACTGTGATATAAACCAACTATTTATTTAAATATTGCTTGAATAGATAAAATTTAGTAGTGAAATGACAGAAATTTACATTATGAGAAACGTATGCAGCTATTTTGTTAAGCATTCCTCCTTTTGGGATCAGTACATTTACGTTTAAAAAGAGTATAGGGAAACCATGATTAGTTCTTTGCATCAAGCGCGTCCATTTCACTCAAAAGAATTAAAATCTGGTGTATATCTCTTTTGATTAAGTGTATATGTTTTGATTAATGAGCAATCAAAATTGTCTTATAAATTGGAGAAGGTGTATATTATAGCCTTTCTGAAGCCACTCTTTTAAACAGTAAAAATCCAAATTACATGTTTTCTCAGCTAGCACATTTGACACTGACAGGCTTTACTATCCTGCAAAACCAATATTTTACAAGCCCCAATCCTTTCTTAAATGCATGACCCATTATCTCTGTCTTGCTTTCTCCTGACAAATGGCTTCAGGTCACAATCAGGCATCAAATCAATGAGTCAAGACCCCAATCAACATGATTTTACAAGTTTCCCAGTGACTCTGTCTGGGCTTGCTGCAAGTCCTAAAAGGTTGCTTTTCCTCCCTCATGCTCTAAAGTGACTTTTGTGTGTTATCTCAACACTATCAGTATCATGCATTCAAGACGTGTTTGTTTTAGTGAGGTCCATACTTTGTAATGCTCTGAAGTGTCTTGGAAATATTGTTGAAGACTTCAGTTCCTTCGGGCTCTAAGAATGACATGTACCTTGGCTGAACTTTGAAATAAATTCTACATTTATCACTGTTTTACTGCATCCTTTTATTTTTGTTGGTTTCCCTTACAAGCATGAATTCTCTTTGATCTTCCCATACTTTGTAGCCACAACGAAATTTATAGTATATGAGCCTCAATTATTTTTCCTATAAAACAGCCGTGACAACTTAGTGCCACAATGTTTCTCTTCTATACAAACAAAGACAACTTATCCCAGGTATCTGATCCTGGTATGCTTTTTCTAAATTTTCAAAAAGTTTCTTTAAAGCTTCCCAAGTCATCTACCAAGAACATGAGAAAAACACAATTTAAATTTTCTGTATGTATTCCAGTATTCCTGGACTTCCAATGCCATCAATGTTACTAATGAGTAATATGACTTTTTCTTCACTTTGAGATACTTGTTTGAAAAGTTAACATGCACTATTTTTTCTCCAGCTAACCAGTCATCTTCAGTAACCTGAACCACAGCCCACTGTCCATGTCCAGTACCCCAAAAGGTACTCCAAAGTGAGAGGAAAAGTTTTCTTTGACTTTCAGATTTCCCCAACCCTGCAATTTAATTTATCTAATTCTTTCACTTCCTTCCCTCCCTTATTAAATCTTCTTCTGTGTTTATTTATCTTCTACTGTGTTTTAACCTCCAACTAAGTCTAGTGAAGTATAAATGAAGAAGATGAAGCCCTAGATCTGAGAAGTTCTGCAGAGATTACAAGGCTACAGGGTATGGACTCTCCCATGAAAGCACATCTGGGGCTATCTCTAGCAGCACTGCTTGCCAGTTCCACTTAGCATCAGCAACATGATGATAGGATCCATCAGCAGTCAGTGGTGGTAGTTCCATTAGAGATGATGGCTACTTGTAGGCTTCTAGTGGTCAATCTTCTTAGTGTTAGCAACTTACACTTACTTCAATGGTCACTTAAGGGTCCCCCATGGCTGGATAACCTTCCTCAGTGGATTGATTGAGGTGATCTACAGGATTGTCTCTGACAAAATGCCCACTGACCCTTTCAGTGGTCTGGTAATCAGTGTTTCAAACAGCACTTTTAAAGAAGAGTCTCCTTAAGCATTGATCAGTACACGTTAGCATAGGAACCACACGATCGTATCTGAATGATTAACTTAAATGCCCCTCAGTATGGCCTTGACTTAGGGTAAATTTCCATAGTTCCAAAGGACTTCTGGTAATTGTGTTATAGCATATACTTGGTGGAAAAAAAAGTAGACAACAAAGAATGTCACTCCTCTCTGTGTTCTGGAAGGAATCTGATACCCACAACTGAGTCATTCAAAAAGCTCAACCAAAAAGACTTCAAGATCCTTCAAAAATTATGTGCCAAAGACAAAAATTATGTGCCAAAGACATGGATCTCTTATCCATGGAGAATATGGGGTTCTCTGTTTAAGAGAATTCTAATCAGACATTTGTTAAAATACTACTCTTCAAATAAATACATGGCAAGAGTTATGATTGCTATCAAATACCCTTGGAAGTGCTAAGAAAGAAACTGAAGATGTGATAAGAAGGGATAAAACCACAAGCAGTATTTTCAACAATAACAATAGCTACTATTTACTATACACTGCACTAAACTCTGCAGGGATTATCTCATTTGCCATAATCCTCCTACATCTTTATGGGCCAAGCAAATCCACTGACCATTTAACAATGGCAAATTGAGGTTTAGAATGAAATAATAGTACTAATTATCTGATATATATATATAAAAGAGTACTCACAAGAAAAGTAGCTTATGCAGTTGGGGGTATCTGAAAACAGTCTCAAATATTTTTGTGTGTCATTAGCTACTTTTCTAAGACATCATTGAGGTTCCGTTTTTCTTAACTTCATGATGTTCAAATTACATATATGATTCACAAACTTCTACTAATCCGTGGCAAGATAAACTGGATTGGAACCAAGATTTTAGCAATGTTTATAAGAATGTGACATTGTCCCCAAATCTATGCATCTTATCATTTAGTATTTAATTTTTACTGTTTCACTAAAATATTAGTTCATAATTGTCTACACATTTCCTAAAAGGCAAAGTACCTGCTCCACAGATTATTTGAGAGGCACAGTCTTACTTGAGTTACCCACAAAATCTAAAGTTTAATTGAAATGAATAACTCAAGTATCAACTTATATCTATAGGACTTATATAAGAGAGATACTTTGATATTTTCAAGGGGAAATTAAAATCAACCTTAAACATATTATAAACTGTATTGCTTCTTGAGTTTCTAAATATGCAACATAAGTTTTCTTCTAACTCTCTAGTGTAATAATTCCCACACTGATATAGAGGATGAGAGAAGAAAATGGTTCTTAAAATGTGATTCACTGAAACTTCTGCAAAGCTCCCAGAAATTTCAGAGTTCCATGTGCATGCCACATTTTTAGTATTAATTTATTTCTTTTACATATGTTATAAATTGGCTTTCATATAAAACATTTCCATGGTATCATCAGAATTAGTGTCACATTTTCCACCCACTGTGGTATTTTGTTGATTACAGAGAAAATTTAAGTTGGTAGGCTATCCATGTGGAATTGTGCATTTGTAAACCAGATTTGAGACTTCTGGTCTTCCTCATTATGCATAACCTTTAAAACTGAAATTACCTAAGACCCCATCAAATACATGCTGCCTGCCACAAAAATTTTAGGAATATAATATGTGTTCATATTTCATTTACTCTTAGAATATAAACTGCTAGAGGTTGGGTGCAAGAATGATTATACAGATACCTCCACAATTGCAGAGGGTTCCTGCAAACCTCAAAAATAGGAAAATCACTCTTTGGGAGATAAAGCTCTTGATTACTAAGTCATGCATTGCTCTAAACTTTATAAAGTAGCAGTACGATAAGTAGTCAGGCATTGCTACATCCACTGCAAAAGTTATTTATTCATTAAGACAAAACAAAAACACTAACATATCAAATTAAGATCAAGAACATTTTACACACATACCTTTTCACATAAAGGAAGCATTTCTGCTACCCTTTTGCCTGTCTGAATTGCTAGCATCACTACTCTTATGCTTTGGGAACACTACTAAGTAAAATAATGGTACTTAAAGTACTGTGCTATGCAAGAATCAACAATCCATCTGATAACCAAGAAGGCTACTAAGTAAGTGACCGTGGGGCTGTAATGTTCACAGTATAGATACTCTGCACAACAGGGTGATTCATACCCCACAAGGGAGCCAGCAGGATGGCATGCAATTTCATCACACTCTAAGAACAGAGCAAAATTTAAAGCTATGAATTGTTTATTTCTATAATTTTATGTTTAATGTTTTCCAATGGCAGTTGACCACAGGGTACTGAAAATGTGGAAAGCAAAATCACAGAAAGTGAAACTGTGGATAAGGGGCAAATGCTGCACATACTTACTCCCATGATCAGAGCTGTTATGAGACTTAGAGGCAGTATATTGTCAAATAAAAATCATATGGCAGGTCACTTTTATTCCTTCATATATGTACCCTTCTGAAAATTCTTAAACTTCTATTTCAAAAACTGTCACATTATTATATTTAATAATCATTGGGAAATTTAATTATAACCTTAGCATAGAAAGAGGGGAAGGAAGAAAGAAAGACAGGGAGAGAAATATCAGAATACGAGAGAAACATACCCCCACCTGGTGACCTGGCCCACAACCCAGGCATATGCCCTGAGCAGGAATCAAACTGGTGACTTTTTAGTTCACAGGCCCGCACTCAATTGCCTGAGCCACACCAGCCAGGGCTACTTTTTGCAACTGAAGTACATTGGCTATATTTAAGGTTATCAATGCTATGGGAAAAGCAAGCATCTTCAGATGTCCTAAGGATGAAATGTAGTAAGTTTTAATTTGCATTTTAAGCAGTAAAACATTTGGTTAACATTCTGCCCAATATTTGTATTTACTATCAAATAAAAAACAAATAATTAAATAAATTTTTGTTTTTTAAGTATTCCTATCAGTGTTTGTTCTTGTCCATATAAAGAGGTTTAACTTGGGAACTGAAGTTAAAATGCATTTACAGTTTGCTGCTGGTAGTGGTTGCTTGCTTTTTAAAACTCAACCCATTATCACTGTAATAAGCAAAAATTTCTTTGTAGAAATGACAATTAATTGGATAAATAAACCTTCAATTGGCAAAACAAGTATTTGTTAGCCAAGGCCATCTAAGCTTCCTAAGGAGAAACAATGTCTAGACAGATATAAAACATGTGTTTTGGTGAAAAAAACATCACCTTCAGGAATGAAGTTGGCAAGTTCAGTCCATGGAGTCTACTATTCAATGCTTAAATATGTCTCAGGCTCATTCAGTGTGCCAGGCATTGCTGTGCTCACTTTGTGGAATTCTCATTTGGGTTGCAAAGTGAATTATGTTCCCATTGCTCTAGAGGCAGGAGACATGGGAGAATGCATCTCGTCACGGATGAAGTGAGACCTAAGGATGTCCCCTCTCCAAAAGTAAAATGTGATACTATCAGAGGTAAAAGAGTTCCTAAAACGGGTGATAGATTGGGGGAGAGGGAAGCAAAGGAAACTAAGGAAAGCCCTCTGGTCTTTCAAAGTAGAGAAGTCAAGTTTAAATTTCCACAACACTCTTTAACAATCCAATGTATTTATTCTCAAATGCAGTGGTCAAAATAAGAGGGAAAAAAAGTAGAAGGAATCCAGCTGCGGTATTCATTTTTAGCCCAAAGTAAATAATCATTGAGCAGAAGTTTCTTTTCCACATATTGCTGGCTTTCAACATATATGCACTTTTAATGAAGAGCACGTGAGAGAGAGTTTGATGTAGCCCTTAGAGCTCAAGCCAACTCCTCTGTGGTTCTGGATTCTGATCCAATAGCCACCGCTGACTGCTCACACAATAACATTTAAAATGACTTCTTCACCTTACAAAATCTTGTTTTCATAAAAGCCATGCCATCTCATAAGCCATAATTACTTAAAATATCTTATGGCTTACATAGTTAACCTCACCCAACCCATGCAATTGTTCACAATTAAATCCACGGCATTTAAGAGTAGACCTAAAGTTTATTACAGCTTAGCTGTTACTCTATTCTTCCACAGTGTATGCAGCATTTTTCTAGTCAGAATTAAATAACTTAAGGGGCAATAGATAACATCAAACAAAGGCCTCAAAGATTAGCCAACTTTCTTAAATACAATGTAGGATTACTAGTTTGTTACTCATTAACTTAGGTTCATTCAATAAATACTTATTGAGCAACTTTTATGTGTCAAGCCCCAAGTTATGCTGGTGACAAAGTAGTAGAGAAACAGTCAGATCTTTAGTTCTTAAGGCCCATAGGAGCTCATGTATGTGTGTGTTAACTGGTGTGACAAAAGTTAAATAATCACACCTACAATATATCATTACAAGGGATGGTAAGTGCTGTGAAGCAAAAGTAGAATGTAAAATGAAAGATTATAAAACACAATTTTATCCAAGTGTGTACCTTCAAAGTAACCACAATCACATACTTGCCTATTAATGCTTGAATCAATTCAATGAGACTTGACTTAGGTAACTTTTGTCTCGTGCATCCCTTTATCCCTCTTTCAGGTGGTTTCTTGAAGCTTCTTGTTGTGACCAGTATCTCTGCTACTCAGAGCCTCCCATTCCAGTGCTATATGGGAAATGGCCATGAGCCTGTGCTCTGTTTTTCTCAGTTACCTGATGCTACATTCTCTCTCTTGCTAATGGTGGTGGTAATTCATTTTAGTCATGGATGTAATGCATTGGCTTACTACTTATTAGCAATGCCTTAATTCTTAACAAGGAGTGACAAAAGTAACTTCAGAAAACACAGAGGCTGGTGGAGAATGTTTCTGGCAAAATAGGATCTCTATGTTTCCATCAAAAAACAGTGCAGAGGAAGTTGCCAATTTTGGTGCCAATTGCAGCCAACCTTAATCTAATGAATTACCCTCTTCTGTGTGATTCAGCATTTACACCACTGAAAAACTCCATCAGTTTTTTTGGTCTGTTATCACCCTCGTCAGGAATTTTTTCCCACTTAACCCAAAGGAGATCTCATTTCAAAAGAACATTTATATATAGTATATTTTCTTCTTGGAGGAGATATTTTTCCTGTCTTCATGGTGATTTGCAATTTTTGCATTTAAAAATGAGTACTAGCACTTGACAGATTTGTGGACGTAGAGAACATTTACTGAGAACCCGGGTATCCATTCTAATCTACACTTTAAACCATGATGCCTGTGATCCAGGCTAAATGTTGTTACTGGTGGGAAAAGACACCTTGTACAGATATATTTGAAACATAAAATATTTTACTAATAATCTTTATAGTCACTTTCAATTATGGTAGTCTATTCTAAGATATATTAGAATTTTTTCTTACTCTGAGTTCCTATTTATCATAAGGCTTAGTACAGAGTAGGGCAAAAGTAGGTTTCCAGTTGTTTGTATAAAATAATACAATAATTAATAAATAGTAATATAAGAATAAACTGTTTTGCATACTCACAACTGTAAACCTACTTTTGCCCTCCGGGATATGTTTCTGTACGTATAAGATTAAGTAGTTTTTGTGGCAATTATAACTAAGATTAGCATATTTGGGGATTATTTAGGGAATCCAGAACATTTTTTAAAATTTATTTTTAGAGAGAGGGAAAGGGAGGTAGAAAGAGAGGAAGAAAAACATCAATGTGTGGTTGCTTCTCACATGTCCCTTACTAGGGACCTGGCCTGAAACCCAGGCATGTGCCCTGACTTGGAATCTAACCAGCAACCCTTCAGTTTGCAGGCCTGTACTCAATCCACTGAGCCACACCAGCTAGGGCGGAATCCAGAACATTTAAAAAAACAAGCTTTAGTTGTGGCTTAGAAAAAGAAAAAGAGCTCTCCTTTATATTTGCCTCTCCTGTGGAATGGGCTTTTTTCAGCCATAAATTTCTTAGGATTAAAGCTTGAAAATATGTGACAAGATTGTTTTTCTAGCATCAAGTTATTTATTGTATAAGTGGATATCTGTGTAATTACATAAACACAAATTTTGTGTGTTCTTGATTGAAGTTGAGGGCAAAGTGGGGAGGGAACAAAAAAAATGTTTATAAATATTAACTACCAACTAATATGTTAAAAGGAAAAATACAAAATCTAATTCATATTCAAAGTAGAATCAGTGTGTTTTACTTTTCAATCTACTTATGTTCTCAATGATAAAGTATTTAGTTAAGACATTCTACTATAATTAGAGGACTTATCATGCACCAGAAATGAAAAAGTCCAGGTTTAGGTTTTGAAATACAAGCGTTTTTCCTATATTGTTGGTTTTCAATAAAGGCTGAATTTCTCACATAACTTTAACAGCTTTGATTTGGGTAAATGAGTCATTGAATATGCATGAACAAAATCTTTTGCTTTCTGATGTAGTTATGACTAGTATCAGAAAATGCTGTAGTATTCAAGAGTGTTTCCAGAAAAGCTTGTAGTTTTGTAAGAATACCAAGAAGCCAAGGGCTCTGGATAGTGTACACATCTCAGGAAAGACATGGCCCAATTTTGGTCAAAAGTAAAGACAAACAAGAAGAGTAGAAATGAAAGCTCTATTATTTTGCCTAATTAGGATCTCCGTAATGATCTAAATATATAACACTGACAATTATTTAGAGAGGAGTAAGGAGTAAGTTCTTAATATTCTTTGGAGAATTGAAATAATATAAACTGGCTAATATTCTTCCTGCTTATTTATTTATTTATCCTTACCTGAGTATATATTTTTTTATTTTTAGAGAGAGAGGAAGGGAGACACAGAGAGAGAAACACTGATCGGTTGCCCCCCATATATGCCCTGACTGGGGACTGAACTCTCAACCTAGTATGTGGACGAGCAACTGAACCCACAACCTTGTGATGTATGTAACAACTTTCCAACCAGCTAAGTCACTCGACCAGGGATGCTTGTTTATATTTTTGTTAAGAAGTCATTCAACCAGAAATTTGGAAGGATATCTAGTAATCATTGTCTTAATTTTATGTAAACGGATTTTAAATAAATTTTTGAATTATAAAATCCAAGATTGAAAGTTATATCCAATTCAAAAGAAAAAATTTTAAACATTCACTGTGCACTAAATACTTAAAATAAAAAATTAAATAATACTTGGTTGATTCCCTTAAGAACCTGATAATCTCAAGACCAGAACTGAAACAAATGGATATTTCAACAGTTGTTTTGAGGCCTAAACTGGACAATGAGATACAGAAAAGATCCTTACTTGGCCTTCATAGCTATGTGATTTCATATAAATTGCTTAAATCTCTGTTCCTTGTCTCTAAAATTAGGATGATAATAACAGTATCTACCTCATAGGGTTGTTGTGAAGATTACATCGGCTAATATATGTTAAGTACAAATAGGTGCTTGGTATACAAAAATCAGTCTATAATGTTCTTCTAAATAATGTTTTATATAAAACAGCATAGTGCCAGGCACTTAGGAAGCACTCCATAAATATTAGCTAGTATTATTGTTTATTACTAAAATAATTGGGACTCTGTCCTAAGAATTGAAATCAAGATCTCTGCTTTAGTTAAATCTACCAGATAAATTTTAGCAAACAATTATTTGGCTTGTGAGGCAGCCATTATATATTAATATGACTTTACCATGAGAAATGAGACTCCTTTAAGAAGTCTAGGTTTACTGATCTGCCATGGTAAATGATCCCATCTATGGAATATAAATATGACCAAAAAACAATGGAGAGTTTTTTTAAGAGGATTTTAAAATGGAAGTTATGAGAAATGTAAATATAGTTGTCCAAATACTAGTTGCAATATTCAAACATCTCACATAGCAAATGAAAAAGGGTAAGCAAGAACAGGTGAGAAACGGTGGGTTCTTTGCAGGGAGCTTTGTTATGAATCCCACACTTAACCAGAAGATTTCCTGTGCCTTCAAGCCTAGTGAAAGAGGGCAATGCCAGACTTTCACCTGAATAATTATATAGTGCATGAGAGAACTGACCAGATGCTGATGAATAAGAAAAGAAGTTGTAGCTTCTTTGGGAGAGTCCTATATTAGTCAACTGAACAGATGCCTACAAGTTACCCACAGACGAGATCAGATTAGGTACAAGAGAGATCCCACTGGAGCTGTTGTAGTGACTAGGGCTCAGCAGGGGGTGTGGAAGGCTACTAGGGACTGTGAAAAGTCAGCAATGAGCTAGGAGAGAAGACAGCACCTCTTCCATCAGAGTAACTACAGGTGAGATCCAGCTGGTGGAGAGGCAGTCTCCAAAGGGCCTGTGAACGTAGCCCATCAGAGTTTATGTTTAGTCAGCCAGGTGACATCCTTCCTCCTCCCCCTCTCTTCCCCCACCAACTTCAAACTTTGAAGACCTGAAAAAACCAGAGGAGGGGAAAGCTAGAGAACAAGGTGATGGAGAAAGAAAGAAGCAGCAGACTTCACTTCCTCTTCTGCAGCAGGCATCAAGACAGAAATAGGAGGGGAAATAATTGTGACTAAAAATAGTTGAACAGTTTGACATCATGTGCAACAGGACATTCTAATTCTGAAAGGAAACTAACCTGCAACTTGAATTGAGCAAAGGTCATTTGTTACTTCGGAGTGACTAGAGAAATCATGGGATATTTTTGTTTGTGTTTCCATCTAGGCATACAAGAGGTAAAGTAGCCCACTGTGCACTGTTCGAACACTTCTAAAACAACAGCTTATTTCTAATCACACATCACAAATTACCATTGTTCAGCTTATTACTTACATTAACTTCAGAGATAAATAAACTGGAAAAAACATCATTCCTCTGTTTCTGTGGAAGGCCTTCATAAATTCTTCTCTTCTAATGAAACCAAAGAACTATTTTATAAAGTAGGAAGTATTTTTTTAATTTCATAGTTTAAAAAGTAAACTTTAAAAGTTTTCTGTAGTGAAAAGTTTTCTATAGTGCAATGGAGCAGGTCTTGCTCTGTCCTCTTAGTCACTTGTCTTCCTGGCAGCCTGTTCTTTTAAGCCCAAGAACCAACAGAATGATTTCCTAAGAGGAAGATTTCTAATGCCTTTCCTGGGCAAGAAGCATTTTTATTTAATGAATACTCAAGTACCTACTTTGTGCAAGGACATGTGTTAAGACCCAGAGATTCAGCAGAAAACAAGAAACTCAGCATCTAGTCACCTGAGCTCCTGGAACTCAGAATCTCATACAGGAGAAAAGAAATGAAATAAATTGGTGAATAAACAAATCAATGTCAACTAATGTTCAGGACAAAGATCAAACTAAATTCTGACTGACAGGATTAGAGAGCAAGTTTGCAAAGGGAATGAACAAATTACAGAGAGAGAAAAGTTCTACAAGCAAAAAAACAAAATGAGTGCAACCCAATTATGGATGTTGGTGGTGTTTTGAGTGTGTGACCACAGGGTTCAAGAGCACATCCAACAGAAGAGCAGCAGGCCAAGGTATCACAGCTCATGGAGTCACAGAACACACACTGTTCACAGAAGCAGGCAAGGCAGAATGCATGGAAAACAAAAGAAAGGCGGAAGACTAAAGCCTTGAAAGGAAACAGGGAAACCAAAACATCATGTCTAGTAATAATAGTAATTGTGGGGTATGGTGTTATGTTCAGAGAGAATGAAAAGGCTCCCTCTGTCAGGACTGACAACGTGGACAGAACTAGGGCACTGCAGCCAGAATAAACAGGGTGTAGGAGAGCAACAGTTGGGACAAAACGATGACTGGCATAAACCTAGTCCCTTCAGACTTGTATGTTCTGTATAACATGGAAGAAGCTTAAAATTAAATTCAAAATTGTGTATTTGTGTATTTTACCCTTAGTGAAAGCAGATAGAGTAATTCAATTGTCTAAGAATGAACAGTTTTAGATATGGTGATCTCAGAAAAATACTTTGTTTAATGTCTAAACTTATGACCCCCAAATTGTTATTAAATGTAGTCAAAATATCTTACATTTAGGTGAAACCTAAAGTCCCAAGCAGTCCCAGACCTAAAACTGCATTTGTCTCAAACAATACTGATGCCACTGATTTTGCCTTCTTGCTTTTGTCCATTTGGAAGAAAGGAAGGAGGTACCTCCTAACTGTGTTACTAGACAGCCATGTCCACCATACAAGGAAAGCCCTGAGGAAAAAATGGAGACTCTTCACAAAAAGTAAGATATATGTAGAAACAGAAAATGCTAGGTAGACATCATCATTTTTTCCCTATGAACTGGTATGTATGATTTTTTTCTAAACCTCAGTTCCTCCTCATTTGTGGAGAGGGATAATGAAATTCATCTGCATATCTTAGATTCCATTCCACCAGAATCTGAACACAACAGAAGCATTAGAATGAAAGCAACTCAGTTCAGAGGTGATTCCAGGAAGACTGGTCAGGAATGGGGTGATGAGAAAGGAAAGCAGATGAGGCCATAAAACTTTGTTATGGGACAGGTGATCGCTGTGAGCACCTGAGGAACTCCAGGAAATCATGTGGAATGTGTGCTGAGTTGCTCAATTGAAGGGTAAGGAAACAGGGATAGTTATCCACTAATTCCTATCAGTCATTGAGAGCTATTTCCAGAGATACAATTTGCCTACCACTTCCAGCCTGTCCTATGTACTCCTTAGAAAGTTCTGAGGGCCCTAGAAGACCTTCAGGCAAAGATTCATAGAAGGCTGCAACTGAAGCTCTCAGGAAAAGTGAGCCCCAAGGGAAATAGGATACTAAGCAGTGTCTCTCACACCTACCTATTAAAATCAAATGAACTACTCTACATTAAAATATTATGGAAACCATAAACTTCCATATAAATTGGTATCAAGTCAATAATAAATCTAAATAAGTTACATCATTTACTATAAATATAGCTCTGACCAACATCAGAATTTGAATAATAATAGAAATGTATACTTCAAATTGGTAGCCTTGGTACTTTTAAATGCTGGCATGCCCCTGGCACATCACTTCTCTAAGCTTAAATGACTTTGTCTGTGTAATGGGGTGATCCTAGCTTCCTTAAAGATGAGCATGTCAAATGAGATGGAGGAGGGAAATGCTTAAAACAATGGATTTTCAATCAATGTTAATTCTCTTCCTTCTATCTCCCTTTTTGATTTAAAGATTATTTTTACCAGGAGATAAAAATAAATTTTTTAGATATCACTCCAGCCAATTAAATACAAGTTGAATCCATTAAAAATACAAATAACATTCATTTGGCATCATGTGTGAACACCTGCTGTGTGCCAGGCACTGGCACAGGCCCTGTGCTTAATTAAGATGGTAAACAAGAGCCCAATATCTCCATCCTCAAAGTACCATGGAAAAATGAGAGATAAAAGATGCAAAGAGGACCATTTGATGTATAACTGTCTACTCACTGATCATCATTATTTGCATATCATTGCTATTTGAATATCATCATTATTTAAATATAATTAATATGACTTTCAAAATTGCTACAATGGTTGTCATCACAGCAGTCTGATGTTTCTATATCATAGAATACATTCTTGATTAAAAAAAGAAAATAAAAACCAAAAGCTAATGAACAAAAATCAATGTAGAATCATCCAGGACAAATGATCCCATTTGCAATGAGTCATACACAATACTACTATGTGATGGCACTTCAGGGCCATTGCCTTTTACAGTTTTTTGGTAAGATCTAAAAATTATAAGGAGATAAACAAAGACACCTCCATGTTCCCTTCCAACTCCATCAAATTTCATGAAGTATATCTTGTACTTTAAATGGTAAGTTTGAGAAGAATACAAATGTAGATGTAAACAACTAACTTTCCTTGCATATACTTTAAAAAAAGACTTCACACTAAATGAAAGGCTAATGCTGCCTGGATCAGGTTGATCCAAATTGTTACTTTAGGATGGCTGCCTAGTCAGCAGGAAGCAATTTGGTCCTTTCTGCAATACCACCAGAGCCAACACTCCGTGCTAGTGTGTTGAAAGATAAGTATGCTTACTGTAGAAAAAGTTACTCAACTTGAAAAATAATCCTCTTCTAAGTAGCATATTGCATTAAAAAGTAATTATAAGGCACTTGGGAAACTCATTCTACTATATATCAATGTTGTAATGAACATCAACTCCTAAAAAACACTTCGAGAAGAAAACTGTGCACAACCCAAATGGAGCATGGCACAGGCTGATATATGAGTAGTGAGCTGGGAACTGACCCATCACCGGGGTTACTCAAATGTTTGGAGTAAAATTGCACTGGTTTTGCTTATTTTATTTTTGAATAGTTGCTCAGTAATTTGTTACTTTATTTCCATCAGGAAAACATTATACAAATGAATTAAGAGAATGACTACCTTTGCATTCATTCTTTCAGTGATTTAAAAAAATCAATGCTTCATTAAGTATAGTTCATGGGCAAGTTGTTTATGTCTTACCTGTTTCTCTTATTTACATTAATCTACATACTTCCACAGCTTGAATTTTTAGCCAAAATAAATGTGTGTGTTACTTAAAATAAGATGCAATTGACACTCATATTTAATGACAGCAGTATATATTTAAAACTCTAAGAGTTTGTCACTTATATATTTCAAAGTCTACTATCTCTATTCCCTAAAGAGGAAGAAAAAATACAGGACCAGTGTTGAGCATACACTTTTTAAATCCCTTTTTAGATCTCAAAGGAATATTAGGGTACACTAACATAAGTGTCAAGGAGAAGGTAATGATGGATGGTGGATTAAACAAACACTACTGGAGTGTCAATAATGATCCCCTCCCCCCCACAAAGAAACTGTATATCTCAAAGAATGCTTTGAAGGATGGTAGTAACTTGTTAAAAGCTAGGTTTCAGATTTAATAAGCTTCGTTTTCAAATCCTTTTTATTTTTTTAAAGAAAATCAAGGGAACAAGCCTTTCTCTTTTGGTAAGTTTCTTAGAAGCTCAAATTTAAGTGGCAATTTCAAAGACCCCATGCTTTTTAAAATAATTCAGGATAAAAATATCACACCCAATTTAAAGACATACAATTGGCTTCATGTCAGGTTACATGATGATTTTAGAGCCATTCACTGAAGTCTAAAGCTTGAAATAGACTCACTCCATCAAACAAACGGATACTAGTCCTTTACGACCTGACTACTATAGATGTTATACTTTTAAATACATTAATAGTGGCTTTTGGAAAATAAGCTATGCAAACTTGCACCTGTCCATAATTTTTCTCCAAATTTTGAGTTTCACCAAGCTCCTAGCAGTATCTCTACTATGAGCATTTCAGTGGTAGGCTTCCTGCTGGTCCCCAGAGCACAGGGGCTGCTGCCATGTACAAGGGAGGACAGTCTGCTATAGTGATCCTCACAGACATTGCTTATGACCCACTCTAAAAATAAGATGCTAAGCCCAATACTCCTTCCTATATTTAAACAGGAAAGAGCACTTGCCAATAATGGGAGACAAGTTGCAGAAAAAGGTGGTAGTGAAATCAATAGGTAAGTCAAGTTCTGAATTATTCACTCATTCATCAAGCCCTTTTGACCTCTTTCCATGTCCCCAAGAGCCATGATGAATGTTGGGCTAGTCAGAAAAGTAAGTCATGGCTATGCCCCTCTTTATGACTGCTAGAGTAGAAATGATGGAGAATGAGCCCTTTGCACACTGAGTACTTTCATGAAGAAGTGATTCTACATCATAAGCAAAAGGTCGGTGATAGATCAAATAGAAAAGCATAAATGTTGAGATACCCAAACAGGAAACACAGAATTTTCAAATATTCATGAACTACCACAGTATGTCAAAGGAATCCAACTGACATAGTCTAGTGTTAGACCAAGACTGAGAGATTGCCGGCTGTACCAGGCCTTTTGCCTTCAATTGCTTGGTTGGGGGTGGTCCTGGTGACTATGTATGATTTACCTGTCTTTCTAAGCTGTGTATTGACTTCAGCACATCTATCACTTTGGATTAGAACTTCTGTATTTTTTTAGATATGCCCAAGGAAGGATTAAAATAAAGGAAGGTATATTTAAACCAATAAGTAATATCTGCAAATAATGGAGAAATTTATTCACTATTATTTATAATTCAGTAAAGCATTAATGATTAGCACTTACTATATTTTCATTCCGTAGATCATCATTTATTTATTCAGTAAAGCATTCTAATGAATTTATTTATTCATTAAAGCTTTCGTTATTGTTCAATCCACATTTATTGAGAGTCAGTTACATTTCAGGCAACATAATAGTTGGTATCTGTTGCCCCCACAATCAAACTTCTACTATTTTACTCTTATATTATTGAATATATGAGTTTGTCTATATAATTGTGTATTCTTTAAGAGCTATTAATAAGTATGTTTATTTATAAACCAAGCAACTAATATAGTGAGTTGAATATTATTAGTAGATTGTATTATTTTAAATATTCTGTTATTAAACATCTATGTTTCAAAGCTTGTCACTGGTTTCTTCTTTTTATATAAAATAAAATAAATTCAATGTTTTTCCTATGATAATGTCACCTCATTTAAATTCAGATTTTTTTAATGTGAGATAATAGTTTGGAGTACATAGCATTAGCAAGAGTCATTTGAGTCATTTCAATACACAGCAGAAGCAGAAATCAAATAATAGAGATGAATGGGAGTTTGAGAAGTAAAATTACTCTTCCAGGAAGACTGATTATGAGAAGGAGAAGAATGGACTATGCCTGGGAAAGCCAAGCAGCTGGTAAGAATGGGAAAGAAGAATCAGAAAAAAGATGGGAGTTGAGCAACCATATTAGGAACCTTATTGACCTCTCACCCTAGTAAGGTCAATTACATCTATTAGATTGGCATTATAAACCATCTGTGCTGCTCTTTAACTTCCCTATCTTTATTTTATCCTCAAGGTTTGGTTACTCCGTGAAACAATAGCAAATAAGATCATTTGAATTTCAGTTCTACTAGTGATTATGTCATAACCTTTGGGCACATGATCATAAAGGCAGCAACAGATGGTAGATTGTTAAATTTACTACTAAACTACATAGCTCATTCAGAATGCAGTAGAAACTGTAAACACTCATACAACTGTAAATGTGTGTAGTCTATGGCATAGAACAATGCTGATTTAATGCCACAGAAGAATGTGATTTAATGCCAGACTACATGCAATCATCCTCATGGGTAACATTATTGGTAGTTTAGTTTCCTTGACAAAGACATTGGACAAGTCTTCTTTTTTTTTTAATTTTTATTTATTTATCTTTAGAGGTGAAAGGAAGGAGAGAGGGAGAGAAATATCAATGTGTGTTTGCTTCTCATGCATCCCCTGCTGGGAACTGGCCTGCAACCCAGGCATGTGCCCTGACTGGGAATAGAACCTCAATCCTTTGGTTCACAGGCCCACGCTCAGTCCACTGAGCTACACCAGCCAGGGTTCTTAGACAAGTTTTCTTTAAGAAACTTATGTTTCAACAGAATAAAGTTTCTATGAAATTTTTATGGTTTCAAGTATTTGATAAACCCCCAAATAACCTTAGATTAAATCAGTTAAGTATTATTTTGTAACTACCCTTTTTTAATGGTTTTTAAAATTATGTGCCAGGCATTATGCTGTACATATACATATATGTATGTGTACTCTTTGCATATAATCTCATTTAACCCTCTTAAGGACCATTGAAGTTGGTACACAGATTATCACCTTGCCCTCTCCCCAACACACACATATACACTTTCTACAGAGGAACTTGAAGCTTAGAAAAGAGAAATAACAGAACTCTGTCAGACATTTTAGAAGGAAAAACGATGAGAAAATGTTCCATACAATTTAACAGTTAGGATAAAGGGATGTGGGCAAATGCAAAATTTCATTCATCACATAAGGGAGCAGAATTACTATGTATTCTAGGGATACTTTTGAAAGATATGTAGTTTTTCACTTCATTGATTTGTTCAATGGTATAAATAAAGAAAATATTGAATATATCCAAAATGTTAGAGTTATGATGAATTGTCAGGAATTGGTCATACAATGGTTATTGAGTTGGAATACATTTCCTGTTCAATTCCACAAAATTTATAGGAATTTCTTTTTCAAATAAAGAAAATTTGGAGACTAGAAATAGTTTATTTTATTTTATTTTTATGTAAGCTATACAATTGACAGAAAATTGAAAATATCTTGTAAAGAAGGCCTATGGTTTAAAACTTATGATTAATTTTTAGAAGATGTGAAAGTATAAGAATATCTAAATATCTATGTGGTTTGTGTTTCTCCATTTCTTCCAGAGTAAGCTCAATGAAATCAAGTCAAACTTGACCTTGGATCACATATTTCATAAAGGGGAAATAAATGTTTCAATGCAATTTGATCCAATTATTGTATTCAATAAATTGATATTACTTCTATCTCACAAGAAACTCTTAGGAGAAAATATATATGGTGAAGAAGTAATTGCTTTCATTTTTATTCAGCCTTTTCTAATTTTTTAAATACTAAATATTTTTGTTTTCCAAGTAAAAAGAAAATATAATCCACAGCAAAGGATATATTAGTATTTCTTTCACAGAGAGAAATTAAGCCTCACCTTTGCCAAACTTTCTAACATTTAAAAATGTTGATTTAGAACTGAAATGAAATCAAATGGAACACACAGTATAATGAGGTTTTCATTGCTGCCAATTTAATTCCTATGTCAGAAGCCCCTGCTAATAGGTGTGATTCTTTCTCTCCCTTTCTTCAATGGTTTCTATTTTATTTATACAGTAAAGTAATAAAACTAGTAATATATGTTGGATTAAAAAAAATGTTCATAGCACGTTTGAAAAACACAGAACCAAAGCCTGATTCAAGCAAATGTCAGTAAGTAAAAGCTTTTTAACAGAACCTCCCCATTCACCAGGGACATTCTTATCAAAAATATATATGAGTCCAAGTCAGCCCAATTAGCTGATGGAAAGAGCATAAGAATTAGTGTATGAAAACATTCCTTTATAATCACAAATAGGTCCTCAGAGAGATGACACACAGCGATCGGACTTTTGTCAAGTTCTGTTTATGGACTCTCAGATGCAGAGGGGAGAGGCACAATAAAAAATGAATAAAAAACAAAGGGGCTATGCCAAGCCCAGGAATCCTAAGTGTTGAGTAGAACACATGGAGAAAAATTCACATTATAAGGAACCACGTAACGTAAGCTAAAAAAGGAACTAACATTCATTTGTGCCAAGAATATATACAAATGTGGTAAGGAACCCTGGACAGAAAGAGACACGTTAACCACGCACATTCCTCAATCCCCAGGGGCACCTGCAGTCTGACATGTTAGTTAGAAATGAGGATTGCCCATGGCTACGAGTCTGTGCTTCTGCTTTAAGTTTTGATGAAAGTGATAGGATTCCTTTTATCTTGTCAATGTCTCCACAATTCTTTGCATTCAACTTTCTTTGCATCTGGCTTGAGAAGATGACATATGAAAGCATTATCAATTTTATTGTGGTTAAATCAGAAACTGGCATGTTCTTTCCTCTTTCTGGGTTTAAAATTGAGAAGACACAATGAAACTAGCCTTTGGGGGATGGGATATTTAGTATACAACTCAAGTAAAGTTCATGGAAGGGGTGTTCCTTGTTCACAAATTTTATAGTCTCTTCACATCTGTTGTAGATTTCATCAGCAATTTCTGTTTAGAATTCCTAATTTTCTGAAACCGAAAGATTCAAAGGAAAAGCTCAATGAGACTAAATGAAAGAATTCTTTCATTTTTGAAAAATGATATATTGGGAACATTTAGAAAAGATGTGGAAGTGAGAAGTCTTGAATTGAGATAGCATCTAATAAATGAGGACTTTCCTACCAAGAACAGGACATCTTAAGGAAATTTTCCATCTCACTGCAAGCAATGCTTACACGCCTGTTCCCAATTCCTTCCAGTTTTCTCCAACAGGCCCTTATTCTTTGATGCAAATATTTTCTTTTCTGACTTCCATAATTCCTTCATCTCACTATATTCTTCTTCTCAAATGAATACAGATCAGAATAATGCTTCCCAATTTCTTGCTTAATCTGTTCTCTCTATGAAAAGCACACAAGCACATTTTAGTTTGTTTTCTTTTCAGTTTCTTCCCCAAAGTCTATAAACAAACAAACTAGAACTACAAAGAACAAAGTGTGTGTGTGTGAGAGAGAGAGAGAAGGAGAGGGAGAGAGAGAGAGACCACAGATGAACTTCTGTTGCTTTTTAATAAATATGTGGTTTGATTTAGATTTCATTCTGATTTATCCCCCTGATTTGGGTCTTAGCGTGACCTCTCATAAATCAAATGCTAGTCCACATTACTCAGGCAGCAACTTAAAGAACACTGTTCATGTTGCTCAGCCAGACACAATTTTCAATACTTCTTGAACCTTTTTTTAACAGACTTTATTTTTTAGAGTAGTTTTATTTTCACAGCAAAATTGAGCAGAAGGTACAGAGATTTCCCATATACCCCTGTTCTCACACATGCATAACCTTCCCATTATCAACATCCTCCATGAGTGGCACATGCATTACAACTAATGAACCTACATTGACACATCACCACCCAAAGTTCATAGTATTGAGCTTTCTAATGTTCTTCTCAGGGAAAGGGTCCTCAGTGATTCCAAAACCTTCTCTTATCTAAAACTGTGTTGCTCTTCTGCACTTTAGCTGTTCTAATGAATGCTCTTGTAGCCTATAACTCCTTAATTCAAACTTGCTCTCTCTCTTGTCTTTCATATTAATGTTAATGCCACTTTTTCTACCCTGTGTTGCATGGAGCACTAAGGTTATCTGAGATATTCATAGGTGATCTGTGCAGGCAAGAAGGCAGAGGAGAAATTGCTGATAATATTTGCTTCTCAAATAATTTTGATAAATATAAAGTAAACACAAAATTAATATTTTGCAATACTCTCTACATCAGAAATGGTGTGCCATATCTGAAAAGAAGCAGAAGCCTTGTGAGTTACCACACTAAGATGTATACAACATTGACCAAAGACTATATTTTTTCAATTAAAGTTACAGAGGTGCATCATCTATAAAGTGATTGCTGTTTTCATTTATATGTCCATTGAAGCTTATATTACACAAATTCACGTTCACTGGATCTAATTAAAGAATGAAAAAGAAAGACTTACAATCTCATCTGTTGTTCAATTGTGAGTGTAGTCACTTACTACCTTTGCAAACTTACTCAAGTAACCTCACCATTTCCTAGACCTGTCAGTTCAGGCACATACTGTCATGATGACGTCGTATCTGTAAAACGAAGATAAAACTACTAGCTCCTACAGGTTTGCTTTGATCTAATGCTATCAAAGCTTTTAGCATTATTCTTGATAGATAGTAAGCTTTCAATAAATACTATTATTTTTAACTTTGTGCAGAATACCATTTGCAAACCAAAAAATTAGAATAGCCCAGGTGATATTTTTATTTTCTAAAAAAATTAAGGTGGGAAATTTATCTGGAATTTGAATAATTGCTATAATTCCTCATATTATGATTTCCTAATTCTGAGGACAATTCCTGGTACATAGTACTCAATAAATATCGGTGGAACATTAGTTAATGAAATTCTTAACTCTCTAGTAGAGAACACTGATGAAAGACATGGACCGTATTCGGCTCCCCTTTGCAGCTATTCCCCACAACACTGATGAAATGGTTCAACAGAGCAGGTAATTTTTTAACTGCTAAGTGATTTAATGAGTGGATCAACTGAGCAAATTGTATTTTGAAGTATACATGCTATATAATTTAGCTTGTTTCAGAGGAAGATTTTTTTAAACTTATATTTATTTAATTTGTGCAAATTAAACAAAATGATTTTTTGTTTTAATTTAACAAAGTGAGTTAAATTCTATAAAGTCTAAAAAGTAACTACAACCTAAACAGGCAAGTCAATCTCATTTTTCATCATATCTTGGTAAAACATTATTTTGCAGAGATAAGGGGTCTCTCTATACCTGTATAACTTATCCAAAATTAATAATGCTTTTTAAATGATAAGGTATTTAAGTGTCATATGAATTATCACTTAAGCTAGATTTATAACTTTATTTTTAATTTCTTTAATTTTATTTAATTTATTTATTTTTAGAGAGAGGGGAAGGGAGGAAGAGAGAAATGAAGAGAAACATCAATGTGCCGTTTCCTCTCACACGCCCCCAACTGGGACCTGGCCAGCAGGCCAGGCATGTGCCCTGACTGGGAATTGAACCAGCCACCCTTTGTTTGATTCATAGGCCTGCGCTCAATCCACTGAGCTACACCAGCCAGGGCTAGATTTATAACTTTAAAGAGTTGATATTTTAATTAAGGTCACATGTATATAATTAGTTTAATTCAGTTTCACAGTATTCTAAAACAATTTTCTAAATTATAAACAGGGCAGTTACTATTCTCTCTATAATGACATATTCCTTTTCCTTGGCCCTTTAACTCCTTTGCATAGTTTCCCCTCACCTATTTTGTGTGTTTAAATAGTTCCATCTGGCCCACGTTAAGGAGATGTAAAGCTTACGGGATGCTGAGAGGACACAAAGATGGACTGACTGTGTTGGTGCTAAGAGTTGACCAAAATAGGAATGTTGCTACCCTGTCAGATGAAAGAGATAATGACACTAATATCACAACAGTCTTGAGAGAATAGAACAAATGATAACAAGAAGTGTGTAATATTAATTACCCTGATAAGAAATAACATTGAAATAATAGCCAGGACATTAATATAGGCTCTCTACATTGACTAATCTTAGAGAAAATAAAATACTAATGGTCATAAGTATTTATGCATGAATACATAGAGTATTAAATGAAGTGTATAAACCTATGGGTAAAGGATTCCCAGCTATAACCAAGTGAGGAGACTGGCAAATTCCATCCCCCAAATCAGTTGTAAACCTGAACAAAAGGACCAAAAACAACCATCTCTAGGCTCTGGATATCAAAGTCATACAACAATGAGAAAAGCATTTATGTTTGAAGAACTGCTAAAATTCATGTAAGAAGACTGGGATTCCATGCCTTCCTCACCTGGGTCTCTTCCCATCCCCATTCCCATCTCAGTGGGCATAGAGGTTCTGACACGATAGAATTAGGCAAGCCATGAGAACTGGCTACTTCTCTTCTTGTGGTCAAAGAGAGCCCAATCACTTTGAAACAGTAAGCAAAGACCACATTCAATAACATTATTGGTAGGATTGATAAATTGAAGCAAATATATTCTTGTCTGAGTCTGTATGTATACAAAGCAGGGACCTAAAATGGCCACACCCTCTTGACCAAAACTGAGGCTGTGTGCATGTGCAGAAGAAACAAAGACTCCAGTGGAGTAGAAGCCGGGGCAGATAACCACCAGTGAACACACTCCTCTACTCACACCTGGATGATTCTGCAGAAAAGAAGTCTCATTGGCTTCACATGCTTGAGTATGACCTCTTTCTAATCATTGACTGATAATTAAGTTAAACAGATGAGTAGCAAATGTGAGAATGCCAGATTTTAATATAAAAACAAGATAAATAAATAAAACAAAACATCAGTGGCCACACACTGTGTGGGAGACAGACTTAGCCAAAACAAGTTACTAAATAAAGAAACCAAACAATGGACAAATAAAACAACAACCACAACATCTGGGGGAGGGGAGGAATCTGAATTCATAGTTGCTACAATATATTACTTTAAAAGTACAGTTTTCAGCAACAAAAAATTAAGAGACTTACAAAAAAATAGAAATGCTCATCCATACTCTACAAAAAAAAAAATCAAGAATAGAAATCCTCTGAGTGTCCCCAGATGTGAGACTTAGCAGACAAAATTTCAAAGCAATTGTTATAAGTACATTCAATGAAGTATAAAATGAACCATGTTTAAAGAATTAAACAAATAAAACCTTTAAAAAATTAAACAATAATTCAACAAATAAGGGTAACTGCATGGAGACAGAACAATATATTAATAGTTTCTTACTGTTGGGTATAGGAACAAGGATTAATTATATGGAGGTAGGCTTAGAGAATGGAACTTTTCAGGGTGATGGGAAGGTTCTAAAACTGGATTGTTGTGATGCTCTCAGAACTCTATGAATTTACTAAAAATCATTGAATTGCATGGTATGGAGATTTTATCTGAGTAAAACTATTTATTCTACATTAGCCTTTTAGTCCCTTTATTACCCCCCTACAGCAATCACCACCCTATTGTCTATGTCTATGAGTCCTTTTTCCTTTCTGCTCAATCCCTCCACCCTCTAAACTTCTCCCCACACTAGCTGTCATCCTGCTCTCCATCTATGATATGACTCTTCCCCCATTTTCCCTGTTTGTTCAGTTTGTTCATTAGATTCCACATATGAGTGAGATCATATGGTATTTGTCTTTCTCTGCCTGGCTTATTTCACTTACATAATGTTCTCCAGGCCCATCCATACTGATGCAAAGGCTAAAATTTTCTTCTTTTTTATAGCCGAGTAATATGTTAAGGAAGTAAAACTATTTTAAAATGTGTGTTGACTTTGATATTTCTTGATTCCCCTAATTTTCTTTTTATATTTTATTTTCAGAGAATCTATTATTTTATAATAATCTATAAGTTGTTATAAAAACTGAATCCTGCTTAACATCTTTAAAATACAAAAGAATTGCAATGCTTACTGATATTACTCCCCTTGACAAGTTCTTTATCATTTTGTCATACTTGAGTTTCTTAAATGATCTAACAAATAACTAAGAACATTTTTAAGGGGTTATTTTAAAATTATAGCAAAACAGCCATATAGAAAGCTGCTATTTTAATGCTCTTGGTTTTTCATCTACACATTTGGGATTTGGTTTCCTATTCCCATCTCCAGATTCACCCTCCTCAATTCCATGCATAGGCCAGAGTCACTTTTCTGAATGTAAATGCAGTTACATCAAAAACTTCTCCACAGTTGGTTAATAATCCCCTGTTGCCTATAGCAAGTTTCTCTCCCTCTCTCTCTCTGTTTCTCTCTCTCAACTCAGAGTCCACAGACTCCAGATAGCTTTATAGATTTAAATCAGGGTCTTCATAATCCTTGAAATTATGTATAAGATGTTTATGTAGACATAGTGTACATATCTGAGGGGACAGATTCTAGGTTTTATGAGATTCTAAAAGGGGCTAGTTCCCTGAAAAGGTTAAGAACATCATCCTACTGTATAAAGTCCCCGTTCCCTTGATTGTCATGCAGGCTGCCTATAAACTGAATCCAGCCTTTTTCCAACACCAACTTCTCTCCCACTTTTTGCATCATCGTAGGCTCCAAGACATAGGTACCACTTGTAAGGCCCTAAAAATGCCTTTCTATCATTCCTTCTGCCTTCCTGGTCCCCAATCTCTTTAACTGGTAAGTGTTTATTCATACACGCACACACAAAATGACCATTTTTAATGGCCTCTTTGTTTAAATACGTTTGCATGATCCTATTAGAAAAAGCCCTTACAGGAACAAGTATAAAGGACACAGGGACAAAAACTAGGGGGGCGGGGTGGAAATGCGAGGGAGGTGGGGAGGGCTGGGTGGGTGGGCTGGGGTCAGAGTAAAAGATAGAAAATTGTACTTGAACCACAATTAAAATTTTAAAAAAGAAAAAGCCCTTTGTGTTCTTCCTTCGTATTGTCAGCAAACTTTGAATGTGTGGTCACTAAACTTCACATTTACTGCACTTTATTGTTTATGAACAGTTCCAGAATAGGAGCTCACAAAGAGGGAAAAACTCAGGTATGCCTACTTTCCAGCCGTATAGCAGGTAGTCAGAAGAAGCATTTTCAAATGCATCACCATGACTTTATACACAAGTGAACTCAGAGGCTCTCTTGGTCAAAATATTTTTTCTGCTATCAATTTATGAAGAAACAAATATATATTTTTAAGATCAAAGAAAAATTTTGTTGGGGCATAGGAGACAGAACAATGGCTCCTCCAAAATGTCCGTGTCCTCATCCTGGGAACCTGTGAATATACTCTGTTAAATGGCATGGGGGAAATTAAGTCATAATGGAATCGAGATTGCTAATCAGTTGACCTTCCAAGAGAGTTTACCCTGGATTACTGAGGTAGGCCCAGTGTCTTCACATGGGTCTTCAGATGGAGAGGAAGAAGACTGAGAATCAGAACCAGAGGGATGGCCTTGGGGGAAAGCTCAACTGGCCATTGCTGGCTTTGAATATGGAGGAATTGGTCATGAACCAAAGAACACAGACAGCCTCTAGAAGCTGCAAAGGGCAAGCAAAGAGATTTTTCTCCCAAAGCCTCCAGAAAATGACACAATCCTATGGACACCTGGACACATTGGTTTTAGCTCAGTGAGAGCCATTTCAGACTTCCAGCTGTCAGGTTGTTGTTTTAAGCCACTAAATGTGTGGTGATTTGCTACAACAGGAAAAGGAAACTAATGCATGGGCTTTCTATTTCCAATCATTAAAACAGCCCTGTTATTAGTTAAATTGTGTCCTCTCAAGAGAGATGTTCAAGTCCTAAATCCCAGTATCTGAGATCATGACCATATTTGGAAATACCTTTTGTTGCAGATGTAATTAGTTAAGGTGAGGTCATACTAGATGCAGGTGGGCTTTTATCAATATGACCAGTGTTCTTATGAGAGAGAAGAGACAAAAAGAAGGCAGCCATGGAACAACAGAGGCAGAGACTGGAGTGACACGTCTACAAGTCAAAGAACAACAAGAATTCATGGGAAACCCCGGAGCTGGAAGAGGCAAGGCAGAATTTTCCTCTACAGGCTTTAGAGGGAGTATGGCCCAGATGGCATCTTAATTTTAGACTTCTAGCCTCCAGAACTGTAAGGCAAGTTTCTGTTTTTTAAGCCACCCAGTGTGTGGTTTGCTACAGCAGCCCCAAGGGCGCTAATGCAAGCCCCTCATGCCTGAATTTTAATTTCAGAGTGTTGCTATGTGTTAATCACACTTCTCTTTAAAGATATCTATCTCATGGTCACTTTTGAAAAGCAAATTTAATGTACTCTGCAGGTCGTTGTAGCATCACTACATTTAGCACAGTACAGATTTGACACCCAAAATGTTGAGTTGGGGCCAAGGAATAAATAATTGGACTCAAACAGCTGACTCTACTCATGTGTCAAACAATTGTCTGCTGTAAGCCCCACAATGAAGCCCTAGAGGAAACCCAAACACAAGGAAATAGGTCAAACCTTCTATTTTTACACTTGTGAGCTTTGTTTTAGTAAAAAAACAGTAAGTTTTGGTTTGGACAAAAGGTAGCAGCATTAATGTATTTCATCAGATTTGGAAATAACAATGTCTGGCAACTTAACCGCAAAATAAAAATTATTTTCTTAAAAAATTCCAAAATTTTTATGGTAAAAAATAGTTATTTTTATAACTATTTTTGAATATTCCTGTTTAATTTAAAGTTGATTAAATAACAATATCAGCAATGTAATAAGATTGTCTCCCTACAATACTATAACCCCAGTGTCCACTCTAAATGTAAATAGCATTTATTTTACTCTTTTTGCTTAGTAATTAATCATCACTTTCTTTGTTAAATCTTCTGTGTTAGACTCCTGTTTTTGTATTATAAAAATCTGTGTCTCTAAATTAAAGGCATCATGAAAAAGTGAGTGATTCCCAAAATCTGCATTATTCCCATGTTACCTACCCAAACACTCCATACACAAATACACACAATGTCTGAAATTAACAATAAAATATTCACTTTTTGCAGTGGCAAAATTGTTCTGAAAAGAATGTTTAAGAAAAAAGTAAAACTATCAAATGATAAGAATAAGTTCAATTTTGTTCCATCTTAAATATATAAAATCAAAATTAAAGAGGTAATTTTGCTTTTCTTAGTTTTATAATTAACCTAAACTCTTTAGTTGGAAATATTCTTTTTAAGAAATGTATGGGCAAATGCTTTGGGAAAAAACCTGAATTTATTAGGAAATGCTGATGGATTATATTAGATGAAAGCCCTAGCTGACATAATAAAATGGTACTAACTGCCTTGGTGGATCAGACTTAAATATGTACATCAATCTCTGTTAGTGATTATTTATTTTACTATTCTACCACATATTTGCTCGATCATAATGTGTTTTTCATGTATATTTGCCAAGATTTAAACTACAGTACCACATCAAAACTCAGTTAACATTAATTGAATGATGTGGCAATTAAAAAATTATAGATGTGATCAAGACATTTTTTAAACATATCCAAATATGTGGCATCTTAAAACTATTCTTAAAAATCAGTATTTTCAATGTTTTTTTCTGATTCTTTTAAAAAATATTTTATATATTTATTTTTAGAGAGAGGGGAAGGGAGGGAAATAGAGAGAGAAACCTTGATGTGAGAGAGAAACATCAATCAGTTGCCTCTCACAAACCCCCAGCAAGGGATCTGGCCTGCAACCCAGGCATGTGCCCTGACTGGGAATAGAATGGCCAACCTTTTGGTTTTCAGGACAGTTCCCAGCCCACTGAGCTACACCAGTCAGGGCTTTTTTTTCTTTTTTGGCTGATTATTAAAACCAGATTCTTTCTGGAAACTATGCAAAGTAAGTCAACCAAAATTGTCAGTAACTTTTGAAGTAATATTTACTACTTAATTTTTTTTCAAATAAATTATTCCCATACTGTATTATTAGCTTGCTAGTGCTACCATAACTAACAAAGTAGCATGGATGGAATGGATTAAACCAGCAGTCCCCAACATTTTGTCACCAGGGATCAGTTTCATAGAAGACAATTTTTCCACAGGTCTGGATAGAGGGAATGACTTTATAGCCTGTCACCAGATGCAGTTTAATTGTCACTTGCCACTCACTGATAGGGTTCTAATATGAGTTTGCAAGCAACTTATTTATTATGGTTTCTGTGCAGTCAAACCTCTCTGCTAATGATAATCTGTATTTGCATCTGCTCCTCAGTGCTAGTAGCATCACCGTCTCAACTCCACCTCAGATCATCAGGCATTGGGTTCTCATAGGGACTATGTAACCTACATCCCCCCCATGCACAGTTAACAGTAGGGTTCCTGCTCCCGTGAGAATATAATGCGCAGCTAATCTGGCAGGAGGCAGAGCTCAGGCAGTAATTCGAACAATGAGGAGCAGCTGTAAATACAGATGAAGCTTCGTTTGCCCTCAGCTCACCTCCTGCTGTGTGGCCTGATTCCTAACAGGCCACAGACCCATAATGGTCCCGTGGCCCTGGGGGTTGGGGACCCCTGGATTAAACAATAGGAATTTATTTTCTCATAGTTTTGGAGAATGCAAGCCTGAGGTCAAGGTGTCAATAGGTTTGGTTTCTTCTGGAAACTGTGAGGGAAGAATCTTTTCCAGGTGTCTGTACTTTCCTAATAGGTGGCCATCTTCTACCCATGTCTTTACATTGTTTTCCCTATGTGTATGTCTGTCTGTCCAATTTCTTCTTCTTCTAAGGATAGCAGTCAAATTAAGTTAGGCCCCATCCTAATGACCTCATTTTTAACATAATCACCTCTTCAAAAAACCTGTATCCAAACATGGTCACATTCTGAGGTACAGAGGGTTAGAAATTCAACCCTCTGGCAAAGTGACCAAACTCAAGCTTCCAGCCGAATCTAAGAAGAAAAAGGGAGGTAAGAAACAGGAGAAGATGTTGGACTGAGAGAGACCACCTTTGTGGGACATGAAAAGGACATCAGCAATCAGAAGCAGTTAACTCTTGGATTTATACCTACCATAGGATTTTTATTCAAAAATTATCTAAACTTAAGTATATAATAGGCAGAAACAAAAAGAAAAGAACATTTCTGTAGTAGCATTTTTTTAATGTATACCATAGTACCACTAGCGGCTTATAAAAGGACTATCATCCTATTTAGAAAGTTGACTTATGATAAATGATAGAAAATTGAGGTAAGTTTTTTTTTTAATTATGTGATATTTTCTACTTAAAATCTTTTTTTCTTACATTTTTTCTTTGGCAGCAATTTAAATGTTATGACCATGTAAACCACTTCTCTTAGTTAATTTGGGGCAAGGGGAAATAATTCAGCCCATAACACATACAAAATTTATACTGCAATATGTACAATACCTCAAGTAGTTGTAAGTTGTTTTGACTTCAAAAAAGAATACATAATTTCTTTATGCCTGATATACGGTGCAGTTTTATTTTTTTGAACATTAGGCACTTGATTTTTTTTTCCCTCCTGAACTAAGATCATTATTATGGAATAATGAAAAGATTTTGATTAAAAGTGAGTACTTAGTTACATGAAACAGACTGACAGATCCCAGAAGGGAGAGGGCTGTCGGGGGGTGGGGGCTGGGAGGGATTGGCCAAAGAACATACATGCATATATGCATGGCCCATAGGCATAGACCACACTGTGGCGAAGGCAGAAGGGGTGAGCAAGGGCTGGCTGGAAGGGGGCAAAGGGCGGGAAATGGTGAACATCTGTAATAGTGTCAACAATAAAAGTAAATAAGAAGCATAAAAAATTAAAATTATATTATTTTAAGAAAACAGATCAAGTACACAAGAAATTTCTATGAAGTGTTTAAATTTTCATACTAAAATCATCTGGAGTTTTCGATCTTTGGGATTAACAACATTGAAAAGAACCCTAAAGTTGAGTCTTAAAATGAACCATTTCATACGGCAGTGAAAAAGCCGACATTAGACCAGGCAACTAGAGATCCAGAGCTGTAACTGCCAGTTTAGAGTTGACTCTGGAACATGACCAATCCCCATTTGATTTCTTTACGCTAACATCATCAGTCACACCCAAGTGGAAGATGCAGGAGGGCCTCGTACTTAGGGATATCCTATCTCCTCTGGGCTCTGATTTCCAGGCACAGACACTTCCAAGTTGGTTCTTGATCTCCAAAGAAATGATTATTAACCTTAGTTTTTTAATGCTTGGAATTCTATTAGTAAGTATGTCTGATAAGAAAAATACATTTCTGAGAAACAGAGCATTAATTTTTATATCTTGCATGAGATGAATGAGTTTGGTCATAGTTTGTCCTTGCCTGAAAGAAAATCTGACTTGTGTGAGAGCGAGGTAACAAGTAGATTCTGAGTGTAAGAGAAAAGACCAAGTAGAAGTAAATACTGTGTGGGGGTGGCTAACCAAAGGGCTAAAATCATACACAGGAAAACAGGGTAAAATTCCAAGGATGTCTTTTTTTATTATTTCAAAATCTATGACAGATACTAAATACTACTTTAATGTGCATGTTGGTGTAAATTTATTTGTATAGTATATATTTATTTATTTAAAAAGTGAATCAATCAAAGAAACAACTTAATTTAGATAATAAGGACTGGTACACCAAAGGTAAGAAGGAGAGGACTGTGTTATTTTGTTATATGCATTGATTTCAGAAGATTGGGAATTGGTAGGGGAGGGAAAATACTTGTTTCCCACAAGAAATAAACCATGTTCAAAATTAAAACCAATTAGCCACATTGAACAATGTTTTTCATTTTCATTCCATCGATGCTCCTTATTACTTTTTTTTTAACTTTCCTAAACATGTTTTTAAACAAAATATTCCGAGCAGTTAGCCTAATGCCTATTTGCAGGGCTTGAATAATTTCATGAAACAACATCCAGCAGAGCCCATCCACTTTAGCTATTGCTTAGCATCCTCTCACTAAAATTCCAGGGCCATTTAATTACCTCGCATGTTTCTTAGAGAGTTTAAATGTGAAAGTGAGACGGGAAGACAGCTGAGGAAGAGTAACCATAAAAGACGCGGCAAGCTAAATGCAACAAACCTAATCTTGAGCACAAATGCACACAGCTGCGCCGTTTTCGGGCCCAGAGAACCTGTCTGTGTGTAATGCAATATTAAAGAAAAACGTCCGTGTTCTCTGGAAGAAAGTTCTTCATTTCTTCCTTTGTTTTCTATTTTAAAAATCATAGATCACAAGACATAGGATGGATTTAGAAGCACTTCCTCTCTGAATAGATCCCTCAGTCTTAAAGCCCAAGTGAAAAAAGAAAAATAGCATGATTTCTATTTCTTATTCCAACCATTCCTTATGTTATTTCTGTGGCATATAATAATTTAGGACAATAATTGGACAATGAGAATATTGACAAACTTATAGAAACTTTAAATAATTTCTGGAATATCTATATTCTGTATACATGTAACCTAAGAAGGCTTATCATCACTTTTTATTTGACAATGCTTCCCACATAATTTAACATTGCAAATAAAGCTAATCAGTTTTACAAGGTGAAACACAAATTCTTTGAGAACTTTCAGGAGGCCTCTGGGGAATCTCAAAGTTACTTTGAGGTCAAAAGGACTCCATGTAGAATTTGATTTGGGGAAGTTGTCAAAACATCAAAAAATATGAACATTTTCCTAAATAGGATCCCAGATAATTATGAAATGATACTTACCTGTTTAACTGAAGTGACAACAGAAGATTTTAAAGGCAAATACATCAGGTCACGTAGCTGTGAACAAAACTTAGCTCTTTTAAGATCCAGAGGACTGGATTTTTCTGAAGTTGTCAAAGACCAGATAGACACAACATGAAGCACAGTAAATTTACTCGGTAAGACACAAAGTTTTGCTGTTCTGGCAGATTACTTAGAAAGTATTCATTTCATGACCAACTTATCCTAGCATAGGAGTCTTAGAGTCAGGTGGCCACTGCTTTATGAGTTTTTAAGTGATGGACTCATACTTTGCAGTTTTTCAGGGCTTTGGACATTTTTATCAGCAACAGCTCTATTATTCCTCTCACCAGATTTTTTTAGAGCGGGGGATGCCCTAATAGCTTTTTTTAAAAGTATAATTGACATGTAACATTATATTGGTTTCAGATGTACAACATAATGATCTGACACTTGCATATATTGTGAAATGATACCACAATAAGTCTAGGTAATACCTGTCTCCATACAATTATAATATTTTTCTCCTGCTCTGAGAAAGATTTACTCTCTTAGCAACTTTCAAATATGCAATATAGTATTATTAACTATCATCACCATACTGTACATAACATTCACATGATTTAGTTTATAACCGAGTTTGTATCTTTTGACCCCGTTACCCATTTTGTCCACACCCACCTCCCTGCCCCCAGAACCACCAGTCTGTTTTCTGTATCTATGAGCTTGGTTTTCGTTTGTTTATTTAGAGTCCACATATAAGTGAGATCATAAGGTGTTTGTCTTTCTCCTATTATACTTACCATAATACCTTCAAGTTTCATATTGTCACAAATGGCAAAATGTCATTCATTTTATTTTTATGGCTGAATAATGTACATTTCCATTGTGTGGAAACAGATTGTTGTTTCCACGTCTTAGCTATTTTAAATAATGCCGCAATGAACATGTTGGAGCAATGAACTTATCTTTTCAAGTCAGTGGTTTTGTTTTCTTTGGATAAACGCCCAGAAGAATTCTTGGATCCTGTGGCAGTTCTATGCTTAATTTACTTAAAGGGAACTCCATACTGTTTTCCACAGTGGCTGCACCAATTTATATTTCCCACCGAGCAAAAATATTCCCTTTCCCCACACCCTCACCAACACTTGTCACCTCTTATCTTTTTGATAATAGCCATTCTGACCGATGTGAGATGTGGTCTCAGTTCAGTTTTGGTTTGCGTTTCCCTGATGATTAGTGTTGGGCATCTTTTTATGGACCTGCTGGCCATCTGTATGCCACCTCAAGGCTTCTAATAGTCTGATTTGTGCTTACTTAGATCTTGATGTGCCATTGGTCAAAACAGTTCCGATTTTCATCCTAATTTACCGTACCTCCCCGAGTACCCCAGCTGTTTATGCTGTGGATTTACAAGAAGGTTTTTGTAAGTTCCCTCCCAGCTGCCATCTTATACTTTCTTTGGATTGGGAGTTACCCACTATTTCCCCTTGTTAAAATAATCCTCCCTAATTCAACCAGACTTACTGTTTCTGTTAGGTTGTGCACATTCCTGAGACCTGCCATGGTCTCCTAAACACACTTACACTTTTAATAAGATAGGCCGCAAACCCACTAAGTGGGTTTTGACCCACTAAGTCTCACCGTGAAAATCTGGAGTCTCCCATACCCCAACTTCCACCCAGAATGACAAGGACAGACAAATTAGAAGGGATTACCCAATAAGGTGAACTAAGTCTGAGAGAAGCTTACCGGAGACCCAGAGGGCGAGCGGTCCAGGAGGCAGAGAACAAAAGGGTCCTGTGCGTTACTTCCCCAGCGTCTAGGAACAGGCCCCGGAGTCCTCCACCTGTGTCTTCGGTACTGTTTGGTCCCCCAAACTTCCAAATGGCAAAACCGAAACAATTTAGTGATGAGTTCAATGGCCTTTATTCATAAGAAAACAATGTATAGACTGGGGGAGCACGATGCCTCACAAGCAGGGAGCATTGTCCGAGCGACGTTGGGCAAGAGTTAGGTTTAAAGAACCTTAGAGGAGAAGGTGGAAACAGCGTGTTTGGCCAGCAGGCCCCATTTTCCTGAGTGAGGTCAACTAGCTGAAGCTGAGTGGGAGAATTGTGATTGGTTTCCATGACAGGTGTATCCTGAAAGTTCAGGCTGACTTAGGTTTAGATTTGACAGACACCAGGCTTCATTTTGTGGGTTCTAATATACGAATTAACTTTATTCATATTGTAGCTGTGAAAAATGAGGGCAGGCTGGAGGATACAGAGTGAGGAGAGGACAGGCTGGGAGGCTGAGGGTACACTTACTTAAGGGAAAATGATGTGCACCTGAGGACGCCACTTCCCTACTTTCCCCCCAGCTTCAGTCATGGAAGAACACTTCTTTCACTAAGCTTGAGGCAAACCTCAAAGACATTGCATGTTCAGTTCCAGACCCACCCCCATCCCCATCCTCCTCCCACAATAAAGCAAGCATGGCAATAAAGCGAGTCATAATCCTTTTGCTGATGGTGGTCTTGCCTTCAATTCGTAAAAAAATGCAGCATTTGTGAAGTGCAATAAAACAATGTGCAATAAAACTAATTGTGCCAATAAGAAATAGGAAATAGGTCTGATGTCATTGATGAGATAAGATGGGTGATAGGTAAGAGGAACCAAGGACAAGAAAGGCAAAATAAATAGAAACAAATATTTGCCAGTCTGGAGGAAGAGTTTCAGATATTACTTAGCCTTTTTAAATAATGTATCTGTATATATTTAAGTCAAGGACTCTTAAGATTGTTATATTTATGTAGAATGATGGTTCAACTACGAATTATTCTTGATGGATCTCACTATTTTTTGTATGCTGGTTATTCATGAATGGGTACTTACTAGGTTATTATAGAGAACTTCTACATTTTAAATGTTTCTCTAAATCATGTAAAGGAATACTCTAAAAAATAGCGAGTTAAATCATTAATTCCTTTAATAGAGTGCAGATACAGAAGATAAGGTAAAGAATTATAAAGGGAGTTTTTCAAAGGAGGAGTAAGATTAGGATTCCTAACCCCTATTTTCAAAATATGACTATTATACAGAAACATTATGTCTTCTTTATTTCTGAGTCAAAAGTAGAGTATGGAATCTCTAAAAAAGTGCTCAAATATAATAACAATAATAGAATAATTTAATTATGTTTCCTTAAATATAAGCAACCATTCAGAAACCCTTATAAACTATATTCTTTTGTTTTGTGCCCGCTAGAATTAAATAAGTTTTGAATAAGTTTATAAAGTCCCATGAACTTCATTTGAAAATGTGGTAATTTGTCTTTATTATTTTACCCCAAACAACTGATATTTTATAGTAACCAGTTGTGCATGAATTTTTAATGTTAAAAATATACAGACAGTTATAGAAATCATCCAGAATCAAATCACAATTACCTAAGCTACTTAGTTAACTAATTACCCCAATAATAGACTTAAATTTTCACTTCCATTTGGTACTTAGAGTAAGGGTCTCAATTTTGTTTAAAAAGAAATGTACATGAATCTAGTCCACTGTGGCATTTGCAAATATTCATTACAAAATATGATTTATAAAACCATATTTTCTGCATTTATTTTACAGAAGACTGAAATTTTTGTGTTCTGTCCCATTTATTTGCAATTTTCTGCTAATCTTGGGAGATCCTTCTTAAAAAAACTACCAAAGTTCATGAGTTGTCTCCTCAATTGTATTTAAAGGGAAATTAATTCTCTGGAATCTGCATTTGTCTTTTGAAAGGACAACAGACTTGCCTCAAGTGTGAAATCATAAATTTGAAAGTTAAAAGGCCCCTGGGGTGCAGTTGTCCTGGGTGAGGAGGCCACTGACAGGGGCAGCAGATGAGAGCCCTCAGTACAAACATTGTCATGTGTGTCCACGTGAGACTCCTGCAGCGATATTTAATTCTCTTCTTTTATGCTCGGGGTGGTTTGTCCTCTAGAAGAGAAGCAATTGTTATCAGTATGTAACTCAAGTCTCTAGGATGTGATTACATACTTAAGGCATGAAGAGTTAGCAATGCTTTCAGCAGTCCCTGTGGACTCACTTAGGCCCCTGTGACTGATCAAGAGGGCTAACTGTCTTGGTTATAATCCTCACATTACATTCCGGAGGAAAGTCATCACTGCATCCTTGGTTTTGGGAGTTATATTATTTATGTCAACAGTGAAGACTTATACTAACTGGACAACTGTATACAGATGTGTCATCTAAGTTGGTTCGTCCAGGGGGTAAAAATGTGCCTTTGTCTCACCATTCATCCGGCAACAGCTGACAATTTGGCAGCAATCTATGTTATGCTAAGATCTCTTAACATCCCTCCTTGTATTGTTTCATAGAAGTCTGTCTGAGGAATCCTATGATAGTAAAAAGCAGGCTAGGTTACCAAAACAATCATCTAGTGTATGTCTATCATTAAAAAGAATCTTGATGATGATATTTCTGGATGCATATGAGAGGATTAGGAGGGGGAAAAGTCAATGCCTGGGTGAAAAGTTTCATATACAATTGAAAGGCTTTGTTTCCATATGTTTGAAATATGTTTCTTCTTTTTTTTCTCGTGTGGAAGGGTGTCACAGATTACCTTTGCACATTTTCAAACAACTGATATATATTTTAGAGATGGATCACTAAAAGCTCTCCTAATAAGGAAAGAAAAATCTGGTAAAACAGTCTAAGCAAGAGAAATAAAAACTGGATGCCATATACAGCAACTTACAGTCTGCCTTTGCACAGTTTTTGTTTTCTGTATTTACTGGGTCTGCCTTGCGGGAATATCTGTTCATCTGACAGCCAGCATCATGTGTTTGTCCTGAGACACTGATTGCTGAATGCTGATGTGAGCATTCTGTTACTGTGTTTTCCTGCTGATCACACCAATGTTTTAAGGTTTCATTGTTTCCAAATGTGCTTTCTCCATTCTTGGTGTATATAATCAGCCTTGTGTTTATACAATTGCCTTCTTCGAGTATACCAAAAATGTATCACTATACAATTTTTTAAAAACTCAATTCATATCACATGAATATTAATTAGTCTGAGAAAAAAGAATTTGGCTCTGATAATTGTGGACAAATTTCATCTCAAGCCTCACATACTGGTACCCAAGTTTGTGCATTGCAGCTCTTTTGGATTATCAGTAGAATTGGTTTATTCTTCTATGTCATGAGCTTACATCATCATCATAGCTGAGTTCCATTCTAATCATTTGCTCAACAAAGTTATTACTGCATCATTAATATTGAAATCAGAGTATTCAAAATAGCTAGGAACTTTCCAAATATTAAAGGAACACAATATGTAGAAATCTCAAGAGGATCAAGACTATCATATTAACCATGTTGCATTCATTCAGATTCCCTTATTGCTCTACTCACACTGTTATGTGATCCAGAAAAAAAAAGATTTCCCAATAGTTAAATAAGAAATGGCTAACATTTATTAAGTGCTTAACATATACCTGAAAGGTTTTACGTGCTTTATATGAATTTATTCATTTCATTCTCACAACAAGAAGTAGGTTGTAAATATTTCCCTCATTTTACTAATGAAGAAATAGTGGCCTAAAGAGGTTAAATAATTTACTCAAGATGACAAAACTAATGGGTAGAAGATTGTGAACCCAACCCGGCCGACTCCAAAACCTAAAATCTTGACCAGTGAGTAATGTTGCCTCTCCAATATGATCTGAAAATATGGTAATAGCAGACACACTAATCCAGCTATGCCTTGCATGTCTTTAAATAAAGATTTTGGAAGGTTCTTATTAGGAAAAGAATCTCCTTTTTATCACAAGATTTTATAATATTATTTTGCATTTAGCAGGTACTCATGCTTATAATATTTCTGTACTTTCCTCAGTCTCCTACATCTTTGATATTTTCCCTTAGAGTTTTTTCTTTTACACTTTAACCATATTTAGTCTATGAATTAGAAAGCATATCCAAAATTTTGTAGAATTGTCGTTATAGAGTCATAATTAAGAAACTAAATTCTGAATTTCAAATCTCCCGTCCAATGCTCAGTGGTAGTATAGCCTTGGCCTAGTTGTTTCTATTTCTTAATTTCTAAGCCCTTACTTTTCCACCTGCAAAATGGGGAGTAATAGTAGTATATTATAAATATTAATATTTGTATATTTACCTCATGATGGTTTGAGATTTAAATGAGATAATGCATATAAATAGCATAGTACCTGACACAGAGAAAGTAAATTGTAACTACATATTCCCATTTGTGAGATAGTGATGGATATACTATTTATGTTTAATACAACATATGTTTGCTTTGTTTTCTTAGAGGGGGTTCATACAGTTTTGGCAAGAAGATAACCTTGAACATGAAATCTTTCAATTATTTTCAGTCCAGCATAAAAATAACATTAACAACAAAATACATTATATAAGAACTATAAAGATCCAAAGAGAAAAATATCTTAATGAATTTTAATGTTAGGAGTACTGTTGGAAAAAATATGTAACATATTTATTTTAACTAAATTTTACTTAGAGTAGATAGTCATACCAACTTTTATGTGATGTCTTATAGGAAATACAGGCTAAGGAGCGCACGTGGTTAGAAATTTTAGAGAAACAAGGCTACATGAAGCTGTGAGAATCATTAGATTAGAAGAACCTGCAAGGAAGCATGTAAGGAGGGGAGAAAAATATTTAATTTTCTATAACTAGCACATGACTTTCTTCTGACTTCCTTGTGCATATTGCTTCAAGAAAGTAGTGGATCCCACAGTAAACACGAGAGATACTAAAAACTGCTCAATTGAACTACTTTTAAAAAACAATTTCTCCTGCCTCTGATGTCTCAATATTCATGGTGATTTACTTCCCAAGATGTCCAGTTTGTATTGCTTTTGCTGGATGATTGGAATAGAGAACCTTTCACTGTTGTTTGCTTCAGTTGAGTTGAGATGGAATGGTTCCAGTTGTGTAAACAGCTCTTGGTGATCTTCCAGCCTTCTAGCCAGTGCCCCATGGAGATGCAGTTGATTAAGCAGGGCATGGCAGGCAGGTGCTGCACACAATTCCCTCACAGTTCTACCAGCCCCTTGTGGGCCTTAAGTCTGATTCTAGTCCTAGTTCAATCAAGGGTTCAGACAACTAATTATAATTTACTTTGAGGTGATTTGGGTCATGTACACAAATTGCAGATAAAATTAAGTTAATAGAGTCCTTTTATTGTGTGCATGGCCAAAAACAGATCTCTTGAGAGGAAAGACTAATTGACCAGTCACCTCATGCATTATGGGCTCAGATAGAGGGGCCTGAAGATAAGAGCAGTAAAACTAACAGTATCCAGTTACACAGAGGATCAGGCTCTCCATTGGCCTGAAATTTATCAACTACAGTAGTTTTTATATCTATCTATACATTGGAGAAAAGCATTAGTACGTGTGGTATGAATAGTTTTTTGAATATGACTATAACAACAGAAGATCGGTGAAAATTATTTGGGGACACTTGTTACTATTAACTAAACAATTTAACTTATTTTAACACATTTCAACACATTTCAGGATACAGGGTTAAAAAGACCCAAATAAATAAGCTTTTAGTCACTATTCATTTTATGAATTTCATACCATTTTTCCCTTTGCTTTCATAACTTTCATACTTTCACAACTATCATACTTTCTTAGCTTCTTTTGTTTAATTTTCTGCCATACTGTAATTGTATTTTTAAAAAGGAAATATGAAATAATAAGGTAGAGAAAAATGAATATTATGCAATTTATTGCTTAAGAATATATGGTGTAGGAGATATTTCAGTAGCCTCACTTTAAAAATAAATTTCTAACACCTGGTAGGACGCTGGATCCTAATTCTCCAGTTACAGACTAAAATGACTTGGAGAGATGACCAAACTCCCACTTCAGATCAATTAGTCAGTTTCTAAAGAATTAGTCCCAGGTAAGAGTATTTTTTTTAAAGCTCCTCAAATTATTTAAATGTAAAGTCAGATTGGAGACACATACCTCTATGGAAATTAATATGTTTACTATATGCTAGATATGGTTTTAGGGCACTTTACATTTTGCTTTCTCTAACTTATACCTAACTCTAATACCTGTCACCAAAAAAAAGAATTATTTAATCAAGTTAGAGGTCTCAAAATTTAACTTTATGATTATTTTATGAAAATATAACAAGATACTTTTAACTCATTAACTTCAGTAATACTAAGATTTTTAAAATTATATTTGTTGTACATTGAAACATGCATAGAGAGAAGCACACAAAAAAATACAGGACTCCATTTTATTTTTCTGCACATGGCCACAAGAATTGCTGTAAGACAAATTTTATATACACACCCCAGGTCCAGAAATAGACATTTGTCATCCACATCCCAGAATTGTATTAGTACATAAGAAATATTTTCTTTAGGTGGGATTTGTGTGTCAAAAAAAGTTTACATTTAAATTTTCTTATTTTTTAAAGTTGTACTTAAATAGATTTATCTTAATGTTTTTTGAATGAGTAATAAATGCTCTCATTAACTTTGAATGATAGAGTCTTCTAGAAAAGATAGATTCATGGAATAGGATAAATTTTGAAAAGACAAATAAACATTTAAGTTTCTCTTTTAAACAATATTCACACTAGACGTAATACCATAATCCACTGAGAAATTTTCTGAAATTATTCAATATCTAATATCCTGTTTGGCTATTCATTGTTAATATATAAATTTAAAATTTTAAAAGGTATTAGGCTTCCCTGGGCAATGTTATATTACATAGTAATTGAAAGATGGCATCATTTTTCTTTTTAAAGTGATATGTTTATCTCTTCTGCAAAGATGATCAAAAATTATGTAAGATTATAGCAATAGAATAATCACTTTATTTTATTTTTGTTTATATTTTAGACATTTTATTACTAGCATAATAAAAAACAGCATATTAATTTTAACTAAAACTGCATACACAGGCATATAAACATTACTATATATTGTAATAACACTAATATATAATACATATTACTATATATTATACATAATATATACTACATATTATGACAGAATAAAAATATATATATAGTTTAAAATTGGATTTATAAATCAATTGGTAAATTTTTACACAAATAAGCTTCAGACACCAAGGTGTTTTTAAGTGAATTCAATCACACCAATTTAAACTACACTCTTAGTACTACTATTGCCTGGTCAAGTTGTTTAACCTTATTAAAATGCCAGACAGCTTTTCTTTTTCCTACTATTAAATGAGGTCATTTCTGTGTGCTGGGAGTGAATAAGGACCTTTGGACACTAGTGACAAAATTTTCTATTTTCTGCTCCCTAATAAAAGATATATTTCCTTTTCATTTTACTGCTAGAATTTGGAGCAAAGAATGAGAGAGACTGTTAGATTTTCCATTCTCTATGATGTTCTTGACCAGGAACAGAAGAGAATATTGTTAAATAACTTTTTTTTTAAAGGCGGGTCAACTTGTCTGGAGTGTTTTCTTAGGAATTCAGACTTAGAATTCCAGTCCTGTATTCATATTCCAAACAGACCCTAAACTTAAGCTCCAACCTTTCTCCAGGATGAAGTACAGGACTTTCCACATGAAGCGTGTGGCACCTTTCTTTATGAAGTTTTCAGCACAACTCTCAGAATTTATAAGATAGAAATAAGGCTTTCTGGTGGTGTCTGGAGAGATGGAGGAGTAGATTTTGCCAATAGTCATTTCGTATCACTTGTATTAGGTGATGTATTTCTTTGGCCAAATTATTCTCTAATGCTAAATAAATCAGCCATAAGTCAATGACTAATAGAAATAACGTGCTATCATTAAACCTGGCTCTATAAGTGTCTCTGGATTTCAGCACCTATCATTTAAACTATAAAGTGTTTTACCATTAAGTATTTAGTTCATTTCCCACATGCAGAAATAGTGACAATAGAGTGTATTTTGAGAATAGAACATGGAATTTCTGATAGGCTGTACATTTTTTTATTATTTACATTTGGCCTCAGCAACAGCAATGAACTTTTAAATAAGAAGCTTGAGTTCAATGGGTTTGGCAACATTGAATAAAATAAATATCAAGAGTGTCTTCTGGAAATCAAATCAAACACTCCAGTAAAATAATCACTATTTCATTCCTCCATTATAAAAATATCTGACTGCCGATTAATATTTTTCTACACATTACAGACCAAATTTTTACTTTAAAAGAGCTTCTAGTGCTTTGAAAACTATTTCCATCCAGTTCTTTAGAGTACTGGGGTGACAAGAGATGGGGTGTAGAATCGACCTTTGAAAAGAATCAGTTTTCTTTCTAACAATATAAAAATCTTCAACATAAAAAATAAAATCATGTTATTCAGTAATTTTCATGACCCAGCACATGCTTGAATGATCCTTGACCACAGTAAAACTTTAGAATTGACATAGCAAGGAAAAAAATATTTTTGAAAAGAGGCTGTTATTAATAAGCAAAGAATTTTGATTTAAAGAAAATATACTCTGAGTAGTAAGGGTCTCTGTAAAACAAACCAGAGTGTGTCTTTCTGCAGGAAAGGCTTCCGACTTACTCTTTTGTTTGGTTCAGGGCTTTTTCTATATATGTCTTATTTATACAGCCATAGAAATCCAGCAGAAAAGTAGATCTGATAGGATCATGGAAATAAACCATCATTTTGTAGTCCTTATAGGGAAAAAATATTAATGTAATTTTTCAGTGCATTGAAAATAGGATAGATACGATCTTCAGGAGTTCAAAAATATATGTGCAAAAGTAGGTTTTCAGTTGTGAGTATGTGTAAAAGAGTTTATTCTTATATTAGTTATGTATTAATTATTGTATTATTTATTAGTATTATTTATCTTTTCTTTAAAGATTTTATTTATTTTAGAGAGAGGGCAAAGGAGGGAGAGAGGGAGGAAGAGAAACATTAATGTGTGGTTGCCTCTCACATGCCCCCTACTGGAGACCTGGCCTGCAACCCAGGCATGGGTCCAGACTGGGAATGGAACTGGCAAACTTTTGTTTTGCAGGCTGGCACTCAATCCATTGAGCCACACGACCAGGGCTATTTGTCTTATTATTGTTGTTATTATTTTGTATTTTTACTTATTATTTATTTTTTAGGTAATGGTGACTGTTAATTTAATCTACTTTTGCCCACCCCTATAATTATAGAATCTGTACACAACATTATATTCGGAGGTCTGTCCGAAAAAGTCTAGCCATTGTTAATATAATGACAACAGTTTGTGCCACATCAATGTAACCTGGCAGCGAGGACAGGCTGGACTGGAGAGTGGACTAGAAAGCGCATGTATGAAAAATGACAACTCCACTGTACTAGTCATGGGGGCCATAGATACCATTGAGTGAGCATGTGTACTGTGTACCATACAATTCTGAGCAATGTCTGAGCAAGACTTTCTGTCAAGATGGCAGCATAGGCAGACATGGCTTACCTCTTCACACAACCACATCAAAATTACAACTAAAATATAGAACAACCATCACTCATAACCATCAGAAATCAAGTATAATTAAAGTCTGACAACTGTGGAATTAAAGAAACCACATCCATCCAGACTGAGCCACAGAGCTGGCAAGCTGGTGCCATATCTGAGACTCCATCAACCTGGCTAATGCTGTCTGACCCACCTTGGAGATCCCCAGATACTTGGCCCCACCCAACTTATGTGCCCACCTAAACTTCTTTTCTATATGAATGGCTAGTCTTAGCTCATATTGCACAACTTCCAAAATCCTCTCAAATAAGCAACAGTTGGCCTCAGTGATCTCCAGGCCCAGCACTAGCAGCAGCCAGCCTAGATTCACAGCTTGTCTTTGCCTGAGATTCTCCAAGCCCAACACAAGTAGCAGACATCTCAGATTGCTTTATAGCTCAGGCAGGGTAGCCCTGGGCAGAACACAGGTGGATGCTGGCCTTAGTTGCACCACCTGGGAAAACTCAGAGCCTGCACACCCAATGCATAGCTGCAGACCACATCAGAGCACCACCACTCTGCTCCTGTACTGCTGATCCTTCACAGAGGGTGGAGGTTGGTGGTAAGTGATCACAGCCAATTCTGGCAGCTTACTGGCCTGGTTAAATCCTTCCCATTGATCAGCCAACAGCAATCAAAGCTCAACTATAAGAGAAAGATATATACTCAGGCCACATGAAGGGTACACCTTAAGTACCCAGCTTGCGTGATAGGGGAGGCAGTGCCACTATCACATTAGGCCACACTATGAAGACATGGTGTCAAAGCATCTCCACCTAGTACATAGAAACAAACACAGGGAGGCTGAGAAAGAAACATGGCCCAAATGAAAAAGCAGATTAAAACTCCAGAAAAAGAGCTAAACAAAATAGAGATAAGCAATCTATCAGATGCAGTGTTCAAAATATTGGTTATAAGGATGCTCAAGGAAGTTAGTGAGGACCTTAACAGCATAAAAAAAAAAGACCCAGTCAGAAACAAAGAATTCACCAATTGAAATAAAGAACAATTTATAGGGAAACAACAGTACAGTGGATGAAGCCAAGAATCAAATCAATTTTTTGGAATATAAGGAAGCAAAAAACAACTAATCAGAACAACAAAAAGAAAAAAGGAATCCAAATCCAAAAAAATGAAGATAGTAGAAGCAGCCTCTGGGACTTCAAGAGGTTCAATATTTGCATCATAGGATTGCCAGAAGGAGAAGAAGAGAAAGAGCAAGAAACTGGGAACCTATTTAGAAAAGCATAATGAAAGAAAAATCCCCTAATTTAGTGAAGGAAATTGCCACACAAGTTCAGGAAGCACAGAAAGACTCAAACAAGATGGATACAAAAAGGCCCACTCCAAGACACATCATAATTAAAATGCCAAGCTTAAAGATAAAGAGAGAATGTTAAAAGTAGTAAGAGGAAAAAAGTTACCTACAAGGGAGTTCCCATAAGACTGTCAGCTGATCTCTGAAAAGAAACTTTGCAGACTAGAAGGGATTGGCAAGAAATATTCAAACTTATAAAAAGTAGGGAGCTACAGCCAAATTGCTCTACCCAACAAAGCAATCATAAAGAATCAAAGAGCAGATAAAGAGCTTCCCAGACAAGAAAAAACTAGAGAAGTTCATCATCATCAAACCATCATCATTATAAAATGTTAAAGGAACTTATTCAAGAAAAAAAGATCAAAACTATGAACAATAAATGGCAAAATACATATGTTCCAACAATTGAATCTAAAAACCAAACTAAGCAAACAAGAACAGAGACAGAATCATGGATACAGAGAGCCAGATGGTTTTTTGATCGTTGCCAGATGGGAGAGGGGTTTGGGGGAATGGGTGAAAAGATGAAGAGGTGAAGAGATTAAGAAGTATAAATAGGTAGTTACAGAATAGTCACGGGGATGTAAAGTACAGTATAGGAAATGGAGTTGCCAAAGAACTTATATGCATGACCCATGGACATGAACAATGGTGAAGGGAACAATGGTGAGGGAGTGGGTAGTGCTGGGTGGAGGGAGGCAATGGACGAAAAATTGGGACAACTGTAATAGCAAAATCAATAAAATAGAATTTCAAAAAGAAAACAAAATGAGCAAGTAGAGCAACAAATCTTTATCAAATTTTGCATTAAGCTTGAACATTCCTCTGCAGATACTATTCAGATGATTCAGAAGGTCTCAGCTATGGGCAACTGGTGAGTGGCAGCCACATCACGACAATGTGCCTGTGCATCCACTCATGCATCATGTCTCATGCAGAGTTTTTTGGCAAAATATCAAGTCACCCAGGTCACTCAGCCCCGCTACAGCCCAGATTTGACACACTGTGACTTCTGGCTTTTCGCAAAACTAAAATTACCTTTGAAAGAGAAGAGATTTCAGACCATTGATGAGATTCAGGAAAATACAATGGGGCAGCTGATGGCAATTGGGAGAACTGTGTGAGGTCTTAACGTGCCTCCTTTGAAGGGTCCCTAGGTGTCATTGTCCTGTGTACAATGTTTTTTATCTTGTATCTTCCTCAACAAATATCTCTATTTCTCATAATGCATGGTTGTATAACTTCTGGACAGAACTTGTATATATATACAAACATGTGAGTGTATGTGTATACCTTTGACCTCTGAACAGCACAGTTTTCAATTGCACAGGTCTACTTATACATGCATATGTTTCAATAAATACCTGTACTGTTTCAATCCACTCTTGGGACTGTATGCACAGGGTTGACTGTATATATTGATCTATACTATTTTGTAAATATCAGGGTCTTGAGCATCTGAAGATTTTGTATCTGGGTAGGGAAGAGGTCCTGGAACCAATTCCCCATAAATACTAGGAGACAGCTTAATTTGGGAGAAGTCAAAATTTAAACATGGATTTTCAATTGCATTGGGGTGAGCACCCCTATCCTCTGCATTGCTCAATGATCAAGTGTATATATGCAATGATGTGCATATAATGAATTTATAGTTAATTTAGAACCAAGTACTTCACCTTTATTGTCTAGCAGAGATAAGTTTTTTAAAAATATATTTTATTGATTATGCTATTACAGTTGTCCTATTTCCTCCCTTCACTCCCCTCCACCCTGAACACCCTCTCCCACCCACATTCTACCCCTTTAGTTCATGTCCATGGGTCATAAGTTCTTTAGCTTCTACTTTTCCCATACTACTCTTGCCCTCCCCCTGTCTATTTTCTACCTACCATCTATGCTACTTATTCTCTGTACCTTTTCCCCCTCTCTCCCCCTCCCACTCCCCTGTTGCTAACCCTCCGTGTGATCTCCATTTCTGTGGTTCTGTTCCTGTTCTAGTTGTTTGCTTAGTTTCTTTTTGTTTTTGTTTTAGGTGTGGTTGTTAATAATTATGTTTGCTGTCGTTTTACTATACATGTTTTTTGTCTTCTTTTTCTTAAATAAGTCTCTTTAACATTTCATATAATAAGGGCTTGGTGATGATGAACTCCTTTAACTTGACCTTATCGGAGAAACACTTTATATGCCCTTCCATTCTAAATGAAAGCTTTGCTGGATAGAGCAATCTTGGATGCAAGTCCTTGCCTTTTATGACTTGGAATACTTCTTTCCAGCCCCTTCTTGCCTGCAAGGTCTCTTTTGAGAAATCAGCTGACAGTCTGATGGGAACTCCTTTGTAGGTAACTGTCCCCTTATCTCTTGATGCTTCTAGGATTCTCTCCTTCATTTTTACCTTAGCTAATGTAATTATGATGTGCCTTGGTGTGTTCCTCCTTG
>CM052549.1:33817257-33867632 GCA_028533065.1 Trachops cirrhosus
ATTTCCTTTTCAGATTGGGGAAGTTCTCCCTTATTATTTGTTCAAATAACTTTTCCACTTGTTGGTCTTCCTCTTCTCCTTCTGGTACCCCTATAATTCGGATGTTGGAACATTTAAAGGTATCCTGGAGGTTCCTAAGCCTCTCCTAATTTTTTTGAATTCTTATTTCTTCATTCTTTTCTGTTTCGTTGTTTCTTTCTTCCTTCTGGTCCACTCCACTGATTTGAGTCCCAGTTTCCTTCCCATCACTATTGGTTCCCTGTGCATTTTCCTTATTTCACTTAGCATAGCCTTCATTTTTTCATCTAATTCGCAACCAAATTCAACCAATTCTGTGAGCATCCTGATCACCAGTGTTTTGAACTGTGCATCTGATAAGTTGGCTATGTCTTCGTTGCTTAGTTGTATTATTTCTGGGGCTTTGATCTGTTATGTCATTTGGCCATTTTTTTTTGTCTTGATGACACACCTGTTACATAGTGAGGGGCAGAGCCTTAGGTGTTCACCAGGGCGGGGCAACCCACATTGCTGCATGGTGGCACTGTTTGTGGGGGAGGGGTCCAAGAGGGAACAATGACACTTGCTCCACTCTCTGCTGGATCTCAGGCCTTTCCGCTGCTTTCCCCAAGCAAACTGGGCCCTCCTGGTGCTGATTCCTATGTAGGTGGGCTTATGCACATTCTAGGATCCTGTGGGTCTCTCCAACGAACTCACCTATGAGGTTGGGAGTCTCTCCCAACACCTCAACCCCCACAAGTGTTTTCACTCGGTGTTTTGAGGCTCTATTTCCCCATGCTGGAATCCTGGGTTGTGGGGTCTGTCTTGCTTCCCAGTTTGCCTGGTTTATCTGCACATGAACGTGGGACTGCCCGGTCTGCCAGCTGCCTTGCATGCCTTGCTTCTCCACAACCCACTACCTTGATGGATCTACCTGCTGCCACTCCATGCCCAGGGTCTGCCAGCTGCCACCTGCATGCCTGGGGTCCACCAGCCACTACTTTTTTTGCTGTGACCCCTGTCTGCCCAGCTGCCTGACTCTGCCCCTCCTACTGGTCTGGATGAATGTGTCTATTTTAGCTCCTTGGTTGTAGGACTTCCATACTGTTCAATTTTCTGTCGGTACTGGTTGTTTTTTTCATTTCTAAATTTTTGTTGTCCTTATTTTGTTTGTGCAAGGGGGCACGGTGTATCTACCTACGCCTCCATCTTGGCTGGAAGTCAGAGATAAGCTTTCTTATATTCTAGTGTCTTTTTTTCCCCATGACCCATTCCTTCTTCTCCCATTAATTTTCATTTTCATTCAGAAAAAGAAAAGCACATTTAGACTGGCAGTGATTGTGCCTCCCTGGGACCAACAACACAGGGTCTTGCCTGCAGCACACACTCACCCAGAATCTTATTTGTGTTACTTTCCAAGTTGCTGTAGGACTTGGATTTAAATTATGAAATGTCAGTGTTTATAGATATGAGGGACCACCTGTTTCTGTTACTGTATGGGGGGGAGCATGACTTGGCATTTTACAGGATAAGCTGTTGCTTTATAGTTGTGTCCCGCCTCATGAGCAGTGACTTTATGTCAGACCATTTCTACACTTGTAGAAAGATTAAAGTCTAATGTTTTTCTTGGAAAAAACAAGAACAGTTATCATTATAAATTACAAAGTCCCAAAGGGAAATAAAGGAAACTCTATTGTGTTTGCCATAATGTCCTCAGAGCCTAGTATACTGTCTGATATACAGGGCACATTCAGTGAATGTTGGATTAATCATAAATGCATGAAAATAAAATCCACAGGGTAGTTATGATTTATTCCATTTTACTTGCCTGTCTCAATATATACCTTAGCATTTTATCTTTAAGCTTATTATACCATTAAAAGTAGTATAACCATCTAGAAAATAATGGTATATTTCTATTCACTGTTTAGCCACCTTAATAAAACCTAACTGGACTAAGAAAATTTAGATATTACTGCTGTTTTGAGTGATGGTAATATTATCTGAGCTGTTACACTGTCACTTTTTAGTTTTTGCACTGCAAACATATTTTCCTGTACAGTTTCACCATAGCTATGTGTATACTAGTCTAGCATTAATTTAATTTCTTACATCAGGCCATAACTGAACTATGACTGCCTTATCACTGAGCTCCATCTTATAAGGAGTTCTACAATGTTAAAAAGTCTATAAAATTAGTTAACATGTCAATTTGATTAGGGTGACCCACTGAAGAAACATCTTCGAGTAAGTCAACTACAATCTATCTATCTATCTATATATATATTATATATATTATATATGTGTGTATACATATACATATATACATATATGTATATATAGAGAGAGAGATTGGATAAAATAATTTCCCCAGATATCTTACTTGAGATGTTTAAATTGGAATGTATTATCTAAGAGAGATTACTGTAGCTTGAGCCATCTCTGTGCTGGATATGCTGGTGACTACCTTTCCTATGAGCCTGTTTAGCTGCAAAACAAAATACCTGACTGTATAATCAGTCCCATGGACCCTAATTTCCAAATTAGCCTCTGGAACTCTGACTTCTGCTTAGGACTTTAAGATTTTAGTTCAATAATTTTGGCTGACATTCTATGAGTTCTACAAAATAATTGTATGGCTTCAAAACCCATCCTGGAGACCACCAAGCTAGAGTTTGCTTACAACTTAGCCCCAACAGAAGTAAATAACTGTGTGTTAAGATTTGCAGTATTTTTTGGAGCTCACCGCTCTCATATGTTTTTGGTTTATGTAACCACCCATGCCATTAGAAACAGTGAAATACAAGGTTAAAATACCCAGAAGTGATGAGAATTGTAGTCATAATAGAATCAGGATATTTTTAGGAACATGTCAAAATTCAAATAGCAAATAAAGAATTTTAATAAGGTAAACCACACTGAGTGGTACCATGGCTATCATAGCAAATCAGACTCTTTTGAAAATGTTTACATTAACTTTTCATTGCTATCAAATTTTGCATTTCTATTGAAAATTCTGCATTAAACTTGGAAATGTAGTCTAGTCTACATTTCACAGTAGATTTGTCTGCATAAATAGAAACACTAGGTGGATAGAGTGAGTAGTAAATTCATTTCTTGATACTTTCTTTTTTCTTCCTGTGGTTTAGCTTATTTGAAACCCATTGAATATCATGCATACCATTAGATCTGACAAACCTATCTGCCTTTTTCCTCCAGGAAGACTGTTTTTGCTCTTGCTAGTGTGCCACTTTAATCATCACTAGAACAAGAGAATTTCAAATAATTCCTTATGTTGTTTGTGGTTTCTCTATTGCAGACAAATATTAGCTTATCAGTGAAAGGCTTAGTAAGAGCTACTGGAATCACTTTTATATTTCAAGTAAATATTTAGGGAGAGAGTTCCCTTTCATACCTCTAAAAGTGACTAATTTCATTATTCCTGATTCTATATTCTTTATTTAAGAATTTGCAGCTTGGCTCTGGCTGGTGTGGCTTAGTTGGTTGATTGCTGTCCCACAAACTGGAGGTGACCAGTTTGATTCCCAGTTAGGGCAAGTGCTTGGGTTAAGGGTTCAGTCCTTGATTAGGGTAGTGTACTGAAGGCAACCAATCTATGTTTCTCTCCCTCTTTTTATTCCTCTTTCTCCTTTCTCTAAAATAAATAAAAATATCTTTAAAAAAAAGAATTTGCAGCTTGAACAGGGACTCAAAATCCATCCCAAATTTTATACATTGACAAAAATCAATAGTTTAAAATAGTTGTTGGCCCTTTGAAAAGGAAGAGATATACAGGATCATCTAATGCAAACCTCCAAATTTTCAAGTGAAGAAAATTACTGCCAGCCCTGGCTGGTGTGACTCAGTGGACTAAGTACATGCCTGAGAATCAAAAGGTCACCAGTTCAATTCCCAGTCAGGGCACACACCTGGGTTGGGAGCAAGGTCGTCAGTAAGGGGCATGTGAGAGGCAACCACACATTGATGTTTCTCTCCTTCACTTTCTCCCTCCTTTCCCCTCTTAAAATCTTACAAAATCTTTTTTTTTTTAAAAAGAGAGGAAGGAAGAAAGAAAATCACTGCCAGGCAGGTTAGATGGTTTTTGGGACTTGCTTCAGGGAAGTGAGAGATGGCAGAGGCAGGCCCAGAATTTAGGTCTCAGGATGACATTCCAGTGTGCTCCTACTTCATCATGTTACTTTGACATAATCGTTCATTTAAACTACAGGTTCTACTTGATAGGATACAAGGCATACAGGATATTCCTTTCCTCCTTCCTTCCATTGTAAAATTCAAGGTGCTAAGAGTGACATAAGCTCCTCTGAGTAGGGCTTACTACGATCTTAGCCCCGATTTTACATTACTGCATTACTCAGTCCCAGAGTTAGAGTATCATTCTCTCTTATCTCAGTATTATTAGCACCTTGCACAATTATCCCACTTCTTGTCTCCAAGTAGAATTCATTGACCAACTTTCTCTATAATTTGCGATGTGAAAGATCAGACATCTTTCTTGCTTTTTAGATACAATTGAATAATTGTATAATATTGCAGTTGTCCCACTTTGAAAAAATGCAACTCCATTTCATTGCTACTGCACCTCACCTTCTTTAAATAACTACTGAAGTGAAATCCTATTTAGAATATGGAAGATAGAGTAGATAATGTTTTTACCAAGGTTTACCACAAATCTTTTCTAAAGCTCCTTACCTAAGATTATCATACGTATCTGATTGAAAATTGCTATTTTCCAAAAAAGGTTAATGGTACCTGTTTGGACAGGAGCAGAGCATAACTATTTTCCCCCCTGAGGATGAATGTGAAAATATCTTGGAGAGATCTATGAAGGCTATCTCAAGACTTGTGAAACACATTTGATTAATGTGAGGAAGGTTTGGTGGCCATTGGCAGAAAATGGAAAGTGGAAAGAGTGCAGCTTGAGCTTTAGTTGATGGATGCCAACAAGGGTTCTTGTTTTAAGACAACCCCACTAGCTCCAATGCAATGGTACTGCCATTCTTCGCTACCCCACTCCTTTTCACTATTTTAATTTTTGGCCCATTAAGACTGACTCTTACTCCCAAAGGGCTTAAATATAAATAGAATAATTTCCTTACATGAAGCTGAAAGGGAAATAGTGTTTCAATATAAAAATGACAAGCAAATAAATATGACATTTCTATAACTAAGCTTTTAATACAAAGTATTCTTATTTTTAGGTGCTATTATAGCTGACTTAGTACTAGAAAAATCAGAGCTTCTTTTTGGGGTTTCTCAGTTTTGATGATTTAGACTTGTGATACCTGCTAATCTAAAACTAAGAATTCAAGACAGACATTAAAGTCATGTAAACTTAGCCATTTCTGTTTAAATATTATATTAGAATATACATAATATTTCACACCTTTAGAGTTCATGGCTGGGGGAATGATTCTCCTTTATAGAAGTTACTTTGTTCTTCTTAGGTCTAAGTTATTCTGGAACTAAGTTATTTGTAGTTTACTCATTCACATAAAACTAATACGTGACTTACAGACAAAAGCCAGGCACTGCCTCAGAAAAGTAACAAAATTCTGCATTACTAGTTCTCAGCTCCAGTTGAAATTTTTCAAGACATTTCCTTTTTAATAACCTATTATCCTCCTTTGGGTTCCCGATTTTTGTAATAATGGTATCCTTACCTTACTTCTAGCCACACACACTTAATTCTTGAAATAGCTATAATTTTCTGCCTTTCTTTCTTCCCCCATAGCCACTCAGTAAAAGCATCATCATGTCCTCTTGAAGTAGTCCTGCTCCATAAGTATGACCATTTTTTAGACTTTATTCCTAGACCTCCTCATTGACTTTCTTGTTGCTACTCTCACCTTCTTCATTTTATCTTACACACTAGAGCCAAATGAGTCTTCCTCGGGCACTCTGGAATGATGTCAAACACATATAAATTCAGTAATTTCACAATACCCACAATTTTTCTTCACTTAAACAATTTTAATAGCTTCACATTAATTCCTAAATAAAAATTTTAGACTGACATCCAGAATCCTCCCTATTTTGATTCCAATCCTATCTCATCCTGCATAACTTAGGTTACTCCCCTATTTTTGCTGCACCTGTGTAATCAACCTTCAGAGTTCTAATCTTGCCAGTCACATTCCTAATTTTGGTTTCATGCTGTATTTTTCTTTTGTTTTGGAAAGTTTTCAACTCTTTTTCAGCTACTTAAATTTGATCTACTTTGCAGTGTCTATTTCAAGGCCTATGAGAATTATATAATTATTAAAAGGGTCCACATTGTTTGAATTCAAATCCACTTTCCAGTCCAGAGAGTCTTGAGTTAGGCTTAAGTGACAAAAAATCTACAAATGTCAAGTAGCTTTAAAAAGTGAAGATTTATTCTCTCTCATGCTGCATGTCTACAACAGATTGGCTAGGGGTTTGCATCTGTCTCCTCTGTTCTTAGTGACACTCAGACTGGGTAGACAGTGACAGTGTGTGACAGTGTGAAGGGAACATAGAAACTGGCTTTTGAAGTCTCCTACCCCTCATGTGGCCATGCTCAACTTCAGAGGGGACAGGAAAATACCATGATTGTGGAACTAGGAAAACTAGAGCTTTTGACAACAGCACTAGTAAATACAATATTCCCTAAGCTATAGTGCTTCTTGTTACCATGGGAAAAACATATCTGTTCTAAAGGGTTGTTTTGAATTTTAAATGTGGTTCTGTGGATGGAAAAAATGGTTCTATGGAAAGTAACTTCACAGGGTGATCTGATCATAAATTCGTAACTGGGCAGGTCATAATAGGTCGTCACGCCCTAGGCATATAACTTCTTTAGTAAAAGGTTTATCTTTGCCTTAAGTAAACCCTGTCCATTGTTTCTGTGCATCTAGATTAACACACCTTTGAAATAAGCATACTCACTCTCAAGAGAGCACATAATCTTGTTAACTATCCTGTAATCCAATCCTGGCCTTGCTTGCAATGTAATCTTCCTTATATTCCCTCCTTAATTTCAACTGCATAAAAGAAACTGCAAACTAGTAAACTCTCCTAGGAACTTAGTCTGTTGAGATCTTGCTTCCAGGTGTATCCTCTTTCTGGCTCAAATAAATTTCCATGAAACTTCTCTAAGGCTTGGATGTTCTGTTGACGGTTAAAAGTGTGGCACCATATATTGCTAAATAAATGTTAGTTTTTTTTAGTTTCTGTGAAGTCTTACAGAAGTAACACAGTGCCTGTCTTGGCCTGTTTCCCCTGGAGAGACAAGTTAAGACATTGACTTTTGTACAGGTAGTTTATTTGGGGACATGATTCCAGAGAACAAGAATGGGGAAATACAAAATGTGAAACTGGAGAAGAGAAAGCCAATCATATCAAAGGTGTGTTACTGAGCTCATTACCATGTGGGCAAAAGAGGCTGAGTCCCACAAGGGCACTAAGAATTGTCCACTTCAGGGGAAGGGAAGAGTATTCATCCACAGGCTTTCCTGTTCCATTGATCAAGGATTGCCTCATGGTGCACCAAATCCTTATTTTTCAGGTTCATGTATACAAAGTGACCAGTGAGATCTCACAGGCTATTAGAGAAGCTATAGAACAGAAAGCAAGAGATACAGAATGTAGCTGAGGGAGCAAAAATTAGAGAATGGGGCTTGGGCACAGACTGAGAAAATTGAAGATATAGTACAGGAGGTATTCAATACAATTGGACAACTTGTATTGGTAGTATCCTAAAGTGTAGTAGTTTCATTTTTTAGATTTATAATCATGTTCATCAGGCTTATGGAGATTGATGTTGATAATGTCAAATAGTGTTTAATAAATCACAATAAAAATGAAACTGTCATGTTTTAGGGGACATTTCCTATCTTTGGCTACACTCCATTACTTTCATCCTGGTTTTAGTTGAAGCAATTAAACTTTCCCTTGGAAAACTAAACCCACTAAAAAGTTATTTGGATGAGACAGAGCCAAATGCTAGTTTCATAATTGGACACATGACCCAGGACAGACAAAGGTATCTTCAACCCTGGGACTTTGTCTGAAAATATCAGGAAGGAGATGCTAGCTGGTGGAAGACAAACTGTCATTGTCAGAGGGCAATTTCTGTCCCGACGGGAAGGTGCCTGAGATGAGACCAATACAGATAAAAAACGGAGCATAGGGGTAGGGGGTCACGTCCCAAGTCTTCATGACTTGTGTTCAGTGATTGCACACACCCAGATTAACAGCTACTCTACCTGTCTAGATGTTTTCGGTTCCACGAACGCATCAGTTCCCTTTTTTCTTGAGCCAATTTTAATTACATTTCATTTATTTGTAACAGAAGGCGTTCTGGCTAGCTGTCCAGAATGTTTGTTTCATCTGACTGTTGTGCTTTTTTGTCATGCTACATGGAAAGCCAAATTGAAATAAAAAGTATGTTGATGAGCCTGGAACCAGAATAATGGAAATCAGCTGTGTGATTCACGTGTTTAATGACGCCAGGCTTGAAGGAGTTGGTGTGTCCCTCTCTATATGGCTTGTCCTTGACCTGGATGCCCTATACTCTGGCAACGCTCCTTTGCACATTGCTAACTTCTGCCCCTCAGGATTTCTTTTTATTATTAATGGCTAACTACGTCTTTTTCTTTCCTCATACTGCTTCTTTCAAAAAGGCATTCTTTGGGATTAACTGAATATATCTATGCAAACCCTGACTCCTCAATAATCTTGATTAGAGTTACAGAGATTAGTTTGTTTACTGCTTCAGATGTCTAATCACATGAATGTTACCTGGATCTGTTTTTTAAGTTTAACAGTCTGAAAACCACCTTATTTCTCTGATCTCCAGTTATCTTTTTTGACTAGAGTCAAAGTCCATGGACTTTGTAGTCAGGTAGATCTGGGTTAAAACATTGGAATTGTCTCTGGAATTTCTTTTTTAAAAAATATATTTTATTGATTATGCTATTACAGTTATCCCATTACCCCCCTTCATTCCCCTCCACCCTGCACACCCTCTCCCACCCACATTCCCCTCTTTAGCTTATGTACATGTGTCATAAGTTCTTTAGCTTCTATATTTCCCATACTACTCTTGCCCTCCCCTGTCTATTTTCTACCTACCATCTATGCTACTTATTCTCTGTACCTTTTACCCCTCTTTCCCCCTCCCACTCCCCTGTTGCTAACCCTCCATGTGATCTCCATTTCTGTGGTTCTGTTCCTTTTCTAGTTGTTTGCTTAGTTCATTTTTGTTTTTGTTTTAGGTGTGGTTGTTAATAATTGTGAGTTTGCTGTCATTTGTCTCTGGAATTTCTGAAAGGACGCTTACTTAGGTTTCAGTTTACCCCTTTGCAATAGGGGACTAAGTATGATACCCTAGAATGTCTCCTTTTAGGGGCATAAAGATAAACACACATATGTGTAAAATGGATTTCTAAATCCATTTTAAAGAAACTAAAATACAGTAAACAGTAAGAAAATGCTAACTATTTCTATAATAATTGTTATTATTAAGGAATTCCTTTATTGAGTCCATATATTGGAAACTCCCTCAGTAGACCAAGATTTTTTTTTGAGGGAATAAAGATTCAGATACTTAATAAAGATTATTTGAACCAGTACTTAAAATCATTTAAAATTATTCTGTCTTTGAATCATTACTATTTTCTGCATTAAGTCAAAGTAAGCATCATAAGTGAATGTTAATGAATTCACATCTGAAGTTAGTATTTAAGAATCAAATTAGAGCAGGGGTGGACAGGGGAGTGAAATGGGGGGAAAATTGGGACAAATGTAATTGAACAACAATAAAATAAAATAAAGAATCAAATTAGAGAAAGCACTTTTGAAAATGGAAATAATCTGCATTAAGATGTACTATCATAAACCTAGCACTATTATTGACTGAAAATTTGCATTGAATCATGTGGAAAAATAAAGAAACATCAGAATTATAATAATTATTACTTATCAGTTACCTTTGACAGCTGGGGAAGAAGGGAGATGTTGAAAGTACTGTGAAGAAGGATATGCTAGTGATTTGTACAGTGACATTCCACAAAGCCATAGAAAGGTAAAGAAATGCTCACCTCAGAGGAAAAAAATGATGGCATTTTATCAAGATAATTACAGAAATTTTTCTTTGTGAGAAGTAGTTTCAAATAATTCTCAAATGAAGCAAAGGATGCACTTTTTTCCAACAGGACTGTGCCTGCAGCTAGGCCCTGGGGAAAAAGATAATAGTAGAGGGAAAGACAGCGATAGAATCATCGAGCAAAATCTTCACACCTCTTCAGTCATCGGAAGTAAGATAAAGTACTTTAGAAAATATGAAATTTAGAAAGCCTGTATAATTTTAGTTACCACATGTAATGAGAAATATTTGTTGTTTTAGTCTATTGGGCTGCTGTAACAGAATTCCTTATCCTGGGTTGCTTATGATAAACAACAAACATTTATTTCTAACAGTCTTGAGCCTGGGAAGTTCAAGATCATGTGCTGGCAGATTCAGCATCTGGTGAAGGCCTCCTTCCTAAGTCATAGATGGCTGTCTTTTAGCTATGTCCTCACGTGGCAGAAAAAGGGAGGGAATAATCTGGGGCCTTTTTTATAAGGGAACTAATCTCTTTCTTTAGGGCTTTGCCCTCCTGACCTAATCACATCCCAAAAATCCCACCTCCAAATACTATCACTTTGGGAGTTAGGTTTCAACATATGTGAAACTGAGGGAGGTAAAACACTTACTTTATGGTTGTTATATATTTTCTCTAATTTATACTCCTTTTGTAAACAGGCTGAACAAGCTGTTCCTAAGCATCAAAACCAAGGACGCTCTCCTCATTTAAAATGCCAGCTCATCAGACCACTGCCCTCTGAACAAGCCATCTCCAAGTGTTTTCTTGAGACACTCTGTTCAAGAACCAAATTCCAAAGAAAGTCTAATTGACTTTGCTTTAGACAGGTGACAGTCTGTTGGTCAGGAAAAAGAAGAGTGTTTTGGGTCATAATCTTAAGATTGAATCTCACTAGGATGAAAAATTATGGGGATGAATAATGAATATACAAAAAAAAAAAAAACAACCCAGAGAGAATATGACTACAGCCATGTGTGCATTTAGCCATTTTCCTGAAGAACTCAGAAAAGAGATCACTGATCCTGGTACTAAATTTTAATTTTTTTATGTGGAAACATTATACTCTCTCAAACTGAATTTACTATTTCTTTAGGTACATATATATTCTGGGAGTGGGGAATATTCAAAGAACAATACCAATGCACCCATTTGTAAAATAAAAAGTTGTTCACTTTTAAATAAAAATTCAATAGCTTTTCATTTAAAAGGCAAGCCTCCTTCTGTATTTTAATTTTCTTATCTGTGAAATGACAGATTAGGACTAAATAATCTCCAACTCCTACATTCCTTAAATCTATAAAGATAAAGATGCATTGCAAGCCAGACTCAAGTATAAAAATATTTTTCAGAGATATTTAAAACTGCAAGTCATCCTCTGATACTTTGACTTGTGACCCAGAGTGGTTGGGCTTAGGGAAATAGGGCATGAAATTTTCTCCCTGAAAGTAGGCGTAAATCTGTGACGTCTATCCCAGGTCCTTATCAACTGAATAGGCTGTCACACTTCATAAGAGCAAAATTGTGAACCTTCTGGAGTAAGTATAGTTAGATATCTTGAAGTTAGTGAAAATAAAAACTATTGACATTATCTGATTTTAGCTGCCAGTTTTCCTCTTGCGAGAAATTCCCATTCCTAACTTTACAGTATAAATGAAAAATACGAATCTGATGGACATACATGAAATTAAAATATAGATGTTAATAACAGAGAAATCACCTTAATTATGTTTTTCATCAGATATTAAACAAGTAAGTATTTTTTAATAGAAACATTTTATCATGTGTCTTTGCACGATATCAGGCCCTGCCTGTGAAAATATAATAGAGAATTTAATGCATGATTATTATGGTTTAGTACAGGAAGTCTTTGGTTACTATTATTCCTTGTAAGGAAGTAAAAACTTCCAACTAAACTAGGAATGATTAAAAAAAACAATAAAAATACATTTTATAACAAAATTTTTAATTAACAGTTTATTGGCAATATTTGGTGGCATTATTACCATAAGTATAATACCACTTTATTGGCCTGTATAGTTTAAAATTCACAGACTTTCAAAGCATAGTAGGGACTATAGGGACGGAAAGAGTGAAGGAAGAGGAAAGAAAGTAAAAAGTCAAGTAGAATGAAGAAACAAATTAAAAGCATATCATTTGTAAGTCAGTAATTAAGCTTACTTAACTCTATCCTTTCTATTGAATCCAAAGCAAATGAATGTATTTTTAAATTAGGTTTTTATAGTATGCAGTGAAATAACATATAATAATGCATAGAATGCATTAAACCAGATAACTAATGATTAAATGCTAGTAAATCAGCATGGAGCTATTTTAATCAATCAATGTCATTATTCATTTATAATTAAATAAGTTCAATTTACCCAATTAAACTTATTCAATACTGTGTTTATGAATTATTTCTTAAATTTGGATTCTACTTACAATGCCTATATTTTTATTTGTTTAGTTATTTTTTTATTATACAAGTAGCATAACCACCTGTCATAACTTTAGAGATAAATAGAGAAAAATAGAGAAAGTAAATTGAAATTCATCTCTCTAATATCTTTTAATATTATATTAGTTTATTTCCTACTGACTTGTCCTCAGCATGTCTGCATAGCTCACAATTAAACATGTGATTATTTTAGAATGTTACTCTCTTAGTCAACACTATATGTAAACATTTTCATGTCATTAAAATGGAAATAATACCTATGATATTTTGTGGTAATTTAATATTTTGTCATGTACCAGATCTCAGAAAATTTGTTTAGCCACTAACTGTGGACTTGAAAACTAATTTCCCTTGTCTGTTTAAGATTTAATATTGTAACTCTGGCTGGGTTCAGTCGGCTAGAGCATTGTCTGGACATGTGAAGTTTACCAGTTCGATCCCCAGTCAGGGCACATATAAGAAGCAACCAATGAATGCATAAATAAGTGAACGACAAAGATCTCTCTCTGTCCTCTTTCTTTCTCTTTCTCTAAGATCAATAAAAAAATTTTAAAAACTAATCAATATTGTAATAAAATATTATTTATTGTAATAAAATATAACAGTATTTTTCCATAACTCTTTAGGATATATTTAACACTTTTGGAGTCACCCAGTAGAGAGTATGAATATTTTTATATCTCTTGTTTCACATTAGCAAATAGCTTTCTGAGAAGACTATCCAGTTACACTTCCACCAACAATATGGAACATAACTTTCCTCTTACAACCTAATTAATGAAAATAATAATAATTCATGGTTGTTTTACTTAGCATGTTTTAGATATTTCTGAGGAATTGTTTTCTCCCCATATTTTCACTATCTGTTAATGATTGTTCTCTCTTTACTGCAAACCATTGATTTATGACCTGTCCCATTTATCTAAGGAGTCCTTTAGCTGATTTGAGGGCAGTTAAAGATTCAAGAGGGAAAACAATCATCTCAAATCATTACTTGACCCTCTCAATGATTTTCTGTCTCCATAAATATTCATACAGGTTTACCTTGTACATAAGCAGTGTAGGATACAAATAATTCCATTTCACTTTTAATCGATGGAAATTAATAACTGTATAAAATATGGATCATAAATGTAAGTATAGTTCCTTACATTTGGACTCATATTTTAATTTTCTTCAACTAAAGAAAACTCCACACAACAGGAATGTGAGGTAGACAGAAAATTGCACAAGTGTGGTCATATATAACTTTGAAGAAGTAAGAAAAATCATGGGCCTGCCAGTGATAAAGGTTAGGGTTTCCAATAAGGAAGAACACTGTGGTTCTCTTGCTCTAAGGACAAAGGATTGCACTCCCCTTTAAGAGACTTGTAAGTGTGCGGTGGTAGCCAGGGAGTGCTGGCCACGTTGTGGGATAGTTTAGAAAAGGGTGTGTTAGATGGCAAGATACCTGAAAGAAAAATGTAACATTTAGTCATCACACTCTGAGTTGTTATTTACTAGCATAACATGCAACAACTTGTTTTACTGATGTTTTTAATGGTGTCATACAGTCTCTTCTGACATGCCCTTCTTCACTCAAAACGTACAAAGTACTTTATATTGCTAAGGGTGAATCATGAATAAAGATTTAGCAAAAGAATATCTGGTATGCAGGGTGTGGTCCTGAACAGATTCCATCCTCTGAAAGTCTTCAGGGACCCCTCTCACCTTATGTATATGAGGGAAAATCTATTTATGTACTCTTATTTTGGATTATCTTGCTTCATTTAATACAATGACATTTAAGTTTACTTCTGCTCAGTAATTGTGTTGGTTATTTTATCCATCCATAATACCCAGACACAAATATTTTAAATAACATTTTGTAGAATAGTTACAGAAATTCTTTAGGCATTTTACATTAGAAATCATGGTTTAACATTCTTTACTTCTAGTATTATGAAACTATATGATTAAAAAGTCTAAACAAATTCTGACCTAATGTTGAACTTAATGACAAGCTATTCTGAAGTCTAATTAGATAATGCTTTACGACTAGCTTATACAAATAAACAACTACTGTTGTAGTAATTTCTAAATACTTTTATTTTCATATAAAGAATTCTTTAATATTTTCATTTAAGTCCTGGAAAGTATAAGTAATTTTAAAGCATGAGAATTACACTTTTGATACTCTTTCTCTTTTATTTTATGGTAGAATATTTTGACTGTGTTTTTCTTTTCTGTGTTTTAAAGACTAAGCAATGTTTTAAAAAATAATCGGTCTAATGATCCATTATAACCTATAAGTCTTTTATTTCAGTATTAGATGGAAAGAAAAAGTACATAAATCTAAGTGATTTGACTTGAAGAATCATCCAAATTTCCCTGTGTCCAGCATCACTCCCTGAAAATAAAATCTCCACTATGTATTGAGATAATTTCACAATTAAGAGTCTACTTTTAAAAAGTATATACCTTTAAGTGGAATGAATTTTTAAAGAATTATGATAGTAGTTTATCAAAGCCTAATTCCACAACTCACTTCACAAAACTGTGAGACGTTGAGGAAAGTTCTTTTAGTTGGAAAGGCATGAAGAAAGAATCACAGGACCCCATATTATGCTAAGAGACATTTGTGAGCTGGGGATAACTACAGACTGAAAGCCAGCCTGGATCATGGATCACAGTGGAGAAGAGAGGGGTGATGCAAAGATAAGATGGGGCCTAGAGAAAAGTATATTTCATATTTTTCCTAAGTTATTTGTGCATGTTTATATCGTTTATCTCTTCAAATTTACTATAATCCTGTAGGCAATGTAAAGAGATTATCTTCATGTAGTAAATGTCAAATGCCATTCTTCCTGGATAGAGGGCACCAGTAAATCCACAGAAAGAACTTTTAAGTTTGTAGGAGGAATTACGTTGTCTTTACACTTAATGACGTATTACCCATGGCCAACTGGATTCAAAGTGAAAATTGTAGCTGTGGAATAAAAATTTTAATGTAAATTTATTGAATATTTTATATAGCAAGTAAACATCTCATTATTCATTTTCATAAAGACTTGTTCTAGAAGGAAAATCCTGGTTACCAGATCTCCTGTTGTTCATTAATGACTACAATACTGTGGTACAACTTGGCAAATATTTGAACACCCGCTATTATTCTTATCCAAAACATTTCAACAATTAATAGGCTTGGTAGTGGCTGTGAAGAACTTAGCTGGGAGTGAAGACAAAGAAGAAGTCAAACAGTTTCAGGTACATTTTAGTAAGTACTGAGATTTGTAGGATAGCATGGAAGACATAGAGGTCTTTTAGGAAGAAGACATACTTAGGAACAAGGCAGGCTAAGAATGGACATGGCCAGGAAGCCAGATGTATAAAGAGTTTCAGGTAAAGACAGTACAAAAAGAACAATTGCACACACATAATAATGAATAATTAGTGAACTAATATTGAAACGTAAAATTTGGACAGGGACATAGGGGCTAAATCACAGAGGATCTGATTATGTCATTATATCAACCTGACCAAATACTAAGAGTAGTTATGAAGCAAAGATATGAGATAGTCTTATTTACAGTTTAGATATGACACTCTAGGATAGTGTAAGAGATTAATTTGGGGAGGTATTTGAAGAGAAAAAAAACAGAGGCTGGGAAACTAGAGAAGCAAAATAATTCACAGGAGAAAGATGAGAGGGCTGAACTAAACAAGTGGTACTGGGGATAGAGGGCAAAGAGACATTTATAACATATGAGTAAGGTATGATTCACAGAACTCAGTAACCAATTGGATGGCTACAAACAAGAGAGCTGGAGGAATCCAGGGTGATTGCCAAGTTCTTATTTTTGCAGACAATGGGGTGGTGAAAATACTATACTTAACAGGGTATACTGGACTAGGAGAGAAATGCAGCATGTGAGATGTCATGGGAACTTCAAGTACAGAGAATATTAGGCAATGGGTTTTGTAAGTCTGGATCTCAGGGTTTCTCAGTATTAATATCTGCTTCTCTCTTGCATTGTGTAGAATTATAAGCCTTTTTCTGAGATGGTCCTCATCATCACTTTCCTGGATGCCCTTCTTCTTATGGGTTTGTGGTTGTACTGTAATGTCTGTGAGGATAGAAAGTGTCTCATTCATGTTTCTTGTAACAATTAGACAATTTTATGTTCTTTTTGGTGCTCAAAAAATATTAAATCACTCCTTTCATTTGCTAGAGGTTGAGGTTACCAAGATGAAAAACAGGCACAGTCACTGCCCTCAAATGGCACACAGTATCACTGTACAAACAAGCAAACACATAATTACTGCTCTCAATACCTGCAATATTGGAGGGACTACAAAAGCAAAGAAGAAGTAGTCTTGAATTGGTTTGCAGTGGGTAGAGGTGGGTGGAGATTTTTGAGCAGAGTTCACCAGGCAAGGCCCAATAGGGCTGCTGCCTCAAAATGCCACTTTCCTTGTAAAAGGTCAAGGCTGAATGAGTAAGCTACCTCATTCTTCCATACTGTATAGCAGCTCTACGAAGACAGAAGCTTATTATTTTTCTCCCCACGTTAACAGTCATAGCTGATACTTGGCTCAGTTCCACAATATCAGATGTGGATCCACTTTCTTTACATGTTGTCTTCCCTTCCCCTAGGGCTTGCTCTACTCAGCATGGGCAAAGCATACTCACTGGCACCTTGTCCCCATACTAACCCACATAGAAAGTAAAGGAAGACAATTTTGTTTCTACAAGTATTACATTAAAGTTGTCCACACAAATTCTATTCATAGTTCCTTATACCAAGTTATTCTCAAGACCAAAGTAAGATAAAAGAGAGGCAGAGAAACAAGGTTCTAGATGTGTTGTCAAGTTTCCAAAGAGTCATGGGAGTTTTATTACCAAAGAGAATGAAGGGAGATAGATAATGGGGAGTTATATTTCCTTCTTTGCTATAATCACTTAATCTTGTTATCATCATACCTAATAGAACCTCATTGTCAGATAATATATCTCATCTATGATCCTAAATTGTTCATTCCATCCTCTGACCTACTGATGTTATTTTTACAGTTCACTTTCTCTAGTACTCCCCACAACTACAGATTTTCAGATTATTCATGACCTTGAGCTCACCTTTTTATTTTCATTAACCATTAGCTTTCTCCTCTCTTTTCCTAGTTTAGCTCAGAATTCTGTGATCTGTTATTTAATCACAACATTAAAAATAATTTTAGTACTCTTATCTTCTAATTATATAAGAAAAATCCAACTATGCCTGAACTCAATTATCCACCTCCTCTGGGCCTACATCTCAGCCTTTAAATGTTTCTAGAGAAAAGATTAAGAAACTGAAATGACTGACTTCAGTTTAAATTCACTGTCACAAATGTCATACAGTAAAACAATACGAGACAGATACTTACTCTATTCTCTTTGTAAAGCTTCACATTCCCAATCTCCAAGTGAATAGGTTATATTTCTCCCATGACACCTCTTGCGCCTTCAGGTGCACCACCCGAACAACTTCAAGGGCCTCACTCACAATGAAAATGATGTCCCCCAACCTCGAATACTTCCTCTCCTAACCCAATGTTATGGCTGATGCTCTTATCCTTCAAATATAAATTTCTTCATCTTTTCTAGTACAAGTAAACCTATAGCTACTAAGGTTTTCCAAGAGAAAACATCCTTCTATCTATCAAAGGAAAGTTCAGACCATGCACTTCTGCTAGACTTCATCCCCTGCAAATTTTCAAGAGATATGTTAAAACACTTACAACCCTCAAATCCATCCTTTGTAATGAGGTATCACCATTAGCATACTCTGCCAGTTCTAGTACACACCATAAATCTTCCTTTCTATGTGTATCACCCTCAAGATACTGCTCTATTTTTGTTCTCTTTCTCAAAAAACAACTTAAAAATTGTTTATACATCTTGACTCCACTTAACAACATCTCATTTATTATTTAACACATCCAACAACTTATCTGTTGTTTAACACAATCCAGTTTAACTTCAGCCTTTATAACTCTACTGGGGTCACAGTCTTCAATGACCTCCTTACCATATTGCCAAATTCAAAGAACATCATATGGTTTTCATACACTTGACTCTTTGGAATACACAGGGGTGGGCAAAAGTAGGTTTACAGTTGTTATACAATAAATAATACAATAATTAATAAATAATAACATGAGAATAAACTTAGTGTATCATGCACTCATTGCTGTAAACCCACTTTTGCTCACTGCTGTATAACAGTGTGTCCTTTTGCTCCTTCTAGAATTCTCTGTTCTCTCGCATTACACTCTTCATTTGCTTCCAACTTCCCAGCATTCTCATTTGCTGACCTCATCTTCTTTTCCTAAATTATACATTTTGGAGTTCCTCAAAGTACAGTCTTGGCCTACTGTCATGTCTATTTACATTCTCTACCTGGGAGATGACTCTGTTCCCATAGCTTTAAATGATAGTTACAGGTTGGTAACTTACAATTTTACTTCTCTGATGAAGACCTCACTTGAGAGATCAAAATTTATATAACTAACTGTCCCTTTAATAGTTTGAAGTGGAATACCTTAAGAGAAATTCAAAGTTAAATAAATGATCCAAAACAAAACTGGTGATTAGACCTCAATCTGATACTTCCTCATTCTTCCTCATCTTAATAACCAGTGTTACAGTCTGTCTTCTGAAAATATGCCCCAAACTGAGTTATTTTTTATTTATTTCTCTTTTACCATTGCATACCTCCTCTTTTATTTCCCACATTTATGACACCATAATGAGTTTTAGTATTTACCTTTGTAACACATTTTGTATCTATACATTTCTATCCTTGCTGCCACTAGTTTAGCTTCAGCCATTTCCATCACTTGACCATCACTTGACTGGATGAATTTGAATCACTTTAAAACTAATTCCTCAATTCTATGTTTTCTTCCTTCTCATTCATTCCCCATACAGCAATCAGAATATCCACTAACAAATCAGAACATGCTGTCCCTATGAACCTCCACGGCTTTCATCTGTACTTGGAGTAAAGTGAGTTCTGTATTATGAACCAAAAAGTTTTGTGTGATGTCCCTTGGCTACTTTCACAGCCTCACCCCGTGCCACTCCCTCTCAGTTCCTGCACCTAGACATGCTGGCCTAACGTCAGCTCCTAGCGCTTGTTAGAGCCCTCCCTGCGTCAGAGCATATGGGTTGTTATTCTCTCTGCATTTCTGTCTGTCTGGATGGTTTGTTCCTAAACTCTGCATGACTATCTTTTCCTCGTCATTTAGTCATAAGCTCAGTTAACAGTGAGCTCTTCTCCAACCATCCTACCAAATACAGACCCCTCCCCACCAGGTGCCCACAGATATTCTCTCATAGGGTGCAGTGACTTCCCTTTCTAACATCGTATAAAATGGTATCATTATGCAATTATTTTACCTTTATTATTTGTTCCCATACTAGAATATAAGCACCATAATTTTGATGTTATTTTGTTTCTACCCTGTTATTTTATTCTATATTGTTAGTGTCCCAGAGGAAGAACCGTGGTTGGCACAGAGTAAGTTTTCAGTATTAGTTGACTAATTGAATGAATGTATTTTTGTAAATAAGAGTTCACTAAGTAGGGAAAGAAAACAAAGTTCATTTGTAAAAATAAGCAGATATGAAAGAACCATCAAATATCCTAAGAACTACAGGTATGTCTGTGAATGTTGGGTGAAGGGCAAAAAGTTAAACCACTAGGAATATTGTACATCACATTGCATACTTAAAGTATTTTCTTCAAGTTAGTGATAGTGTTGGCTTCATTTTTATCTAGCAGTGTCAAAGATGGAAAGGTGTCCTTCACTGCAGAGAGGAAGAATAACAAAGACAGTACTACCCTGTTCCCAGTAAGAGTAGAAAGGATGAGAAGCTGAACTAGGGGAGAAGCAGTTGGGCTACAGAGAATGTAACATATCAGATAATAGATAATAAAGAGAAGAGGCCAGATGTGGTGAATATTTAATATGACAAGGGAGCGAGAAGAATCAAAGATGATTACCAGGTGGCTGATACTGGTGACTGGTGAAGTCACTAGCAGAGAAGTGGGGGAATCAATAGGAGTAGATTTTGTAACAAGTGGGATTTACATCCAAGCTGCTATTTCCAAAGTTAACACAATCTGATTTACTTGGGAATCTAGGAGAATTTAACAAAAATGATGCATGAACTAAACTTCCTTTGAGCTTCATATTACTATGCTTTGACTCTTGCCCTGTGAGCTGTGTTTAAAGCAGCAACAAAGTACTAGGAATAAACCTAACCAAAGAGGTAAAAGTCCTGTACTCAGAAAACTACACAACACTGAAGAAAGAAATTAAGGAAGACACAAATGGAAGCATGTGCCATGTTCAAGAATTAGAGGAATTAACATCATCAAAATCTCCATACCACCCAAAGCAATTTATACAGTCAACACAATCCCTATTAAAGTACCAATGACATGTTTCACAGATACAGAACAAACATTTCAAAAATTTATATGGAACCGTAAATGACCCTGAATAGCTAGCTACAGCAATTTTGAGAAGGAAGAACAATGTAGGAGGGATCACAATACCTAATATCAAACTGTATTACAAGGCCACACTAATCAAAAAAGCCTGGTACTGGTATAAGAACAGACACATAGATCAATGGAACAGAATAGAGAGCCCAGAAATAAACCCATCTCTATGGTTAATTAATATTTGACAAAGGGGGCAGTAGCATAAAATGTAGTAAAAACAGCTTCTTCTTCAACAAACGGTGTTGTGAGATCTGGAAAGCTACATGCAAAAGAATGAAACTTAATCACCAATATACACCATACACAAAAAAAAATTTAAGGTGGATAAAAGACTTAAATATAAACCGTGATACAATAAAAGTCCTAGAGGAAAATGTAGGCAGGAAAATCTCAGATATTCCACGCAGCAATATTTTCACTGATACGTCCCCTAGAGCAAGGGACATAAAAGAAAGAATAAACAAATGGGACCTCATCAAAATAAAAAGCCTCTGCATGGCTAAAGAAAACAGCATTAAAATGAAAAGAGAACTAACTGTATGGGAAAACATATTTGCCAATGATACCTCAGACAAGGGTTTGATCTCCAAAATATATAAAGAATTCACACAACTCCACTCCAGGAAGACAAACAACCCAATTAAAAAATGGGCAAAAGACCTGAACAGACAATTCTCCAAGAAGAACATACATACAGAGGACTCAGAGACGTATGAAAAGATGCTCAGCATCACTAGCTATCAGAGAGATGCAAATTAAAACCACAGTGAGATACTACTTCACACTGGTCAGAATGGCCATCATAAACAAATCAACAAACAAGTGTTGGGGAGGATGTGGAGAAGAGAGAACCCTAGTGCACTGTTGGTGGAAATGCAGACTGGTGCAGCCACTGTGGAAAACAGTATGGAATTTCCTCAGAAAACTAAAAATGGAACTGCCTTCTGACCTGGCAATTCCACTGCTGGAATTATATCCTAAGAACTCTGTAACATCAATTCATAAGAACCTATGCACCCCAATGTTCATAGCAGCATAATTTACAATAGCCAAGTGATGGAAGCAAACTAAGTGCCCATCAGTAAATGAATAGATCAAAAAACTGTGGTACATTTACACAATGAAATACTACACAGAAGAAAGAAAGAAGGAGCTCCTACCCTTTGCAACAGCATGGATGGAACTGGAGAGCATTATGCTAAGTGAAATAAGCCAGGCAGTGAAAGACAAATACCATATAATCTCACCTATAAGTGGAACCTAATCAACAAAAAAAGCAAGCAAGCGAAATATAACCAGAGACTTTGAAATAAAGAACAAACTGACAGTAATCAGAGGGGAGGTAGGAGGGGATAATGGGGGGAAGGGGGAAAAAGGTTTTCAGGAACAAGTATAAAGGACACAGGACAAAACCAAAGGAGGGGGGTCAAGGGAGGGAGGTGGGGATGGCTGGGGTTGGAGGGGAGTGGTGGGGGTAAAGGCAGACAACTGTACTTGAACAATAATAAAACAATTTTTAAAAAGCAGCAAGAAAGAATCACTGTGCAACTTCTATGACAAAGTGGAGGCAGTCTGGGGTAAAACTTGTAAATTGCATCCTTTTACCCTGCGTCTCTCTGATATTACATAGTGTTTTGTTTTGTTTTGTTTTTTTCTCAAAATATTTTATAAAAATTATCCTTCCAAGCCATGAAAGACATGGAGGGAACAAATGCATATAACTGCATATAACTAAGTGAAAAAAGCTAATCTAAAAAGGCGTATACATTATGGTTCCAACTTTCTGGAAAAGGTAAACTATGGAGCCAGTAAATGGTTAGTAGTTACCATGAGTTAGATGGGGGGGGGAGGGGGGAACAACAAAGAGACGAAGCACAGAGCATTTTTAGGACAGTGAAGTTATTCTGTATAATACTATAGTGGTGGATACACATCAGGACAAAAATGTCAGACCCTTCCCATGTAAGACCCCAAGAGTGACTGTTAGTGAAAACTACAGAATTGTGTTGATAACAATGTGTCAGTATAGATTCATTGGTTACAAAAAAAATGCAGCACTCTGACGCAGGGCATCGACAGCCAGCAAGTCTGTGCATGCTCAGGGGACAGGGGACACATGGGGACTCTGTCTTCCTGCTCAGTCTTGCTGTTTACCTAAAACTGCTGAAAAGAATGAAGTTTATTAATTAAAAAAATCAATACTTAGGCTCCCTGGAAAAGCTATTCATGTCATGTTGTAAAGTAGATGGCTTGGTGAAATACTCAGCAATATCTGAGACCTGCTTTTACTAGCTACCTCTTAGCCCTTTAAGTCTTAGTGAAGACATAACCACAAAGGAGGTGGAGGGAAATATAATGTAAACTGACTTTCACCCCACCTACCAGTGTAAAACTCTTTTTTCCCCCAATGTAAAACTCTTACAACCTAAGCCACAACATAATATCATCCAGGGGTATCCAGACTTTTGGCGTCTCTGGGCCACACTGGGAGAAGGAGAGTTGTGTTGGACCACACATAAATACACAAACACTAGTGAACTGATGAGGAAAAAAAAAAGGTTTCAAGTAAATTTACGATTTTGTGTTGGACCACATTCACAGCCATCCTGGGCCGCATGCAGGCTGCAGGTTGGACACCCCTGAAAGTAGCTTCAAATCCAAATGAGCCCCATTCCTACTCTACGCTACAGGAGGTTACCACTTCTCTGATGTAAAAGTCCACACTGGCCTCTGAGTCACCTACATGCACCCATGACACCATTAAATATTAAATCCCAACTTAACCTTAGAAATTACTTTTTCTTCTGGCTTTTACACTCAATTATAAAAGTTGTATAAAAATTATCATAACTCTGAGAGACAGTTACCTACCTTCACAAGGCCTTCAACTGAAGCAATCTATTTTTTTCTTTATATAAGGCCTTAGAAAATTTAATCTTTATTTAACTTACTAAAGCCATGATTTTTTCTGGGTGTTATTTCAGAGAAGAACTTTTCTGTCAAAGAAAAAACAGCCTTAAATCTTAAGAACTTAACAGGGAAAATTATATTTTTGACTTTAGTCTCTTGCAGTTATGAAGTTATTTCCAGGTTCTCTCTGAAACCACATACTAACACATGTTCACTTATATGAGTACATGAACTAATTTTAAACTGAAACTTGGTAAATTTGCGATTGTTTTTCAAAATGTTCAGTTAGAGAAGGTGTGATGATTTTAAATGATAGGGTTGAGGGTGTTTGAAGCAGGGATTTTAAAAAGTCCTATTATTAACATCTTATATTAGCAGGGTTCATTTATTACAATTAATAAGTCCATATTGATGCATTATTATTAACTAAAGGTCATAACTTACTGCTATCCTTAGTTTTTACGTAATGTCCCTTTTTATTCCAAAATCCCACCCACGATGACACATTATATTTAGTCATCACATCTCCTTTGGTTCTTCTTGGCTGTGGCAGTTTCTCAGACTTTCCTTACTCTTGATGGTCTTGACAGCTGTGAGCATGACTGGTCAGCTGTTTTGTAGGACGTCCTCAGTTGATACTTGCCTGCTGTGTTTCTCATGATTAGGCTGGGGCTAGGAGTTCGGGGTTGAGGGGCTGGGGAAGAACACACAGGGGAAGAGCACCACATTGTTCAATAGGTTTTCTGGTTTATCCAGGTTGAAAAATGGCAGCTGTCTAGTTCATATATTTTAACTTCTATTATATTTGCATATCAATATTGCAAAATGTATTTAGGTATTCTAACATTAATGGATACTGAGATTACTTCTAATATGTCAAGATTGCAAACAATATCTCTATGTACAATAAATATATGGGGTTTATTTGTTGAGAGTTCCCCAACAAATATACAGGGTGGGGGAAAATATAGGCTTGCAGTTGTGAATATGTAAAACACAGTTTATTTTTGTATTATTATTGACTAATTATTGTATTATATTCCATACAAAAACCTGAAAAACTACTTTTGTTTCACTTTGTATATAAAAATAGAATTTGCTGGGCCATAGAGTGTATGCATTTTTCTGTTGCCACTTTTTTCTTCCAGAGTGATTGTATACGTTATGCTTATAAAAACAATAGTGTATAAGGCCATTGTTCTTCATACTTGCCATCATTCGGTTTTGTAAGATTTTAAAATTATTGGCACGTTGATGGATGTGCCTACCTTGGAGTAGAATTCTGGCCCACAGGGAATTCTAATGGGGATCGTCAGACTGTTTTCTATAGTGCTTATAACAATACACTCGCCCATCCTCATTTTATGAGCATGTCTACATGTCCTCACCAACACTAAGTATTTCCAGACTTTTAATTTTACACTAACCGGAAGCTATATATCTTCTTGTGGTTTTAATTTATTTTCCTAATTACTAATGAGGTTTAATACATTTTTATGTATTTGTGTGTCATTCATTTTTCACCAACAAGGAGATCTTTACTAATTACAATGGTACATTCATACTATCAGTTGAAAAAGTCAGTTCACATCCTTAGGTAAGAAAAACTGGAGGATGAAGTTCCTGGAGGCCCATTTAAACTTTTGTAAAATTATGAGGAAAATTTCTACAGCTCTGTTAGGTGACATATTTCCAAATACATTCCTGCTCTTACTTGTTGAACATTACAACTCATCTTAATGAAGTGTAATTTAATCTCCCTTGACTAATCTTACCTTTGCTGTGTTTAAAAATATAGCATTGGTGAAGCTTTTCCAAGCTGATGCCACGAATTGGAAATAAAAAGAAGGTTCCTGCATAAAGTTTCTGTTGTTATTATTGTTGTGTTTGTAAGGTATGTTTATTAAAGCTGGAGACAATGGAAGAATCAAGGGCTTGGGACAGCAGAAGCAACAGGAGAGAGACTGGGCAGAACTGACTGGGCTCCCTAGGAACCACAGAAACGCTATGGGGAAGAAGTGAGCCAAGGAGAGGCTCCTAGCCACTCACTGGCGAGTCAGAGAAAAGGGGGTCTTACAGACAGGTTCGGGGGTTAGCCCAAGACTGCTGCTGCTGCCCATTGCTCACCTGGTTGCAAGTCACATGGGGTCCCTTGGAATTTAGGAAATGATGCCTTTGAGCAAAGAAAAGGGGAAGGGATAAGTGTGGGTGCACTTCTGGGAGGGAGAGTGTACCCTACATAAAGCTCTGATAACCAAAACCAAAATGGCATAGTACAAATGAAATGTATTTAGAACACATAGTTGCCACTGAATTTATATGTTATTATGGGGACAAAGAATAAAATTATTTATTGATAGCTCCTCTAATTTTACTGGGCTTTATCCATATATTCTATATCTTAGATTTTTATGTAATGTCTAGTATGTTACCAAACTCTAGTTTCCAGCAGATTTTCTGGTTTATCTTTTATTCTTCTAATCTCACCTAGTTGTTTCAAATTATGATATGGTCAAAGGCAAGATAACAAGTTCAGACAGTATATGCGTTTTGTTATTATATGACACATACTTTAATTATAACTATAGTAAAGAAACCTAAGAGAAGACATAATGAGAAATGATCCATAGCTTTTAAAATTATATTTTTTGTTTTAGTTATTTATCTTTTATAAATGAAAAATATTATTACATATAGGATAATTTCTCACATATTAAGTTAGTTCATCTTTTTTAGTTCTAGTTCATTTAAAGAGTAACTATTTCCTAAGTCAGACAAAGGTTTGATTATCATGTGTGAACTAAAGATGGGAAACCAAAGGTTACAGCAATATCAATTTGATTAAATCTGAAGTAAATATAAATACAAGAATGAAGGTATTCTACGAGTATTGAGAAAAAAATTTTAAGAAAGCCAAATTATAGCTGATGGAAGTTTTTAGGATACTGTCTTTCTTGGTGCTTTTCCTTTAAAATAGCCATACAAGTATCTTAATTGACAGTATAATGCTATGCTTGGAAGCCTATAATTACATTTCCATCAGTCCTCATTCAAACACTATCCTGTTAGGGATTTCCACTTTTTCTGTGTTGTTGCAATGTAGGCATGGAATCCCTATTCTTGCCTCAGTGTTCTGCTTGTTCTTTAGTCATTCTAGTTTTATGTTGTCCAATGATCTTCTTATAACTCGATACCATTCTAGAGTCCAACTGTGTATATTTGAATCATAATGATTTTGTGTGAGGGTTTCATATTTTCTAGAGTTCACACTTTAGGTTCAGTGTCTCTATCTACCATATATGCATTTCTACCATACTCTGTAAATTGTAAATTGCTGTTACATTATTTTAAAAGAAAGGTTTTTCTCTCAGTGCTTCAATTCAGTAATATAATAGATGGTATAGACCACTCAGGGTTTCTTAGGGAAAAAAGGATAATTTAGGTATAAATGTTACCTGAATTTTACCCCTTCACCCCATCATCATATGTTACTATTTCAGACCAATAAGTGATTCCCTGCACTATTTCAGCCTAGAGTTTTGTAGTCTATTTTATACCTATTTATATGTGGCTTGTACCAAAGTAAAGAATGTTTTATATAGTTATCACAAAGATGGATAAAATATGCATTAAGTATATTAGATAACTAAACAAGTGATATATTACACTAAGCTTATCCTATACCCCTTGACTTATTTATTAATTAATTACCTTCTTGAAAGCAATACCTATAATGAAAATTAATGTTGCTGAATATTCTTATCGCCAATGCAGGAATGCAGAAATGTGACACAGACACCGGCCCACAGTGTCTGAGGTGTTATGGATGAAATATGAGATAAATTCACATGGACTACCGAGTCCTGTGGAGGAAAAGGGACGGCACAGCTACTCTGTCAAGGGGAGAGTGCCTTGGAGCGGCCTGGCCAGTCTCTCAAAGGAGAGCGCCTGATCCTTGCCTTCACTGGTTTTTTTATTGGCTTTTAATTTGCACAGGAATACAGGTAAAGTTCATTAGTCATTGTCAGGCAGTAAGGATCAAACAATAGATAACATACAAAGAACTCTGAGAGCCTATTCTGAGTCAGGGTCTATTAGCTAAAGGGCTACAAAACTTTGGGAAGCAAACTCATTTCCTGCTCAGACCTTTATCATTTAATTGACAGCATTCTTAGCAAAGCAGATTTCACAGGAGTTTATGTGTTCTTTCTCAGGCCAGATCTCCTGGGGAGCCCCGGCTTTTCAGCACAGGGCTGCACTGCCCTCTGTCATTGTTTCAGGATTAAGTGGGTCAGAGGAAGTAAGGCAGCCAAGAGATTAGGAGACTTCTTCCAGACAGAATGAGGACTCAGGCTGTGTCAAAGCCGAGGGGCGAGGGTCCATCACCCCCTTTTGCTGTAGCCCCCTAAGTCCTTCCCTGGGGCCTTCACATGATCATGCCTGTCGTAGGTCATTCCCTCCTTGACGAATCTTACCCGTCATTGGCTAACTGATCAAGCATTGGGGGCCAGTTATGGAAACAGGACAAGAAGCGGTGCTCTTGGCAGGGAGATAAGCTTTGTCTCCTTAGTGGCTTACGGTCCAAAGGTCGCTCACTCAGCCTTAGCCATGGGGGCGTTACAGCTCCTGAAACTAGGCAGGGCGGCTCCCAACAGAAATCTGATTTACAAAATAAATTCTGACATGGCAAAATCTTCACTTGGAAGGATGTTAGAAAAAATTCAAGATCAAGCCATTTCATACTCTTTCAAAAATGCATTCCTGAAAAGAGCTATAAATCAAATAATAAAGACTTTCTATAGACTCATATTGCATTTGGACGATTCCATTTTTAGATAGTTTTTTAAAAAGGATTATAAAATTCATTAACTATAAGGACATGAAAAACTAGCAACATTTGAATAATGCCAGTGTATTGTACCAATGTCCATTTCCTGGTTTAATTTTTTTTTAGTAGAATATTGCAAATGTTACCATTATGGGAAAGTGGGTAAAGAATGTATTGGATTTCTTTGTACTATTTCTTGCAACTGAATGTGAATATAAAATTATCTCAAAATAAAAATCCATTAATCCATTATCTCTAATATTTTGTGCCTATATTTCATCTTGGGTAGTTTATTAAAAATCAACAAGTTGACTGGTTTACATCAAGTTAAATGCAATTAATAGTCAAAGGTTCACTTTTTAAAAAATACCTAATTATGCCCTGGCTGGTGTAGCTCAGTGGATTGAGTGTGGGCTGTGAACCAAAGGGTCGCAGGTTCGTTTCCTAGTCAGGGCACATGCCTGGGTTGCGGGCCAAGTCCCCAGTGGGGGCCATGTGAGAGGCAACCACACATTCATGTTTCTCTCTCTCTTTCTCCCTCCCTTCCCCTCTCTAAAAATAAATAAATAAAATCTAAAAAAAAGTATAAAACTAATTAAAAGAATAAATATACCTAATTATTTCCACTTTAATTTTATTATATTCATTTAATGAGAATTACTGTTTTTAACACTAGTGACACCACCTGTTTTTCTATATTACATTCATTTTATAAAAACTCATAAAAGCACTATAAATTAAAATATTTATATCATTAAGCTAACGGATGTAAAGTGGACTGGTAGAGATGATGACACCATAAAAAGTTCTTGGATTGCAGAAAATGTCAACAGGAAGTAGCTAGAATGGTCACCAATCTGTGCAGTAGTTTGAATTTGGTACGTGAGAGCCAGTGAGCGGTGTCAGTGTGCAACTGCGAATAAGTGCGGTGTCTGAAGCCACATATGGAATGTGGGAAAGTATTGTGGAATGATGTATGGTCTAAAGGATGGGGGGAATTTACAAAATCTTAGTTGTACAAAAGAAACATAATGTAAGAAGTTTTTACTAAGGAGAATTTGTGGTTTTAAAGTTTAAAGATTAAAGAAATTACAATGTCACTTAGCACAATGTCAATATTTAACTTTGACCAGCGACCTCTCCCGCTCGGCTCTCCAGCTCCGGGCCACGCCCCTCACACTGGCTTCACCACAAGCAGCAGCACTCCCTATTACTCACAGGGAAAACAGATGTCTCACATAAAATTGTGCCTGCATAGTCACCATTCCCGTCTTGTGGCACATGACTAAAAGTATCTGTCACTATTTTAGGCTAAGTCATCCAGCTGCGTTCCAAAATTATGAACTTCTGAGATTTTTTTCCTAATAATATTAATTATTCTCCCTTTCATTGATACCATCTATTTAACCCTTTCAATTGACTAATCCTCGGCTGCTGCTTGCTCAGATCTCTTCCATTCAAAAAACAGAAATACTTTCCTTGAACACACGTCCTTTTCCAAATATTACCTTCCTTTGCTTTCTAAGAAATGGGCATAAAATTGAGATGCCTTAAGCATATGGTTAAATTAGCAGACTTAATTATCTTTTTAAAATATTGTCCACTCATTAGTTATGATTAATATTTATTTTCAGAAAAGCATTAATCTATTTTTTAAAGCTACATTTAGATATAATTTACATACCATGCATTTAAAAATGAATTAAGTGATAGATAAGACAGGAGTACTCAATCTTTTGTCTATGAAACACCCTTACTTAACACATTTAGTAGGACACTCAAATTCTGCTATCAAGGATTATTTCCATATATGTAAAAGAACTCAGAACAATAACTTTTAAAAAATCTCCCAATAGAGCAGAATTGGAATGAACCAGACGAGGGATTTTTTTTCTAGAGAAGGAAAACTAACACTGTCCACCACCACTACCATTTTCCTCTTCCTTAATATGCCCATTGGTGCTATGGAGTAGCCCAGGGGCAGTTAGAGCCTGTCTAAAGACCTAACTGAGTTTAGTGACATACACACTTGTGCCAGCTCCTACCAAGCTCAGCTCACTCCCTAAGCAGCTGAGAAATTCCTTAGGAATCAATCAACGTTTATCTGAGACCCTGGCGCACTGCTGAGGGACCCTCTTTGCTCAAGTAGATCTAGGATAGAGAGCCCAGCAGAGGCCAAAAGGGCCCTTGCCCCACCCCTTATTTTTCAGGTTTTGTTGTGTCAAGCTATGCATTCTAAAAGAGAGAATTAGAGTGAATAATACTATTTACCTCATTACTTCTTAGAGCTGCCGAAATCACGTTAGTCCTTTAAAAAGCAACTATTTTATTTTTTAATATGACTTCCTGAAAATAAATTTTACATTGGATATCTATTTCACTCTATACATGATTAAGAGGGAAAGTTTATAAGTTTATGAGCCCTTCAAGAGGTTTTTTCCTGAGCTTTCCTTAAGCTTTTCCAGGCTTAAGCTACACAGGTGCAGCCTTCAAGCAGCTGTCCGTAGCAATGGCTCACAGGTTTGCCAGTGAGCAATTCCGTGTTTGGTTGTTTGCAATAGGACCACTGGTCACCGTGCAGTCTCTTACTCCTCTTCCAGTGATTTCTGCTTCGCAGTTGCCTCCTTTTGGGCCCCAGCAGCCCTGAAGGACAGCCTGTGGTTCACCTCCCGGAAGGTTTAGGCTTATGTCTCTTTGCGCTTTTCTAACACTTTACTAAAGCTTCCAGCTTTCTCTTTGTCGCCATCTTCAGTGTATTCCCTGGGCCATGACAAAGATAACAGGTAAGAGTTAGATACTAAATCCTTCATCTTGGCAGGTGGCCCTTTGGGGGTCTGTAAGCAACAACTATTCTACTTCTAGACTAAAAAGCTTCATTGGAAGTTTTTATTTTTTTTTCCCTGAAGTATTTAAGAGAAAACTTGCAGACAGAATTTTTCTTTACCTCTAAAAACTTCAGCTTGTAAGATCTGAGAACAACATTCTCTCACTGATCTACGATTTTCAAATTAAGGAAATTGAACATTGATAAAATATTATCTAAAATACTTTCTTTATTCAGTTTTTGACAGATGTCCCAAAAATATCATTTATGACATTTTCCCCTGATCCAGATCCAGTTCAAACTCCTGCAAGGCCCTGTTGTTTTAGCCTCCTTTTATCTGAGAGTTCGACAGCCTTTCTTTGTCTCCCACAGCCATTGGTATTTGGAAGTCCAGGCCTGCCGTTTTGTAGGAGTAGAAGCTCTTATCATCATTTTCTTTATCCCTAATGTTGTCATTGATATCTCTTCCTCTACATCAGCCATTAATCCTGGCGAAACTAGCCCCAGGTGGTTTCACCCAACCCCCACCCAAACTGATTAAAATATCTTTTCTTCTTCCCTTTCCGCATCAATATCGATAACTAAACAAAGTTTGTGAAGGTAAAGTTTGCACAGGGTGGGGGTGTGGGGTTGCTCTGTCTGGGTAAACATACGTGAGCCCAGATTTAACCTAGTTCCAGACTACTTATCTATTAATACTCTGGACTGAGAGTTCTCACCAGGTTACCCAACTTGATCATATATGTAAACACTTTATCTTTGCCTTCTGTTAAGGATTTTCAAGTGAGGCAACTTATGTGGCACGACGCTCTCAAGTTAACAGTGGTTGTGTCAGAGCCCGTATGTGGGAGGGTGTTGTTCCATGTTACAGATGCCAAGCTTTTCCCGCCCTCACTGGGTGAGAAGTCTATTACCTTTAGTTAGAAGTTCTTACGAATGCCCTGAGACATCAGAACAACGGGATAATCCAGATGGGGATTAGATGAATGTTTGAGTTTGGGTGGTTTTTCTGCTACATGATGTAATGGTGATTTGAAGTCATAATAAGCTCACACCCCACAACAATTAGTCTTGCAGAGGTCACAAGCAATGACATATGGTCAGCAGGTGTTGGCCTAGCTTTTACGTGATTGCCCAGTACTGAAGTCAGAGGGACAATGTGTGACGCCAGCCTAGTCCTCTTCGCAATGCCTGCTGCCACCCTCTTTTGTCTCTAGCGCCTCCCTTGATGTTATGTTCCCATTTTACTTTTCTCTCCAGTCCGAGCCCAAGTAATCTCCAATGATCTCTTAGGCTACAGGTAGAGTGGAGGAATCTTCATTTTCTTTGTAATTTGACTATTTTTATGAACTCTATATCCTGCTTTCTTTTCCCCTCCCTTTGATACCCAGAGACCTTATTTTTTAAGAAAAAGAGGAATTTTGCTTTTCCTTTTTTTCTGCCTGTACTAGTGCTACTTTTCTCAGTCAGTGTGAAAGCCCTACCTAATTTGAAGAAATATCATATGTAATAAAATAAGGAAATAAAAGTGCAAAGACTAAAATCTCAACATCTTATCTTGCTACATAACTAAGTCACTAAAAATTGATACCAAAGAACTATTGCTGGTTTTATATGAAGGTTAAAAGAATTCAGTAATAATTTAGAGATGCCAACTTATATATTTAAGAAACATTTTAAAAAGCAAAAACACAAAAATGGAGTATCAGCTTCAAAGAAATTAATGACTAATTTGGAATTGCTGAGGTTGAGTTCTCAGGGTCATGACATACCAAGGTGGATAATTCTACCCCTCTTTAGAAATAGGTTTCAGGAATTTAGAAGAGTTGTTGGCTTGGAAATGTATTTGGAACAAATCTACACAAGATGATAGATATAGATAATGGAGTAAATATTTTAACACAGTAAAGGGATTGGAGACAAAAGAAAATAAAGCCAAGAACAGAAGCTTGAGAATATCTACATTTAGGGCAAAGAAAGGACACCTGTGAAGACACAAATGAAAAAAGGCACAGTGAGAGAACTAGAAAAGATTTATAACAACGATAGCCAATATATCAAGGAAGAAGTACTCCTAAAAGAGAAGGTGTGAAATATCACAGAAACTGAGCTCAAAGTGTTTGAGGGCTGGGACCAAAGCACACTATAAGGGGGAAGCTGGTGTTCTTTTTGAGTTCAAGGCAAGGAGCAAGAGGAGATAAAAGGAAAGCTGAATGAGGAAAAGGAAATTCAAGAGGAAATAGCCCTTTGTGCCCTTTGATATTGAGAGGAAGGAGAGAGTTTTAATGAAGTAGATTTGATAGAACACATTTTGATGTAGAGGACAGTTAAGCATGAATGAAATATAGTAAACAAACATCTGAAGAAGAGAAAAGATTTGAATATTATGAAAGAGTTGTGATCATTAATGAATTAAATTCAAATTAAATGAGCAAGCCAGGACTCAGTACATTAATAGTTCTTTAATCTTAATAAGAAAAGCTAAAAAAAAAAAAAGGGTGTTGAAGTGAAGAAGAAAAATGTTAAAACTTTGAATGACCTCAATTTCTACAGTGTAGAAAATGAGATATATTATCTGTTTTAGCAAAGGTAGGGCATAATTATGGAAGACAAAAATGATCTAAAACACTGTTGGTAATTCTTTCAATCATCAACTTTGAAACCTTTGGATGATTTATTCCATGCAGCCCAAAATTAGCAACACAGAAAATATTGTAGAGATAATCAAAGTTTTGATTTTGGTAAAGTGTGAAGAAAATAAGAGACTCTTAAGGTTCAAGCAATGCCATTTGTTGAAATAGGTGATCATAATAGAAACATGTGATTCTGTAAGAGCTCTAAAAAGCTTAGTGAAAAGAGGCTAAATGAGACACAGAGGAGCCACATGGTGACAAAAATCAGATTCAAGGGAATGGAGGGAGAGAGAAATGTGAAAAGGAGGACATTGATTAACATGCAAAGACACACATGGATAGTCAAAGCTGTTTGGCTGTGTGATGATCTGAAAATGGTGGTAGAAAGAGTGAGATATACTTATTTAATGTCAATAAATGAACTACGGAAACGGAAGGTGTCTGAGTTTTCCCATTTTAAATAACTAGGCCTTATTTAAAGCAGTAACGAGGTGATTATTATTGTTTTTTGGTTTTGGGTTTTTTTTTTTAACAGGAGATGTACACTGGAGCTTGCTTGCATTTAAAAGCAGATTTGAAAGTATGGGGTAGAAAGTAAGTGGTACACTGGCACAACGGTGTTTGGGAAAAAGTGGTCAACAGGAATAAGGGATTTAGAAATAGGCTGGAACAGACATGTTAATTTAGTAGAAGGGAAATTCTAAATGTTAAATATGTAAAATTTTGTTATTGGAAGATTATATGTAATTATATCCAGTGTTCTATTTGAAATGCTAGCAGAATAAGATAGGACTATAAAATTTTACTGGTTTCATTATGAGTTTTTCAAAGACAATTAAAGATATAACCATATTAAAATTAGACACATTAAAAAACAGCATATATATATTTAGAGTTGAGCAATAATGCTTTTGTTAAAAACAATTTTATTAAAAACAACGACCATTTTTGTGGATAAGATCCAATGGGGCAGATGTTACTGGACAGCGACTGGGAATGAGTCGGCTTCAGCCCAGCTTGAGGGTTCTGGACATTGTGCAGGGAAGATTTCACAATGCTAGTCCAGGTGACTCTGAGAGTTTATTAAATCTGGGGACAGTGAAACAAGAAAGCTCTTAGGGCAGAAGGAGCAGCAGGAATGAGCCTAGGTGGAGCTGCTTTGCATCACTGAGAAGTCAGAGAAAAGGGGGCCTTGGAAGCAGGTTCAAGGGGTGAGCTCAGAAGGAGCTGTTGTTGCCTATTGTTCCCCTGGTTGCAAGTCTCCTGGGGTCCCTTAGTGTTTAGGAGATGTACTCATGTGGGGGAAGAAAAGGAGGGAGAGGCGAGAGAGTGCTCCTGGGAGGGGGAGCCCACTGGGTCCTCTGTTTTGAGGACTTTTAAGGACTGGTAGTTTAGGGAAGGTCTTAGGGGCAGATCTCAAAAGAATATTCACCAGCTTTATTAAGCTGATGCACCAAAATGAGATTGATTCCCTTAATTTCTGTCCTTGGGTATTGTTGGCAAATGGCACTAATTGGATTTTTGCTTTCTATCTCCTTAAGTAGGGTGATTTAAGCTATTTACCCTCTCTTTGGGGAGGAAAACTGTTAACCTATTCTTAAGTGTCCTTGGTTTGGGGAAGACAGGATTTACTAGATGACTGTAAATTGCTTGGCCATTTAACTGCCTCAGTTTCCCTATTCCACTTGTCTTGGGTTACTAGCCTGTCTCAGATCTACTCCTAATGAATATTCTTGTTGAATATAAAAAATATTTTTATACATTTTATTGAACCAAAATATTCATGTACTTGGGGAGAATTTTTAAAACCTAACATTTAATCAAGACACTTATTTAATAATGCCACATTTAAATATATTTGAAAATGATTTTGTATATTTTGAGAGTGAAATGGCAAAATCTTTCTGAGAGAAATGAATTATCTCATAAACTAATGTTTTTAAAAGATTTTAAGCTTAGGCTTAAGATTTTATGTGATTTCAAGATTTCTGAAATACAGTGACATTTTCTTTTTTTAGTAACATGGAAAAGCTCTAGTCTATAACTGAACATGTCCTCTTATAGTGAGTAATGCTTTGATAAAAAATTAATGCAACAGAAATAAGAAATGTAGTTTTCAAAAAAAGTTTGAGTTTTTATTTTATTTAGGAAGTAAACTATTATAAATGAAAAAAACATTGAAACAAACACAAGGCTTCTTTTTTTACTTTATGGAAATCTTAGAGTATATTGTGTCCAACAAGGCTTTGTATAAACTGGACAACCCAGTTGTCCTCTAGGATTATCAACATTGTAAACAAATAGGTCCAAGACACTGCCTAGGGTTCGTCTGTTGTTGGCCTCAGCCTAGATCATTGAGTTACAAAGCAGGAGTATGACTTTCTCTTCACCCTTCTTATAATCCTTCCATCTCCACTTTCATAAAAAGAAAAAAGATATCACAAAATGGCAGTTTTTCAAATGGCAAAAAAATAAGGAAAATAGAGGAGGCAAATGAAAACTCAGAAGCATGAAGGATCATTACACCTCTTGAAAAACAATTTTCCAAAACATGTGGATGACCAAAGAAAGAATAGAATCAAGAGCTTGCATAAAGAAAGGACAGAATTTCAACTCTGTGGCCTGGAAGGCATCAGCACAGGTTTCTGATGAGATTTCCAGCCCTTACACTAGAAGTAAATATTAGACCACTGTGTACCAGAAGTTTTTTATCAAGTCACACATGTCTCTCCACAGATGGATGAGAAATAGATAATTTGATTTCTGGATTGTTCCATTTTTTTAATGAACATAGTGCCTATTTGATTACAAACACTTGATCAAAAAATAAATAATAAATAATTCATCTTTCAGAAAATTGATATTCAGTATAGAAAAATACCTGATTGATTCTTTCCCTCTTTTTTATTTGAACATATTGAAATTATTTAGCTACAACCTTATAATATGCAGAATATGACTTTTCATTAGCAAATGTTTGACAAGAAACACAAAAATAGAAACCCCAAAATATCAAATAGCCTGACAAATATATCAGAAGCTTGAAGCTGTAAAAGAAAGTAGTTATAGTTTTAAGTGAGAATATGTGTTGCTGTCTTGAAGAAAACTTATAAAAAGTACAATATAATATCACTCCATGACGAATTTAACACATTATATAGCAAATATTAGAAACTAATGTTTTCCTATGTTTCTATGCTTAGTTACTGACTATGAAAATTAATGAGAAAGTCAAGAACAATTCTTAGTTTACAAATTATTTGGTTCATATATGTATTGTCAATGTTAATATTTGTTTTTATGTGATTTACCTTAAATATAATATTGATAAGAATCAGAGAAATTGCATTTGTAAGTAATGAGGTCTTTAAAAATTTTTTCTTTCTTTCCCAAGAAAGAAAAAAATTCTTTCACAAGAACTCTAACTTATGAAACATATATTTGTTTTCTACTAAAGGGATATAGAGTTTTCAACTGTAGACTTTACAGTATACATATTCATATATATATTACATATGTTTCAAATTAAGTGTCATATACACAATGTTTTAAAGATAGCGATGTGGCTATCTTTATTGTGTTCAAACATTTTCAGCCCTAATCCTTGTACTTAATAGACAAAACATTTATAATTTTAAAGAAATATTTTCCAGCAGGATACTTTGCAGTAAAAGATATAAATACAAATGATAAAAAGAGTCAATTAACTCAATATCATTTTTCAAAATATAAAACATAGAAAAATATTGCAATTATTGTTTTTATGATTCTACTTTGTTTCCATCTGAAAGAGCACCGAGGTTATTGTGTTTAATGTGCACGCCTTGCAAGGAACCACAGGGTTTTTTCATTTGCTGTCAGTTATCCACCGATGTCGACACAAATCTTTAGAGTACCATAAATTTCCAAAATAAAAACTCAATAAAAGGCGACATGGCATGTACTTTGAAAACATCTGCCGTCGCTGTCTGTATTTCTGTATCAAAAAGACCATGTTTAATGTTCACTTTAAATAATACTAATTAATTTGATGCAAATCTTTGGCTTAGGGTACAAAGATTTTTCTTGGATATGAACAGAAGAAATAATCAGTATCTCAGGCTTTCAATGTTGAAACTGGAAAACTGCCTTTCCTTTCATATAATCAAGTCATCAAAGCAAACTGTGAGTTCAAAATCCTTTTGATGCCACAACTACCACAAAACCTGTAAATATGCTCTCTGGGCTCTATCCGCAGCCACAGAAGTGGAAGGAATATTTACTATCATTGATATTTTAATATATATTTAAGTGAACAAAGAGAGGTCACCAAGTATGCAGTAAGTTTGTCATTTGAGAAGAATGTGAAACAGTTTTATAGAAACTATGGATACTGAATTGTCTCTGAAATGAAGTTTAAAAAAAACTCCAAGTTTACAATTTTCACCTGCAATATGAACTAGCCATTTTAATTTGTCAAACCTAAAAAAAAAATTGAAAAAGCATATCTTAGATTTTTTGAAACTGAACTCTTGAGCCTACTTCTAAAAAAAAGCTTTATGTTAAATATAGTCATATAAATTCGAGCTGGTAAAGAAAATTTACAGCAGAGAAAGTGAATAAAACATGAAAGCCATGGAATTTTAAACAGACTTAATCTTGTAAAGAAATGTATTGATATTGCATTGGAGAAAAACAGGAATTTAAGGGTAGGAGCTAAATAATAATTTTACAATATATGATGAAAGAGAAACCATAAATATAACTCAAGAAAAATGTCTAGTTTTTAAATCAAAACTAGTACAATGTGGAAGCTTCATAGTTCTCTTGTATAGTTTTATATTTGCAATGTTGTAGGAGACTATTCTGCATGGCGTGGGCCCAGCTCCCATTCAGAGATGCACAGGACCCACGCCCACAGATAGGTTCTCCCGTGGGTAATCAGACCTACAATGTACCTAGGCCTCTTTGAGACATGCTTTTTGCTAAAACTCCCTCACCCTGAATTGAGGTAGCAAACGTTTACTGCAAAGTAACTTCCTAAAATCCATGCTAAACCTTCCAAGGATGAGTGTAACCTGTTCAACTACTTTTCCCTTTTTATTTGCAAATATCCCTCTTCTGTGATGTGATTAGCAGCATTGGCTCCTTTGTTTAATGTAAAAGGTAACCACCAAAAGCCATCCTGTACAGAGTAAATGAGGACCATCATGTAATGTGCCAAGAAAAAGAAATAAAGTCTGCCTGTCAGTCATGGCAGAGGCCGCGGCTTTTGCTCCCCTTGAGAGAGAAGCCGCTCACCCTTTTCCTCCACAGGACTTGGTAGTCCGTGTGAATTTGTCTCATGTCTCATCCACAATGTTGCGGACCCCATGAGCCAGGGTCCTCATCACATTGTATTTGTAGAGTATACTAAGTTCAACTTTCAAGGCAATATAGTTAATTTTTTCTTAAGAAATTGCTTACAGTATAAAATCATTAAAGCAATTTTTACTTGTTTAGAAATGCAAGTTTTACATGTTTAGAAACATGACATGCTTAAAATGTGCCAATAGAACATGCTTAGGATATTCGAGGAAAAAACTATAATGAGAAATAATTTTGATTTATCATAAATGTACTGATTGTTGATGTTTCTCTGTGACTTTAGTGGCATTCTTGTTTTTCACAATGTTAATTTCACAATGCATATATAACTTCACAATTATAAATTTCAGACAAAGTCAAGGTAACATAATTTTTTAAATGTAGCTTTTAAAAATGTAATACTAGGTCTGTGTGTTAAATCTAAACAAGCCACTGACTACAGTAGGCTTTGTGGCACACAAGGCTTCCACTCCATTGTACCTACTGATCCAACCAGTTATGGAAAATCTTTTGAAAAATTATTCAGAAGATAATATGTGTTCAGGTAAACATAATTTAAAATTCAAGTATAGCCTAAAAAGCAAAATGTCTCCCACTTAACTCATCCTTGATCCCAGGGTCTCCTTCTAAGATGTATATGTTATTTATATATCATATTTCCTTGCATAGCTTTAGTTCTACAACTGTATATATATAAATAACTCTCCCTGACCATGTTGCTTGCAATAAAAATGTAGATTGGCCATATTTCTATATCAGTACTTACAGATCTCCCAATTTTTTGAATATCTTCCTATATTAAAATTTATATAATCGGTCACTTAGAAACGAGACTTTAATTTGCCTCCAAATATGACTTGAATGCTGAAATAAAAATCCTGGAATACATATATAATTATAAATTATTAAGTATATTAGTAGTATACATTTTTAGAAATAGCATGGTGATGGCCAGAGGGGAAGGGAGCAGGGGATGGCTGGAGGTGTGCAAAGGAGGGAAAAGGAGAACTATTTATAATAGTGTCAACAATACAAATAAAGTTTAAAAAAAGAATTTAAATATTTTTTTAATGTCATGATTTTGTAAAAAGAACAAAACTTCAGTTTTATGTTTGATATAGAAGAACTCATTAACATTAAATTACTTGGTTTTTGAAATTTAAAAAATTGTTGTCAAATATTGATTGTAAAAATAAATTTGATTAATGGTGTCTGCAAATCAGATTTATTCAATTCAGTCTGAAAATGTATGCAATTGCTAGTTTTTAAAAAATAAAAACAACTAAAAGAGTAAGTAGTTCCTTATTGTTATTGGTGTTAAAACTGAATGTTTGTGTCCCCTCCAAAATTCATATATTGAAGAAACTAAACAGACTGTATTTGGAGATGGGGCCTCTAAGAAAGTAATCAGTTAAGTGAGGTCATAAGGGGCACCCTATTCCAATAGGATTGTCATCCCTGTACGAAGAGACAGCAAGCAGAGAGCTCGCTCCCTCTCTCTTCGGGCACACGCAGAGGAAAGGCCACACAGAATGTGGACATAGTGAGAAGGCAGCTGCCTACAAGCCAGAAGGAGTGCCGTCAACAGAAAGCAACCCTGCTGACACCTTAATCTCAGACTTCTACCCTCCAGAACTGTAAAAAGATAAAATTCTGTGCTTTAAGCCAGGGTCCCAACCTCCCTCCTCTGGGTCCAGACTCTGCTGCTCCCTTTATTGCCCGAGCTCCACCTCCTGTCTCCAACCCTCCACCCCAGTCTGTGGAAAAATTGTCTTCTGCGAAACCAGTCTCTGGTGCCAAAAAGGTTGGGGACTGCTGGTTTAAGCCACCCAGTTTGTGTTTTATTACGGCAGCCCAAGCAGGCTAAGATAATTGATGTCACAATTTTTCTGTCAATTGGATAGAATAATTGCCCAAATAAAAATTGCTGATAGTTACACAGGAAAAACTTTTAAACTTTCAATTTGGCTGGATATGACTTGTTAATAGCCAATTTAATGGATGTTTAAGTAAAAACTATAAATATACGCATATTGAAGACATAAAGGTTGGAAACAGATTCATGTTTCAGGAAATGTAATTCATGACTTGTTTTTTTTTCTTAGAAAACATTTGTTGTTTTAGAAAATCTTCATGCTGAAAGTAAAACAGTGTTTATAACAAGTAAGAAATAAGGGATTTTTTAAAATATAAAAAATAAATAAAAATAAAACTATAGTATAAAGGAAGAATTATTAAATGTGTATGTTTTTGCAGTTACTTTATTGAATATCTATTCCTCAGCAAATTATATTCCAGCATCTGTATGGGGTGGAAATCATTACTCACATAACACTGAACATTTTTGAAATAAACTTCATGTATCTATTCATTATATACTTACTCTTCTACCACCCCCAAAATAAAAACCACAACACTAAGACTGGAGAAGTATTAGTATTGAAACTTTACACATGAAAAAACTCAGGCTCAGGAAAATTAGGAAATGCATTGAAGGTCTCAAAACCAGGAAGTTATACCATAAAGATACGAAGCAAGATTTCACGATTGTCAAACTTATGTCTTTTCACCTGCAATGCACTCTATTCTTTCTTTCCTAACACCTTCAAATGTGTGTCGAATGGACTCTAATGAGCATCCATCCTACATTAGCACTGTGTGAGAGGTAAATGACAGAGAGACACGATGGTGCGAAATCAGAGAAGCAAAGGGATGGTGTAAGCAGGTAATAAATGCTCTAATAGAAGCAGGCCCAGGGAATCAGTCTGGAGAATGTCAAAGAAGGTTCCCAGAGAGAGTGATGCTTGGCCTGGCATCACAGGAGCCATGAGAATTATGCAGATCAACAAGGGAATGGGGATTTTAAAACACTGTGTATTAGACTTCAGTGTTCAGTAACATGAAAGATGGAGGCTAGTTTACTGCTCCAAGGCCCTCTCCATGAGAAAAACATACATAGGTAAATATATGTGCACACACATTAATTATGTTGATATACATGCTTGCATTTATATTCATTTCTATACCTGTAATTACATTGGTATTTATACATATTTCATTAAATTCATTTCTATAGCTATAGTTTTTGAAATCCTTGAATTCACATTCTACTTGCAATCACATCATACTGTTGATTTTAGTTTTCTTCATTTCCATAATTGTAACTTCCTGTCTCACAGTAGGAAACCTGAATCCCTATAGTATTCTTAATTTATTAACAGATTTGATTCACCTCTGTACTAACCAGTCCTCATTACTATGACTGCCCATCCCACCTGGACATCATACTCACCAACCCTTGCACTAGAAAAAACACCATCTTCACCTCATTCAGTTGTAATATCCACAGTCATTTATTCCACTGTTTGACATCCTCTCCCCTTACTTGGGTGTTGGAACCTCCAGAGGGAATTCCCAGCTTCTGCTAGGTCTCTGATGTCCCACAGCAGTCCAGCCTACACCCTCCATGGGGATGACTTGCTATTTTGCTTTGGCTCTTAACATCCCTCTCAGGCCATACCTCTAGGTGTGCTCATATTTTGCTTACTGTACTCTGCCCCACTGAAAGGCTGTAATGCTCAATAGTTCAGGAAGAGAAAGAGGAGAGGGAAGGGAAAGGAGAAAAGGAAAGAGGAAGAGTCACAAATAGCAAATCTCAGCTTGTTCTGATTCCACTGAAAAATCAAGAGCAGCGATTCTCAAAAAGGAAATGCCACAGATTCTGTGGTTTGCAAAGCAAGCCAATATATAATTTTGTATTTGGAATAGGAAACAAATATATTGTTTCATAATACAAACTACTCAGAATGAAGCTGGACAAAATATTCTTGGCTAAGGATAGGATCTAGTGGTAAGAATGAAAGGAAGTGAGATTTTTGCATTTATCAAAATGAATAATGGGTTTAAAAACATTGCCAAAGAGGATAGACATCTTGGCTTTTAGGAACTACAGTAGTCCCCCTTTATCTGCAATGGATACATTTCAAGACCCCCAGTAAATGTATGAAACCTCAGATAATACTGAACCCTACATATATTATGTGTTTTCCATACATACCTACTTATGATAAAGTTTAATTTGTAAATTAGGGCTAGTAAGAGGTTAGCAATAACCAATAATAAAATAGAACAATTATAATAATATCCTGCAGTAATAGTTATGGGAGTGTGGTCTCCATCTCTGTCTCCCGGAATGTCGTATTGTACTATACTCTCCCTTGTTGTGACGATGTGAGATAATACGGAGCCTACATGATGAGATGGTGTGAGGTAAATGATGAGGGCAGTGTGACTTCGCATTAGGCTACTACTGACCTATTGCCAATACTTAACAAGCACTTTACCAACTCGTTGGCATATCTCAATTGCTGGCATCATTACTCTTGCACTTTAGGGGGCATTATTAAGTAAAATGAGGGCTGCTTGAACACAAGCATTAGATACTGAGGCAGTTGATTTGACAACCAAGTTGGCTACTAAGTGACCACCCAGTGGGAAGAGTATATACATTGTATGGAGATACTGGACAAATATATGATTCAACTGCTGGCTGCACAGCACAAGTTTTCTTCACACTCCTCAGAAGGATGCACAATTTAAAACTTAAGAATTCTTTATTTCTGGAGTTTCCCTTTGAATATTTTTTGGACTGTGGTTGACTAAAACCTCAGGTAAGGAGGAACTACTGAACCTATTTTAGTGGCTTTACTCAAGTCAATATATATTAGCATTCAGAGTAAACGATAGTTAGATGACACTTAAATAATTCAACACTAGGAAATCCTAAATTCCCTTAAATTCTAACTCATTTTATATACTTATATATAATGGTTTAAGATCATTATATATGAGTAATGTCTACGAGTATATATATGTGGTGTTTAATGTCATCATATATAATGTTTTATATCATTATATATGTAATGTTTAATAGAAAACTTCCTTCATGCCCTGAACAGGTGGCTCAGTTGGTTGGAGTGTCGTCCTGTACACCAAGAGTTTGCATGTTCAATCCCAGGTCAGGGCACATACCTGGGTTGTGAGATTGGTCACAGGTTAGGGTGCGTACAAAAGACAACAAATTGATGTTTATTTCACACATGGATGTTTCTCTCTCTCTCTTTCCTTTCCTGTTTGTCACTCTCTAAAAATCAATAAAACATATCCAGGGGGAGGATTTAAAAATTTTTGTTTCACAATGAACATATTAGACTATTTGCATGAAAATCTATGATTGTCGGGGACTTCTGGTCAAGATGGCAGCATAGGTAAACATAGTTCAACTCCACATAAAAGCACATCAAAATTACAACAGAATTATAGGACAACCATCACTTAGAGCCATCAGAAACAAAGTTGAATGGAAGTCTGACAACTCCGATATTAAAGAAACCACATCCATCCAGACTGGCAGGATGGGCAAAAACAAGGAACTGGCTGGTCCCAAAACTATGTGTGTGGATAAAAATTTGGAAACAATATCTCAGGAATGAGAAGTCCCAGCCTCACACCAGGCCCACCAGCCAGGTTCCAGTGCCAGGAAGGTAAATCCCCATAATTTCTGGCTGCAAAAAAACAGAAGGGACTGGGTCAGTGGAAGAAACCCCTGGAGTACCAAGCAGTTCCTCTTAAAGAAACCACACATGGACTTACTCATACTCACTTCTTCTGAGCTCTAGCACTGTGGTAGCAGCTTGAAAGGCAACAATTGCATACAGAGAGGAACTGAAGTGTCTGGCACCAAGGTGAGAGCTGGGGGACAGCTTTCTTCCATAGACAAAAGTGGGCAGAGGCCACTGTCCCTTCTCTGAATTGTCCCCCCACAGAGCCACAAAACCGGCATGCTGGTGCCATATCTGAGACGAATCAACCTGGCTAACATTGTTTGCCCTACCTTGGAGATCCCCTGAGGCCCTAGCCCATCCAAATTATGGGCCCATCCAAGCTGTTAGCAGTAACTTTTCCAAATAAATGGCTGGGTTTGGCTCATGCTTCACATCTCCCTAAATCCTCTCAAACAAGCAACAGTTGACCTCAGTGAGGCCCAGACCCTGTACCACTTGCCAAGTGATCCCAGGCCTCGCACTAGCAGCAGCCAGCCTAGATTCACAGCATGACTTCGCCTGGGAATCTCCAAGCCCAGCACAAGTAGCAGCCATCTCAGATTGCTTTGTAGCTCAGGCAGGGTTGCCTCAGGCAAAAAAAAAAAGAAAAACAAAAAACAAAAAAACTGGGGGCTGTCCTTGGCTTGCGTTACCCAGGAAAGCCTCCAGTGGATAGTTAAAAACTATACAACACCACCACGCTGTCCCTGCACAGCAGATCCTCCACAGAGGGCAGAGGTAGATGGTGAGTGGTCACAGACAGTCCTTGCAGCTGACTGGCCTGGGTATATCTCTCCCATTGACCTGACAATAGCAATCAAGACTCAACTACAAGAGGAGGGTGTTTTCAGCACACGTGAAAAACACAGCCCAAGTACCCAGCTTGGGTGATAGAGGAGGCTGTGCCACTGGACCCTACAGGACACCTACTACATTAGATCGTGATACCAAGACAGGAAGTCATAGCAGCTCTACCTAATACATAGAAACAAATGCAGGGAGGCTGCCAAAATGAGGAGTCAAAGAAACATGGCCCAAATGAAAGAACAGATCAAAACTCCAGAAAAAGAGCTAAAGGAAATAGGGATAAGCAATCTATCAGATTCAGAGTTCAAAACACTGGTTATAAGGATGCTCAAGGAACTTAGTGAGGACCCCACCACATAAGAAAGATTCAGTAGAAACAAAGGATTCACTAATTGAAATTAAGAATAATTTACATGGAAATAATAGTAGAGTGGATGAAGCCTAGAACTAAATCAATGATTTGGAACAGAAGCAACAAAACAACCAATCAGGACCAAGCAGGAACAATCAGAAACAACCAAGAAGAAAAAGATATCCAAAAAAAAAAAACAGGAATAGTGTAAGTAGCCTCTGGGATGACTTCAAGAGGTCCAACATTCACATCATAAAGGTGCCAGGAAGAGAAGAGAAAGAGCAGGAAACTGGAAATCTATTTGAAAATATAATAAGACAAAATTTTCTTAATTTAGTGAAGAAAATAGACATGCCAGCCCAGGAGATTCCCAAGCACAGAGAGTCCCAAATAAGATGGATACAAAGAGGAACACTCCAAGACACATCACAATGAAAATGTCAATTTCAAGATAAAGAGAGAATTTTAAAAGCAGCAAGAGAAAAGCAGTTAGTTGCCCTCAGGGGAGTTTCCAAAACATAGTCAGCTGATTTCTCAAAAGAAACTTTGCAGACTAGGAGGAATTGGCAAGAAACATTCAGAGTCATGAAAAGCAGGGACTTACAGCAAAGATTGCTCTACCCACCAGAGCCATCATTTAGAATCAAAGGGTAGATAAAGAACTTCACAAGACAAGGAAAAACTAAAGGAGTTCATCATTACAAACCATCATTATATGAACTGTTAAAGGCATTTATATAGAAAAAGTAGATCAACATTTCGAAAAATAAAATGGTAAAAACACATACCTTTCAACAATTAAATCTAAAAAACCAAGCAAACAAGAAGAACAGAGACAGAGTCATGGGTACTGAGACTGTTTTGATGGTTGCCAGATGGAAGGAGGATGTGGGGAATGGATGAAGAGGTGAGGGGATTAAGATATACAAAAAATAGGTAGTTACAGAATAGCCATGGGAATGTAAAGTACAGTATATGAAATGGAGTAGCCAAAGAAATTATATGCTTGACCCTTGGACATGGACAATGATTGGGCAATTGCCTGAAGGAGTGTGGTCTGGGTGCAGGGGGGCAAAAGTGGGGAAAACAGGACAACTGTAATAGCATAATCCAAAAATATAATTAAAAAAACAATCTGAAGTAGACTTTGTTATGGGACAATTGTTTTATATATTTTTGAGTGAAAATTTAGTATACACCAGTATACATGAACATAACTTTACATTAAAAACAAATTACTATGTATTATATATTTGTGCATATGTACATAGAAAAGTTCTAATTGGCTATAGTTAAAACACCATCATGGACTTCCAGCCAAGATGGAGGCGTAGGTAGACACACTGTGCCTCCTCGTACAACCAAAATAAGGACAACAAAAATTTAGAAACAAAAACCAACCAGTACTGACAGAAAATTGAACTGTATGGAAGTCTGACAACCAAGGAGTTAAAGAAGAAATATTCATCCAGACCAGTAGGAGGGCTGGAGTCGGGTGACCTGGTGGAGAGGACTCACAGCAAAGCGGTGGCTGGCGGACCTTTGGCACACAAGGCAGCAGCGAGCAGACCCAGCGAGGCAGCAGATTGTGGAGGGCGCAGTGCACAAGGCGCCTGGCTGAACCAGCAGTCCCACATTCACACGCAGATAAACCAGGCGAAACTGGGGAACAAGACAGACCACACAACCCAGGGTCCCAGCACAGGGAAATAGAACCTCGGGACACTGATCGAAAACACATGTGGGGATTGAGGTGTCGGGATAGACTCCCAACCTCACAGGAGAGTTTGTTGGAGAGACCCACAGGGTCCTAGAACGTACACAAGCCCACCCACATGGGAATCAGCACCAGAGGGGCCCAGTTTTCTTGTGGGTAGCAGCAGAAGGGACTGAAGTCGGACAGAGAGCAGAGCAAGCGCCATTATTCCCTCTCAGACCCCGCCCCCACATACAGCATCACTACCCAGCAACTGGGTAGCCCCGCACTGGTGAACACCTAAGGCTCTGCCCCTCACTATATAACAGGCATGTCAAGACAAAAAAAAAAATGGCCTAAAGGAAAGAAACAGATCAAAGATCCAGACATAATATAACTAAGTGACGGACAGATAGCCAACCTATCAGATGCCTAGTTCAAAGCACTGGTGATCAGGATGCTCACAGAATTGGTTGAATTTGATCGCAAATTAGATGAACAAATGAAGGCTACACTATGTGAAATAAAGGAAAATGTACAGGGAACCAATGGTGATAGGAAGGAAACTGGGACTCAAATCAATGGAGTGGACCAGAAGGAAGAAAGAAACAATCAAACAGAAAAGAATGAAGAAATAAGAATTCAAAAAAATGAGGAGAGGCTTAGGAACCTTCAGGACATCTCTAAACGTTCCAACATCCAAATTATAGGGCTACTATTACAGGGTGCAGCCAAGAGTGGGGGTGGCCCAGATAGGGATTTGGAATGGGGCCCAGAACTCAAGGTGTCCAGGAAATATTAGGATGTCTTCACCAGCCCACCCACAGGTGTGGGTTGGGGGAAGGGACAAATGGAGCAGGGCCATTGAGAGCTGTTTTGCATAGCAACAGCTTTGCAGCTAACCTCTGGTGTGGTCATTTAACATATCTATAATCTTTAACTGGTTACATAGATATGTTAAATAGCTGTGGCCATGCTCCAAGCCAGGGGAATGGAAGTACCTTCCCCCCCAGATGTAACTGGTGGGGCAGGTCCCCCGAGTTACAGCACCTGTATAAGAGCTTGGCAATGACTGGCTCCAGGACATGGGGCCATGCGGCAAGTGTAGCCAATTGTGGGAGGAGTCAGAAATGGGGCTGCAGAGGAATATTGGCACGAGGATTTAAAGGAAGACACAGCAGCCATTGCGGGGAGAACCACGTGGTTTTAGCAGAGGGAGGACCACGGCCCTGTGAGAGAGAGTCACCATGCGGCTTTAACAGAGAACTGCCACTTGGCTTTGCCAGAGTGCAAACCCCCTCACAGCTTTGCGGGGGGAGAACCACGTGGCTTTGTCAGAGTGGGGACTCCTGTGGCCATGGTGGAGAGGGAGGACCACTCGGCTGTGGCACTGCAGAGAACCATGTGGCTGTGGCAGTGAAGGAAAGCCACGTGGCTTTGCTAGAGTGAGGACCACCGCAGCTCTAGAAGAGGGAACCACCACCCGGCTTTAGCAGAGATCCCAGCGACACAGCTGATGGTGCCAGGAACTGAGAGAGGCCTACCAGCTTAGATGCATTGCTGGGAAGAACTGGGGGCTGCCTGAGCCACGGACTTCTATTTCTTTTCCTGAGATACGGTACCCCAGACTGGGCAAAGGGGCAAAGAAGGACTGTGTGTGTTTGTGGGCATTTTAAGGGACTTTGGGATTTTGGTGAAGACATTAGGTCACTACTTTCAGTTTGTACAGCATTAAATAAACATTTCCTTTCCTTTTCACGAATCTCTGGCATTGAGAGATGTCTTTCCTATAAGGTAGTGAACATAATGAACCTGGGGGGCTCCTTTTGGTAATAGCAATAGTAATTTTCCCTTCGGCCCCCCTTTGGCCCCTTGTGTTCTGTAACACTACCAGAAGGTGAAGAAGAAGAACAAAAAGTGGAAAAGTTATTTGAACAAATAATAAGGGAGAACTTCCCCATTCTGGCAAAGGAAATAGACTTCCAGAAAGTCCAGGAAGCTCAGAGAGTCCCAAAGAAGTTGGACCCAAGGCACATCATAATTAAATTAGCCAAGATTAAAATGAAGGAGAGAATCCTAGAAGCAGCCAGAGATAAGGAGAAAGTCACCTACAAAGGAGTTCCCATCAGACTGTCAGCTGATTTCTCAAAAGAGACCTTGCAGGCAAAAAGGGGCTGGAAAGAAGTATTCCAAGTCATAAAAGGCAAGGACCTCCATCCAAGATTGCTTTATCCAGCAAAGCTTTCATTTAGAATAG
>CM052549.1:33867732-34151997 GCA_028533065.1 Trachops cirrhosus
CCAAGCCCTTATTATATGAAATGTTAAAGGGATTTATCTAAGAAAAAGAAGATAAAAAACATGTACAGTAAAATGACAGCAAACTCACAATTATTAACAACCACACCTAAAACAAAAACAAAAAGAAACTAAGCAAACAACTAGAACAGGAACAGAACCACAGAAATGGAGATCATACGGAGGGTTATCAACAGGGGAGTGGAAGGTGGAGAGAGGGGGAAAAGGTACAGAGAATAAGTAGCATTAGATGGTAGGTAGAAAATAGACAAGGGGAGGGTAAGGATAATATGGGAAATGTAGAAACTAAAGAACTTATACGTATGACCCATGGACATGAAGTAAAGTGGGTGAATGTGGGTGGGAGAGGGTGTGCAGGGTGGAGGGGAGTGAAGGGGGCAAAAGGGACAACTGTAATAGCATAATCAATAAACTATATTGAAAAAATAAAAAAATAAAAATAAAAAAAACACCGTCATTATTACTTGAAGTTACCACTGGTTTTAATTTTTTGTTGTTTTCTCCCAAAATCATTTTTTTAATTCACTCCTTCAACAACTATTTACAAACTCCATATTTCCTGGCTCATAGAAAAAAAATGCATTTCCCTTTAAATATAGCATATCAATACCTTAATATTATTTCTAGCTGAGTACACATGTCCCATCTCTTCATATTTATAATAATCTAAAAAGACACCTGCCTGAAAAAAATAGCCAGGAAGACTTCAAGTTATATCCTGAGTGCTTTAAGCCTTGGAAAACATTACAAGTAAATTTACCACAAACCAAATCTCTTGAATTTGACCTTTGAAAATAAGATAATTTAGGGAAATAATAAAAAGAGAAACTTTGTTTCTGAGCGTATATAAAAATTCTTTGTTCAAGAAATTGTGGATGTCTTAGCTTGAGCTGTGGGTACACAGTAAATGATTCAGAAAGTTAGTATCTCTCTTCATGTATCACATTAAAACCTAAAAAGTAAAATTTCTATATCTCGTTTCTAGCATTAAAAAATCTGATTACTAGAACAATTTTATTCTACCTAGATTGTTCAATTTGAAACACACAGTGAATTAGACTGACTACATCTACTTCTAAATTTACTTTGTGTGATCAAGTAAATTAATTTTAAATATTAATATAATAATTACTGACTAGGAGAATGACTACAAACTACAAGAAAATAGTCCTTTATTTTAATGTTCTTGTAAGCACAAAGAATTTCAAAACCAGTAGCTCCTCTACCATTTCATTTCTATAAATTGGTCTAGGTGTTTGTGTTATAAACAGTAACACATTTTCAAAAGGATTTAAGGATATTGGAGTAATTTACAAGCCCAGAAGTGTGACTTCATGGAAAGCAACTATATCCTCTTTATGTTAGATCCAGAGTACTAAGCAGCCTAATCAGACCTGAACACTATTTGTATTGTTTACTTTCTTATTGTTCTCTAAATTTAGAAAACAGTTAATAAACATTAGCTGAATTAAAGAATTAATTTGTTTCTGGTATATATTACATTTCTTTGCATTTTTACTCAAATACACATTCTCCTCAATTACTACTTTTGGATTATAAATCAACATGGCAGACACTTCTCTATAGCGTGGACTATACCCATGAAATTTTCCTGTAGGATGCTGTGCATCTCTGTAACACAAAACCACAAGGTCTATTTGTGAGCATTATCCTCCCCGCAAGAGTAATGTTGGGAAGTCATCCCATTATGCCACTTTCTGTGACACAATTCAATCACTGCAAGCTTTACAATTTACCCTCCCATCTAAAGAGCACGCAGGAGCCTTTTCAACCTCCTTTCTCTGTTACACACAGCAGTTTGACTTATGCAGATTCAGATACAAATGCAGGTGTTGATGCAGCTGCCAATGTGGATGACCAGCCTCCCCCTGTGCCACACCATGTATGCAAACTGGAGATAAACAAAATCCGCCTGGTTCCATTGGTTATATGTTAGGGGGAAAAAAGGCCAGTGCCTTGTATACAGCTCATTTGCCCTTTGTATTACAGACACATAGAAACTCATCTTCTACATTTATTAGTTGCAGGGGTATTTTTTTATTATGCTGTAGTTGAAAATGTAAAGTTGAGAATTTAGTAAGATGTGATTTTAAATATAACAGTTATCTGAGGCATAATGGAGGGGGCTGTCATGTCAATTGTTAGTTTAGTTAGATGTTGATTACTTTTAATATAAAATAATGAATTTCATTTTATTCATGTTCTTATCATACTAAAAAAAAACAGAGAAAGCAGAACTATTGTAGAAAATTTACATTATAAGACCCAAAGTCCAAATCAGAGCTCAGAGTCTGTTATATATCCAGGAGGAAGCAATTTTTGGAATGACTTATTGGTAGGCAATCAAAACAGAAGAATACTGAAGCCTTTTCCTTATGTAGTTGTGCAGGAGCGATGGCTAACTGTCCATCGAAATCTGTGTTCTTCCATATGTCATGCAGAATTATCACTGGGAAGCACTGTCCGGCCTTTTTGCACCTAGAAGGGGATATGTGATAGCTTGTCCTAATGGACACGAGCAGAATCAATGCGTGCTACTTATGAGTCAAAGCATTTAAGAAGTGTGTGTCATCTCCACTTTTTTTGTTTCCCTCCACCAGCTGGATGCATAGAACTCCAGGCTTTAAGGATAAAAGAGACACAGGAAAGAAGAAGCCTGATTCTCTAAATGTCCCCATGGAATAAAGTTGCTCACAGACCAGATACAACTATACCAGGATGATACCAGGGTGATATTTAATTGTATTAAGGAATGGAAATTTGGGAATTATTTAAGAAATTAACATTACTCTAATAATAGTTTTTTATAATATTCAAATAATGATTTGGGGCAGAGAGAAAGATTTGGAAAAATGAGGAGAAGGGATGAGCATAGATGTGACTGGGGTTTTGTTAAAATGTGAAGAAAATTATATACTAAACAGTGATATAGCTAATGCTGGACTAACATTTAAAATAGACATATCCTGGTGCCCCATCTTTCACTGTTAATTTAGGCAAATTCATTCCTACTTTATGCTAGTTTTCTGGGCCTCGGTTTTCTTACTTGCAACGTAAGGAATTCCACTAGATGAACTCTGTAATTACTTTCACCTCTAACATTCCCATTCCACATTTCCACGAATGCATGAAACGAAGTATTTGCAGTGACAAGGTGAACTTGGATTTATCCAGGAAGAATTGTGACATAAAGAACACAGCACTGGGTGCCACCTACCAGGGTTCCAGGGTTTGCTTTACTCTAGATGGCTGCAGGTATTTAGAAAAGTTATTTAAATGATCTGGACTTCAGTTCTCCCACCTATAAAATAAAAATAACGGTAAAATCATCTCTAGATTTCCTTTAAGCTCTAATAGTTAGCAACTCTGTAAATAGTTCAGCTCATGTATAAAGGAATAGCACTAGTATGCTTCTGTTAAATGAAAGACATAGCTTTCTTTGCAAAGTACTATCAAGAAGTTTGGCAAAAATCTGTTAACCCGTAAATAATTTTTAAGAGGCCTTGACATTTCCTCAAGCTCTTTCCTGACTTATCATGGTAGTATAAGGAAATGCTCTCTAAACAGCATGGCAGAGGCAGCAGAAGTGCAAATTTATAGTTGCTGCTAGCCCCTAGGCCAGGGTCGCATTCCTCACTGGTGATGTACTCAGTGCAGGCGCTCTGCGAAAGCCCGAAATGCAGCGACTGCAGTGTCGTCATTTCTGCAAGGCAGAGAGGAGGGTTGTTATGCCTTGATTAGTAAAGGATAGGAAGAGAAAGTTTTTCTCAAATTAAGCTTTGAAAGCATCAATTTATTCTGTCCATGTCTTTATAACAGATCAGATCCTCCATATACACAGAGAAGTGAATCTCCTGAATTTATCTTTAAAAAAATAGTCAGTGGGAAAGGGAAAAAAAAGGAAAATAATGACAAGTCAACTTAACCTATAGCCATTAATAGACACACACACACGTGTATGGTGTGTGTGGGGGAAAAGATTATTATTATTAATATACGCATTCCATTGGAAACATTAATTTCTACCTATTCCAAACACCCACCTTAGGTAATTTTTTCCCATTAAAGTGATTTAGAATTTAAATACAAAATTCCAATTTTATCTTTAGCTACTTAGAAAGGAGCTTTGTTTAAATAAAATGTCAACTCACTGTCAAAAGTATAAACATAAGGAAATGTTTAGCTTCTCACGGGGTGAAAGTGGTAACAAAATAAATTTGAGAGATAAAGACTTTCAGATGTGGGTTTTTTTTGGGTTTCTTGTAAGGGTGTATATTCTAAAAATGAGAGTAGATATTAGGATAATTGGACTAGTAATGCACACATCTTGAGAATGGGATTTCTAAACCTTACTGAAACCTTTAGAAGTTTTATTATCTGTGATGATTATCATTTTTGTCTCTGTGCCTTGCCTTCAGAAAAGACTTACTTGATAGCTATTCACCTACACTGTGATGAATCTCATGGCATAAAATGATGTAGTTTGAAATTCTGTAATTATACGATGTGGCTTTTATAAAAGGAGTATATGACATTCAATCAATGCTATTATTTTTGTACTTTTTGTGCTATTTATAACATTAATTGCTAAGCTTACTTTAAAATAGATTTTCCCTCCTACTTGCTCCTAAAGATATCTATAACATTATTTGACATTTTGCAAGAGACATATTATTTGTCTGTATGTGTTTAGGTATACATTTCATGTGAGTGACCATAACAAGAGGAATGGAGCTACTACATACATAGTTACTGTTTTATATTTACCTAAATTTCGAGAGCACTAAACATAATAAACTTGTTCATGACTACCAAATGAAAACATCAAGTACATCAGACAAAAATGTGTTCAGATCCTGGTCAGTATGTGAACTGTGGCATGTAATCTGTCCCCTCAAGGCTTCATTTTGTCAGCTTTACTATGAGGGTATGTTGGAGTCTTAATCTTTAAAGTGATGCAACTTCTACTTAACACAATAGAGTGTTATCTAAATTTCCACTTTATCTCCCTTTGCATTTTAGTTTGAGTTTTAGTCATATTTTTTTCTAAGTTGATTTTTACTCTTATTTTTCTCTCTCCCTAACATAGACATCTACTACCCAAAGTTGGATTGCCTGGTTAACAATGGACAGTTTAGATGTGGACTCATCATTCCTTCTCTTATGGTTCACTGGGACCCATGCTAGTTCTGTCTGTTTCTCAGTTGAGGTCATGATATTTGAGCGCAGGTCTGCTTGAAATAATCTGAGGCCAAGACCCTATGGACTGCCCCATCGCTTTTCTACCTGACCCTGACCCTTATAAAATAAAAGTGCAGTTTGCTGCTCTGACGTCACCACTCAGATCCAGTTTTCTGTTGAATTCTTTGTCCTACAGTTTGTGCAACATGATTCTCTGGAGTTGGGTCCCAGCCCCTCTGACCTGAACCAACTGATTGTACCATGGGTTTAAGCGATCTCTGGCTGGACCAAAGAAGCAGAGCACTCCTTTTATTCCCTGTCAAACCATCTTCATAGCTGTCTTTCAAACAGCACAGTCTCTTTATCAGGCGAAAGTGAAACACATTTTAAGTCTGTGGTCTTCTCTAGATATTACAAAGTCCATAAATAACTATTGTCTTTTTAATTCCTTCTACCAATAAGATGACACAAATAAGTCAGGTACTACTGTTATCCTAATTTTATACACAAGAAAGTTAAAACCCAGAGAGTTAAAATGAGTTGCTTAAAGCTATACAGTAAGCAAGGCATAGAACTCTGATACAATCTCAGGCATTTTGAATCAGAAACTGTTTTGTTTTGTTTTTTAATTTTTTATTTTCACCCAATGACTGACTTGAGCCATTCATAAAGTGTGAATCAAAATGAGGTAGGGCAGAATACCAATGAATATTTTTTTGCTTCTCTTTCAGGGAAGAGTGAGGCCAGAAATAACAAAAATAAATTGAATGAAAATATATGAAAGGAACTTTGCTGAGAGAGAAAAAATGAACCCTGAAACTCTGCCACCCATATGTATTTTTTATTGAAATATTTCTAGGCTGGCTTGTTGATATAGCCCAAGAAACCACAGTGTCACTAAAAGAGTGAATTGTTTAGGTACATAGCCACAACACATGGTGTCCAGATCTGACTCAGGAGATCTAGGACATATTAACAGATGTTAATATGAAGAATATAACACCTGAAAGTATACAATAACAGAGTGAATTTAAAACATAAAAGTGCTGATTTTTTATTATAAAAGTTAGAAGCACACAAATATATCAGGGGGCTTTCTGATAATTTGCTAATGACATATCAGACAACATAGTTAAGCCTTATTGATTTCAAATTTTCTGTTGACAAAATCAGAATAATATTAATGAAAAAACCCTGAGCCAATTGTGAGAGACTTTAAATGTGTTCTTTATTTATTTTTATATGAATAACTTATCATTCAATGTACTACTATACAGCAATTTTTATTTTTTTCTCTTCCACAAATTTCCTTTCAGATGATTAAACCATATTGCTAAGTGTAATACATTGCATGCATAATTTTAAGACTATGAAAACCTTCCACCAGTATCATTATCTAGTCAATGTTAAGCATATATTTTGATCACATGCACATCAATGAAAAGCTTCTATAGTCCAGAATAGTGTTTGAGTGCATGCCTATGTGTGGGTGCATGTATTGACTGTGTAGTTTTATTAAGAATCATCTATAAAAACATATTTCAATCTAACTAATTAACTTACTAGATATATTACATCTATGAAATAAATTGAACTCACATGTAATTACTATAGGATAGAGAATAACTGTGGAATTGTTAACGTATGGTTGAGCGAACCAAAGTCCTCCATTCTATATGAATGGACTAATATGTAACAGGTGTGAATTAAGTACTTCAAATACAAAAATGATTAAATTGTGACCAGTGGGCACTCTTTGGTCTAATTCACTGAGGCCGTTATAAGAGAAGCCAATGTAACCAATTCTGCTATTCAGTAGTAGGACCTTCTTCAAGCCCCAACGTTCTCCTACATTTCTTTCCCCACCCCTTCACTTCTGGTTCTAGTGAATCTTGCATATTCTTTTTCACTGGCAGCTGCCACTACAGACTTTTCCCCTATGCTTCTTTACCACCAAGCCTGGGTGTACAGAGGATGTGGTTTTCTAAGCTGTGTATCCCTTGCTTGCTACCACTCAAGATGTGAACACAGGCCATATTCTATGTAACAGTTTTGTTAACCATGATTAAGAAACAGGGAGATTTTCTAAAATAAGCACATAGACAATTCTACAATCTTATATATTCTACTGTTCAATTTCATGTGTGTTTCTGAATCACCTGGGGAGTATATTAAAAACACATCCCAGAGCCCACGCAGGAACTATTGGATTAAATATGTTAGTTGGAACCTAGAAATTCTCATATTTCAAACAAGCCTCCTGAGTGATAAAAATTGCTTTGAAGTCTCATAATTGCAGATAAACACAATTATAGGACATTAGTTTGCAAAGTAGGTAAACAACCCTGGCTTGCTCAAGACAGAAACACTATCTCAACTTTTATGTATACTAATCTTTATCTAAAATAACTGGACGATTAAAATATTTCCTATTAAATCTCAGAATAAAGATTTTACTAAGAATACAAACAAACAAAAAACAGAGGCAGAGCTGAAATATCTACCCCAAGTATAAGCTCTTTGAACTACACATCATGAAGCAAAATCAATGATGATCTCATCAGATATACCAATATATCGTATAAAAATGTCCAAAAGTTTCAAGACTATTTGAAATATGTAGTCATATCAAAAATAGTTAATGGTATACTTTTAATAAAATAGTAAAAATACATTGAAATATTGTGTATTTAATAATTATCATCTCCCTAACTCTTAGTCTATGAATGTTTTAGAATGTGAATAATGTTAGCACCATAGCGAATATGTACCATTTATAAATAAAATAAATATACATCATTGGGATACATTAAGATAGTTTTTACTCAGAGTTATGCAGACAGAAAAGTATAGAGACCTCTTCTTTTATCCAATTAAAGCATATATTCTGTTACAAAATGGTCACTTTTTATGCAGAAAAGTCAAAAAACAAATGAATGACCTTTTATCTCAAAGGAACAATTTGTGTTTCTTTGGCACTTCTATCCAGGCAGCACTATTGGGCTCTGAACCATGCCCTAAAATAACTTCCTCTTTTCTAGATGAATACATAAATGGCAAGATAATTAGCTAACTAATAATTATTATTAAGCCATATAATGCTATAAATGTTATAATTGATCGCTGAAAATGGTGAGATGATAGAGTACTAGTAGTAAATGATAACAATAGTAATATAATGACAGCTTTACAGCAAGCACTGTGCTAAAAGTTCATCTGAAGCACTTATTATCTCTAGGTATAATGAGGAAACCTATCAAAAAAAACTTAATTTGTGGGCAGAATCATAAGAAGCTTCATAAGAGATAACATTTTTATTGGTTCTTGACAAATAAAAGGGTGTTTGCTTAGGCAGCACGTGACAAAGAAAACTCCTGGGAAAAGAAACACCATGACAAAAGGGTTCTCATGCAGTGGTTCCTGGCAGTCAGAACACATTCATTGATTTATCCTCTATTTTACCAGCTAACTATTCCACTTCTTTATGATATTGACATTTCTCTACTTATCGGTCTTCCTTATCTATTGAATTAAGTGTCCTAGAACATATACCTTAGTTTCCCATTTAATTATTTGTCTGCCACCCCCTAACATTATTTTCACTAGACTAGAAGATCTGTGAAAGCAAGGACCATATCTTCCTCACTCATCTTTATCTTTCCAGAGTCTAGGAGTATGTAAACATATAGTAGGTACTGAATAAATATTTAATGAATGAGTGACTGGATATATTACTCTGGCTTGATAAGAGGCAGAGGCAACTATCACCCAGTGGTATCTAGACAAAGTAAAAACAAATACTAGTTTGACCTAAGTTTTGAAAGCCTCTAAGTACAACTCACAGCACTGTAGCTAAAGAAGTACAGATGACTGGAGGAGAATGAAAAGGTGGGTATCCTATCAGTCAAATTGACCCCGAATCAAAGATGCTCCAGATTACTGGTACTTGCTCAGTGATATACTTGATGCCTCCAAGTTTTGGTGTCGTTTTTTCTGATATGTGAATAACAATAATTCCTATTTCATAGGGTCCTTTATGTAGTTAGCTGTCACATGAACGTAATAAAGCTTATGCTTCAAGACTTGTGATTTGCACAGGCTCCTTTCAAAGCCCTAGTTAATGGGTATAGGACATTTGAGAACAATCACTGTTTACCGGTAATGAAAATCTGAAATGTTCTGAGACCTACAGCTTCTATATGTAGTAGACTTTATATATACTGTAGAATTTCTGGCAAATTTGACAAGAACCTAAAATTTTATATGACCTTGGCTGTAACAAGTTATAAAGCTAAAAAGACCTTTCTTAAATTAACAGTGATAAAATACAAATTTTAAATTACCTTGGTAGAGAAAATACTGATTTTTTCCTACTCTTTCTGTAGAAAAAATATTATAAAATTATTGTCATATGTACAGCCCAAAAAAGGATCATAGGGAAGTGTATAAGGTCTGAGTAGTCCTATAATACTTGATTTGGGATTATGTGTAGATATAACCACTTAAACCATCATTATCATAGGCAGATGTTAAATTAGAAGAATTAATTAGAGGAATAATCATCTCACTCTCACAAGACTAAAATTAAATAACATATTTCTTTTATTTGACATTTGTCTCTTCTTTTCCCTAACAAATGATACTAGAGAAGCCCCTCCAAATATAATAAAACTGCAAATATTTCATTGTAAAATGTATAAAATGTGAGCATATTTGCTAATGATGACCGATGTTGGAATGCGGAAACAGTCCTGTTGTTACCAATCCAAGCACTGAATCAGTGATTTTACTCTAAAGAGTGAATCACATTTGTTGGAGGAAGCAAGTACCAACTAACCAAAACAATATGTATATTCTATTATTCTTCCCATTTGATGTTTCACAAAATAAAACGGTACCTACCCAAACCACAATATCAGATTATGTATCTAACTGGATTTTGTTTATTTGAATCAATAACACAGGACTGTGCACGTTTATGGGTTTCTATTACCACAGCCACAGATGGTAGCCACTGAACGTATGACATTTTCAGATAGATGCACATGTTTTCAATGATGCTAATCTTAATAATTTATGTATTTTTTATATAGCCCATGAGACTGAAAGGCAGCCAAAGAGAGCCACATCTAGAAATGTTGCTGATGTAAACTAAATTAAATTTAGCATCATGTTGTGCAAACAAAATGAAAATTAAAAATAAAAACACATGTCTCAAATGCACTTTTAGTACTAATCAAATACTGTGGGTCACAAAGGTTAGAGACATCATGCACTTATATTAAGTGATAAAAGGAGACCAGCTTCTGTTGAATGTCCAGACTATGGTCCCCTCTTGCCTTCTTAATGGATTGCATAGCACTGAAGGGAAGAACCCCCTTTGTACAACTGTGAAGAAATACAACTGTGGCAGATGGGGGGGAACCATCACTACACCCAATAATTAGAAGAGAGTTCCTTTGAGATACAGAATTTAAAAGGTGACTAAAGAATGAATACATGCTTTAGGATAACAATAATAACAAAAACTCTAACCTGAAACTTATTGGAAAAGAGTTTTTTTTTTCCTTACAATTACCATTTAGACCTGATAACATATAAATGAAGTGGCTTACATTGGAATTTAGCAGACTATACTTTTAAGGGAATTTCAACTATTCAAGCTTAATATCTCTTTGGGTGCTTTTAGCATTTGTAGAAATTGTTCAACTGTCTGGTAAAATATTTTCACATGTTACCATTGTGAATACAAATACTTTTTAATTCTTAATATGTGTGTTTATAAACTAAGCATACTATGTTTATTAGTTAACTGCTTATTGATAAAATAGGCTGCAAGGTAGACAATGACCCTAACTGACGTGCACAACATGTGACATTTGCATACTTTTTTAATTTTAATTTTGTTGTTGTTCAAGTACAGTTTTCTGCCTTTCCCCCCACACCCTAGCCATTCCCAGCTCCCTCCCCCGATTCCACCTCCCTTTGGTTTTGTCCATGTGACCTTTATAGTTGTTCCTAAAAACCCTTCACCCCACTGTCCCCTCTCCCTCCCCTCTTGGTTATTTTTAAAGTCAGTACTATACATTGCTTAACATCTGGATAACTGGTCTTGTAATAACAATATTAAAATCCCTAAATGCATTCCAATATATTTTGTTATAAATTGATAATTTGTAGCTTCTAGGATAAATCTGCAAGAATAGAAAACTGTTCTTTTAATATTTAACAAAATAAGCTTTCTCATGGATAAAATTGAGGCAAGTCTATGATTCTGTCTAATGCACTGTAGGAAACATTTTATGTGAAGTTTCATTTAACAGATGTTGCCTGAAAAGCAATAACATGGTATAAAGTTGCTATAAATTGAGTGAAAACAAAAAAAAATTATTTAAAAATAAATAATAGTGCATGTTTTGAAAGTAAGAATATAAATTTGGAAATTAGATGTTTAAAGAAAACCTTTTTACCAAAGCTAAAAGTTGTTTTTTTTCTAGCCTTATTCGAGGATTTTTTTAAATTGATTTTTACAAAGCGAGGAAGGGGGAGAGAGAGAGATTGAGAGAGAGAGAGAGAGAGAGAGAGAGAGAGAGAAATAGCAATGAGAGAGAGACACATTGGTTGCTTTTCATTTGCCCTCCCCACCCTCCCGCACTGGGGATGAACCTGCAACATTTTGCTGTGCAGGACAACGCTCCAAACATCTGAACCACCCGGCCAGGGCAGTGAAGCTCAAGTTTTAATATCAAAAAAGTTACCCTGATAAATCATTGAACAAAGGTTATCCAAATGTATAAAATTTTGACAGGAAAAGGAGAAATATTTTTCAAAGATCTAATTACAAAAACACATCTATACGCATACATGTAAACACACACAATTCATAAACAGACTTACTTTTTTTAAACCTAAGCCTATATCAAAACTGAAAAGTGGAAGAGGCCACCCAAGTACCATATTTCTCAGAAAAACTTTTAGCCTGGAAGTCTGCCTCAGGGAAAGTACTGGTTTAATGGGCATACAGTGCTGTTCTGAGGCTGGGAGTTTCCCAGGAAACACAAGTTTTGGTCTGTTGAAATGCTTTGAAGTTAAGAATCAAAGTATAGAATGAAAGAAAATGCTCAGGCTTTCTATCCTCATCTAAAGATATTTGCTGCATGAATCCTCTCTAAAATGATACCGGTAAAGAAAAAGATGGAGGGAAAATTGCTAATTCAGTCTGGGAAACGCCTTCAGCAGAGATTAGCAAGCCACAGAGGGGAATTAAATAAAAACAGAGTTAACACATGTTTAGAATTCATCTCTTTTTATATTTTCACTCATTTTTAGGAACTCAAATTAGTGGCTCAATTTTTCAGAAATTCCTTAGACTTGCTTTAAAGCCTATTCAATCTCCTTGGTTAAACAACATCGATGATTGCAGTGTGAGAGACCCTGAGTTGAAGGCAGTAGATAATCAAGAAACCCCCTACTTAATCTTTTATAGCACCGTGAATCCTGCTTCTCAACTTACTGCAGTTCCAATTTTACATTTATTTGAGAGTTAATTTAATTGTATCTGTCTCTCAATGAAACTGTAAGTTAAGAGATTTTCTATTCACCATTTATGTCTAGCTTCTGCAGCACTATCTGACTCATAGCGGGCATTCAATGTATTTGGTGACCAAATAAATAAATAAAAGAGTTGGTTATAACAAAATTCTTTGTCCTAATCCTACTGAAGACCATAGTAAACAATAAGCTTAATAGCTCTTTAGATCTTAAATTGATTCATATCTTACACTATTTGCAGATCAAACAAATTAGATGGAGCGATGCTTGGCATAGGTTAGCACAGCAGCTTTCGCCTTTTGCCCTCTGTTGCTTGAGAACAGATGAAACGGTTTCCATCGCTAAATATGTTCTCTTTCAAAATAATCTTTAATCCGATTGAATGTTTGTTTTTACATCTATTTTGAATGCGCTAATTAAGTCTTTGAACTGGTTACTAATGTAAAAGAAAGTGTAATCCATCATACACAGTAATTTTCTTTATTTCAGTCCTACTTACTTAGAATCTCTCATCATTTACCTTTCTTTTGTAAGCTCCTAATGATCCTAAAATGTTTGTGCACATATGGATGGTTTCCACTAACTTTTGAATGTCAAATAATTGTGACTTGAGAAATTCACTAAAAACATTAAATGAGAAATGAGTAAGCCTTTTTTGTATAAAGTACTTTAAAATAACTTTTGATTTAAAAAATCATTTGTGTTATGACTATGTAACAATTAACTGATGTTTTGATAGGAAAAAGCCAAGATTAATAAATAAATTATTTCCCCAAGTATGGAAATAGATATTTTGCTATATAAAGGAAGGTTTTGTGATATTACTTAATTTGCATCTACCAAGAGGCAGTGGTATATAACAGAATAATCACTAAATTGATCCTAGTTCAGGATCTCCCAATTAGCTAATGGTGTGACGTTGGCTAAGCCATTCTGACCCATAGTTTACTCCTCGGTAAATAAGAAGGTAGGGGCAGTAAATTCTAAAGTTCTACAATTTTCTAGGATAGGCTTGGGGGTTTTCATTTCATTAATGATGTTATGGCAAATTTTAGAATGGAGAGTTTGAATACATTGTAAATAGTGTACCAGGTTTAATAATAACCAAGACAAAGATTGAGAATTGCAGCAAAAAGTCGTTTTAGGTTGTTTTCTTTTTAAAACATATTTTAGTTGACCTTGATAAGAATTAAATACGTAGATACTGTATGTAAAATGTTTAGAGCCTAAATGCTCAAAAATGAATTGATCATTTATTATTGAATAATCTTAATGTATGGAATTGAACAGCTTGAGTGTTTATACTGGTTGGTAGTTTAGCATACAAACGTGTTTGGGAGAAGAAAAGAATGCATCATTAGAAACTGTCAAAGAAAAGGTGGGGATTGGGGCATAAGAGAGAAAGGGAAACGATCAATAAAGAATAATAGTTCTTTTTATTCTTGAAAGCTTTTAGATAATTGGTTGGTGACAAACAGAGGCTCTACTCAGTGGGCATGCATTGTGACAAGTTCCTCTCCCTGCTCTCCATCCCTCCTCCTTTCAACAGCATCCTCCTGACCCACCAAAGAATGGCTAGTATCTACCCAGGGGACCAGATGGTATATGTAAACTGATGACTTTAATTTGCACAAAGCTTTAGTATTATTGTACTTGCATGTGTGTGATATTATATCTAAATTCTACACTTTTATATACTACAAAAATAAGTGCTCTCATAGCTTCAGTTTTGCCATGAATCATATCAGTAGATATATTTTGAGTTTGTTCTATTAAAGCAATTTCATACTCAAACTACTGTATATTATACAAGCTTTGTTTAATACATTTTAGTATTACTACTTATTAAGTTGAAAATTTGACCATATGCAGTGTTAATCTGGGGTTAAATAAGGCTAATGGGGTGTAAATACATCTGATGGAGTTAAATGAGAGTAGTGGAGTGTAAAAAACCAATTGTGCTTGACTGCATTCAATTGGAATATTCACATATCTCATACTTGTCTTTCCTCAGAGGTATGGTACCTCTGAAACAAAGTTTCTGTCTTCCAGTGAACATATCTAGATTACTTATAATGACAGGCAGATTTTCTTTGCTACTTAAAGCTATATGTAAATGTGTATCAGAGAGGGATATAGCTTATAAGTGCCTTGGCTTACTTACTTTCCTTGCCACTATTCCCTTCTCACATTTCCTTCCGGTAGTGGAGAGTGAGACCTGATGGAATAGGTCAGAGTAATGGAAGTTTATCATCTTTGCAAAGTTACCGCTGCTGCTTCTCCAGGTTCAGATTTCTAATTTTTTTTTTTTAAATTGTATACAGAACAGGTTGAGTTTATATTTTTAGTTGATTTTTTAGAGAGAGAGGAAAGGAGAAACAGAGAAACATCAATGTGTTGTTAAATTTATTTAGGCACTCATTGGTTGATTCTTGCATATGCCCTGACTGGGGATTGAACCTGAAACTTGATGTATCAGGACGACACTATAATCAACTGAGCTACCGGGCCAGGACCTGAATTTATATTTGGGAAAATAACAAAAGCAAGTTTGAGTCTATGTAAATTAAGATTAATTTAGCATATTATTTAAATAAATGAAATTTAAATTTTGGAAAATAGATGCTCACTGTCTCCTGAGGTCAGTGAAAGAAACAAGATACTTTCACCTAACTCTGTCAGAAGGCACTGTAGACACTGATGCTGTAACTAATTCATTAAGCTATTTTTCCTACTAAACTAAATGACCAACATTAAGACCTACCTCTATGTTAGCTCTGGAACTTTAGGACTAGTAAAGATAAAATTTCATCAAGGCAAAACACAAATTAAAGAATTTTTAAGGATGAGAGAAAATATTTATTGAATATTTTCACACAATTAACACGATTGTTTTAACCTCTATTTTTATTTATATTTGCATGTCCCTGCCGCTTCTCAAAATCACTTAAAAATTTTAATTCTTTAATTTCTTGGATCTAGAGATGTGACAACAGATCAATGTAATTGGCATGCAAGATACAAATAAATAGCATTTCTGAATTTCTATCTGGATCTCCACGCTCATTGATACACACTTTTTTCAGTATCTTCCCTGGAGTAGAATGATTAGTAGAATATTCACAACAGATAGCATAAGGAACATTTGCACTCTGAAAGAATATCATTTTGATTTCTTCTACAGCTGATTTTGGCAAACTACTTTCTCTACAAGCAATCATTGGATGTCATTAAGTATATTTTGTCTGAAAAGTACCACATTAAGACATTTGTTAAAGCATTATTTTCAACATGAGAGCTGCTATTCTACTTTGTTGGAACTTCTTGCATAAATAAATACCAAGGTAGTTATAAAACCTTTCTTTTTTTTGTGGAATTTGGCTGAAGGAGAATGATGAAAACACCCATTTATTTTCTGCTTATGACCAGTATTTCTGTCACATGTGACTTTAACCACTTTTAAAACATATAACTAAAAAGCATTAAAAAAAACATTTGAGATGGCGATTTCTTAATTATCATCAACATTTACTATGTTTTATTGTGTATGACAATTCTATAAAAACTACTCAATTTCCACACTATAAATACTGTTACTTTTGTAAGATCAAAAGAGCTGTTGGTAAAGTAGTAAAGCAGAAACAATGTATTTGATATGATGACAATCTATTGATCATGGAAACATTGATACTGGACAGGTTCAGACACAGGGAAAACAGTGTGGGGGTAGGGACCTGGCAAACAGCATGTGTGAGGCAAATGCTGAGTCTGTAGCTAGACCTTAATGACAAAATAGTTACGCAGTCTTTCCCTCCCCAATTTAGGTGAGAGTCAAGACTCACGCACGTTTTGGTGACAAAATGCCATCTAGATGACATTTTGGATATTTCCTCCCAAATTAGTGATGTATATACATTTTGCCATGTATAATGTGTACTTACCCCCTGCAAGTTTGTGAGGGGAAAATAAAGAGGCACATTAAATGTGGGTAGTACTGATTCCATATCTATATAAATGTTTTTAATTATTTTTAAAATTTCTTGAACTTTGTATCTGTTCTTGTGTTTTACAAATATTTGTTACATAAAAATTTCATGTACCATATGTTAAAAAATAAATACTAAAATTCCTTTATAATACAAAAAACAAGTTTTTAAGTATAAATAAATTAAATAAATGAATTAAAAAACTAAAATGAAAGAATTTTTTCCTGAAAGTTTGGGCCAAAACAGGGGGGCGCATTATACATGGCAAATATGGTATTTTCAGCTTTTGAGTATTTCACTTTTATCTTAAACCCTAAAGCTAAAGAGACATAGTTAAGAGCTAGAGAGACTGCAAGGAAGGTGAAGATGTCATAGGAAAAACCTCTGCATTGATTGCTGCAGCGAAGATTGGCTTAGCTGTGGCCACACGGACACAGAAGGCAGGTCTCAGAGTGTTCCCTAGAACCAGTGAGGGCTGAGGTCAGCCTGAGACAGTCATGAAATGCTACTGAGCCAGTGGAAATCAAAAATGTCCAGTTGCCACAGTCATGAACTTTGCTGAAGAAGCCAACGGGGCAAGCGTCACCCTGTTGGGATGTGCTCTGGAGGACAGAAAAAGCCAAAGACCTCCCGATTCATGACCTTGGCACTTCCCTGCTGTTGTGAGGCTACGTGAGCACCAAGTCATGATTTTTAGGGAAAGAAACAAAGAGAAAAACATTGTCTCAGAGTTTGATCACTAATTTATCCAAAAGAAATGGAGCACAACTGAAAGAGTTTAAATTATTGATTTTAGCTAAGGGAAAAGAGAACAGAGGGACCGAAGGTGACAGATAGGAAAGAAAAAAATTGCAAACTGTTTTTTGTTTTAATTTCCTTGGTTACTGATGTTACAATTCATTAGACAATTTCTAAATATCTTTGAGTTTATTTCAGGGTTTGGAGAGTACCAAGAAAAGCAATAATAGTGTGTTGGAGTTCTTCCTGGATTTGGACGGAATGAAACCAGGAATGTTGAGAGGAAAAAAAGGATAAAAGAAGGTCAGTTCCGAAGGCCAGGGGAAGAAAGTGAGTGAGACTGGAAAACTGCGGTTCCGGTGCTCTTACTGCCACAGCCTCTACTCAGGACACTCAGCCTCCTCTTAGCCTCACCCCTGTGCAAGAACCTCTGCTCCCTGGTCATGTCAACAATCTACAATATGGAAAGGAGCAAGTCTCCATACCCAGCACCACTACGAGTCCTCTCATCATCCCACATGGAAAGAACTAAATGTATCTTCTCCATAGAATTACATAGTGAGCTTAGGCTGTATTATACTGGCTTAGCTCTGGCTGCTATTTCTAGGGAAAAAAATAACTTCTAAGTCTAATCAAATCAATAAATGACTTTGGAAGGCTATTTTTAAGTGGCCGACAGTCTGTTTTTACTGTGTTAGATCAATAGCTGCTGTTTGAAAGGTCTATTCACTCAAGTGCTGGGGGGTAATGCTGAGTCAGTTTCGAATGTCTTCAGCAAGCTGGAAAAGTCACAGCCCTGGGATGACTAAAGTGGAAAAGGCCAATTAAGTCATCGCCCACTCTGGTGTGCCAAGTCTCATCCCTGTCAGTGCCAAAGCTCGAAGCTTTTACAAAGTGTTCTTTGTGATGATTTTGTAATATAAAAAAGAAGCGTTTATATCAAAAGCTACTTTCTCTGTTTAATATAGGTTACGTAGGATATGTAATTTCCAACTATTTCTTACACCTCAATATTCCCCTGATTCTGTGGGTCATTCTTGGAGTTCAGATTTTTATTACTTTAGAATATTATAATAATTTCTTAGAAGGATTTCTTGCTTCTAATTTCTTCCCCTTCTAATGTGCTACTGGCAGGCTAGACTTAAAGTGAGCAGCACTGATATCACACTATTGCATTCAAGGTTGGGGATATTTGTTTAGTTTTGGTTAATCCCTCTCTCTCGGTCACTTTCTAAAGTCCTATCTTCTTAATCAGGCATCTTCAATCTTCTATGATATCTTGCACATCTACTTTTTCAGTCTCATTTCCTACTTTTTATAAATCCTCATTTCAAGAAAATTGATGTTTTCATATCCCCCTTAACATGGTGCCCAGGTCCCCACATCGGCACTGTGTTCACATGGTTTTCTAACGAAATAGCCTCACCTTGCAGCCCCGCCATGCAAACTCCACACTTCCCAGGTGCTGAGGAGATCTGTCTGGAAAAGTCCAGCCATTACTAAACTAATGAGAACAATTTGCACGCCATCCATGTAGCCTGGCAGCCAAGGAGAGTGGACTGAAATGTGCAGGCCTGAACAATGACGACTTCACTGTACTAGTCAGTGAGGGCAGTAGACACCATTGAGTGAGCATGTGTACTGTGTGGCTGTCTCATGCAGTTTTTTGGTGAAACATCAAATCACCCAGGTGGCTCAGGCACCCTACAGCCCAGATTTGACACCGTGATGCTTTTGGCTTTTCCCAAAACTAAAATCGCCTTTGAAAGGGAAGAGATTTCAGACATTTGATGGGTTCAGGAAAATACAATAGGGTAGCTGATGGCAATTGGGACAACTGTGTGAAGTCCCAAGGTGCTCATTTTGAAGGGGACTGAGGGGTCATTATTCTATGCACAGTGTTTCTTGTATTTAGTGTCTTCTATAATAAATGTCTCTATTTTTCATATTCCTGGCTGGATACCTTCTGGACAGACCTCATATAGTCTGTTCATCCTGTGGGACTTTGTTCAAAAGTCACCATAACTATAGTCTATCCATACACTTAATAATCTCTTCTGTACAACCTTAGGCTATATCTTTTTTTCTCTGAACTCCAATAAAATTTGTTTAATCATTTTTGAAATACCCCTTCCTGTCTTCAAAATATAGGACAAAACTAGCATTCTGATTAAATCCAACACTTTGTTTAATCAGCCATTAACATTTGCAGCAGAACATATAACATGTTATATGATTATATTCATAATTCTGAAATATATGAAGATAAATACACACAAACATGCTGATGTCCTTACTAGTACAGCCCTACTCTTCTGAAAGTCGATTGCATACTTCTGCTCTCATTAAATTTGCTCTAATCTTTACATCAGCTACTGGTCTTACTCCTACATTGCTAAGGAAATAAAGGCAGTAAGAAAAGAACTTCCAGAAGCCCACACCAAAACATCTACCCATTGACCCACTTCTAGTGCACATACCTCGGCCCTCCCTCATTTTACTACAGAAAAATGGTCCTTGCTATTTATTAGGAGTAACTTTTCAACTTGGGTGCTGGATCTCATCCCTATTCTCCTATGCAAGAATATCATTCCAGAAGTTCTCTCCTAATTCTCCAGAATCATATATCTTCCTATCTCTACCTATACCATTCATAAGTCTAAAAAACAAAATGTAACTGTTTTTATGGAAACAAAGAAAAATCTGGGTTTCTATAGAATAATGGCAACCATCTATGTCAGAATTTCTCCCCATGTCCTCTAATACCCCAAACAGAACAAGAAGGAACACATGTGAAACCACTCTTCTCATGCCTAGAGCTAACTAGGAGACAGAAAACACCACAATCCACATTTTGCAGGTGCGTAAGGAAATAAGAAGCCAAAAATGAATAGGGCCAGATCAGAAACCTACACTGGAGCTAAGGAAGGAGAGGGTGGTAAAGCCTAGCAAGGGCACAAAACATAAAATGATCCACAAAAGAATGACTCCCACACTTGGTTTCTGAGAATATGCCACAGCATGGAATGCTGGGGAATTATCAAGAAGGAACTTAGCCTAGGCTGGTGTTGGTTGGAATATACACCAAAATGTTGGGGGTTCAGTTCCCAGTCAGGGCACATACCTAGGCTGTGGGTTCAACCCCTGGTCAGGGTGCATATGGGTGGCAACCAATTGATTTTTCTCTCTCACATCAAAATATTTTCTCTCTCTCTCTCCCATTTCTTTCTATCTAAAAATCAATAAACATATTAATTTTTTTAAATGTAAGAAAGTGTGTAAGATCTAAGCTAATAGTTTTAGAAGAGCACAGCTGCTGAAGGAGATGAAGGCATTCCTTGGGGGACTGGTGGGAAAGAATGGAACAAATAGTGGGGACTCAGCATTCTAGGGAACTAAAGAGAATTGCAAAATCAGAAGACCTACTAATCCTTACCTCCTCTGAAATGAAAGAGGCATCTATGAATAAAACTACCTCTTACTGTACAAGAAGGTGTTCTAGACCTTAGAATCTTAAATTTAAGAATTCATGTACTCAAATGCTCATTAAGAATTTCCTGTTATTGTTGGTCTAGGGAAATCTGTTTTTTTTTTAATGGGATGGAAAATAGCAAAAACAATTCATCTGTAACTCAGTAAAAAGAAAGCAGAAAAAGAGAATTAAAATATTTTAGCTGATGAAAATCAGTCACATTCAAAATAAACAGTATCAAAAGAAAAAAGGTAAATAAAAGAAAACCAAATGATATAAAGAAAAATTATTAAAATATAACTTATATTTACAGTACATAGAGATCAAAATAATATGACCAAGTTATGTCAAAATAAATTAGTGAGAGTAAGTATAATTGGCTTAACCTACCTATTAAATGATAAACACTTTAAAACTGGTTCACACAGTAAAAGGCAATTATCTGCTTCAGTCATGGGATAAGCCTAAAATGATGTTACTCAGAAGACTAAAAATAAAAGGATGGGCAAAGATGGATCGGAAAATGTTATAAGAAAGATTGGATTGTAATGCTGACTATAGATGAGGTGGAACAGGTGAAAAAGTATTAAAAGGGACAGTTTATAATACAAAAGACCACAATATACAATGAAGATGTAATGGTTATCTATGAACCTTATATCAAAACGGCTAACTTTATAGAGTAAAAACTAAGATGATGCAAAACAAATAGGCAAAACCCCCCACTAAAAGTAGGAAACTAACACCACTCTTAGTGCAATAGAAATCAAGTGGATGGAAAAAAATAAGGTTAAAGAAAAATTAAGCACATAGAGGAGAGAGCTTATGAAAATATATAGATAATGGAAAAAAGTGACTTCATCTCAAGTGCACAAAAAGTAGTCATGAAAATTTATCATATATTTGGTCCCTTAAATTCCCCAAACATCTGTAAAGTAGAAGTATTACAAGCAACATTTTCTTACAGGGGTATAGCAAACTTAGAAAATAATACAATTTAAAACAATAATAACTCCAAAAACAATATCGCTTGTTCCTGAAACTAAAAATAAAGCTTATTAATTCATCAGAGAAATAGAAAATAAGTACTAAAATTGTAGAATTTCTGAAAAATAATAATTAAAACACCTCATCCCAGGCACTATTGGTTATAACTAAGATATAAGTAGAAAAATATATAGATTTATATATATTAATAAAAACTGAAGAATGAAGTAATTGACATAATCCCCAAAACAAAATAAAAAAAAAGCCCTTAAAAAAACAGCAAGAAAATTACAGCATAGGTAAACAAGAATCACCTCCTCTCAACCACATCAAAATTGCAACTGAACTGTAGAACAACCAAGACTCAGAACCATCAGAAATCAAGCTGAAGGGAAGTCTGACAGCTATGGAATTAAGGAAACCACATCCATCCAGACTAGTAAGAGGGGCAAAGATGAAGAACGGGCTGGTCTTGTATCCAGATGTCCAAGCCCAGGGTTCCAGTGCCAGGAATATATGTCCTCTTAACTTCTGACTGAGAAACCAGAGGGAATTGAGTTGGTGGAAGAAACTCCTGGAGTCCTAAGCACTTCCCCTTAAAGAACCTACACAAAGACTTACTCAGACTCACTCCCTCTGAGCTCTAGCACTGGGGTAGCAGCTTGAAAGACACCAGTGGCATACAGGGAGGAACTGAAGTGTATGGCATCAAGGCAAGAGCTGGAGGACAGGTGTCTTGGAGACAGAAATGTGGGCAGAGGCCATTGTCCCTTTTCTGAATCCTCTTACCACAGAGCTACAGAGCCAGCATGCAGGTGCCATATCTGAGACTCTATCAACCTGGCTAAAACTGTTTGCCCTGCCCAATTTATATGCTTACACCAGGTGTTAACAGGGGCTTTTCCATATAAATGGCTGGTCTTGGCTCATGCTTCACAACTTCCTAAAATCTCTCAAATTAGCAACAGCTGGACTCAATAAGTCCTCAGCCCCCAAGCTTTTTGCTAAGTGGCCCCAGGCCCAGCAATAGCAGCAGCCAGCCTAGATTCACAGCTTGGCTTTGCCTGGGAATCTCCAAGCTCAGCATAAGAAGCAGCCATGTCAGATCAGGCAGGGTGGCCCTGGGCAAAACACAGGTGGGGGTGATCTCAACATGCACCACCTAGGAAACCCCAGAGCCTGTGCACCCAATAGGCAGCCACAGATCATGTTGGAGCTCCACCACCCTGATCTTCCACAGAGGGTGGAGGTTGGTGGTAAGAGGTCACAGCCAGTCCTTGCAGCTGACTGGCCTAGGTAAATCCCTGCCATTAATCTGAAAGCAGCAATCAAGGCTCAGCTATAAGAGAAGGGTGTGCTCAAGCCACACAAAGGGCACACCTCAAGTACCCAGCTTGGGTGATAGGGGAGGCTGTGCCACTAGACCCTACAGGACACATAAAGAATTGCCAGAAGGAGAAAAGAGAGAGCAAGAAATTGGAAATGTATTTGAAAAAATAATGAAAGAAAACTTCCCTAATTTGGTGAAGGAAATAGTCATGTAAGTCCAGGAAGCACAGAGAGTCCCAAACAGGGTGGATGCAAAGAGGTCCACTCCAAGATGCATCATAATTAAAATGCCAAAGCTTAAAGATAAAGAAAGAATGTTAAAAGAAGAAAGAGAAAAGAAGTTAGTTACCTACAGGAAAGTTCCCATAAGACTGTCAGCCGATTTCCCAAAAGAAACTGGGCAGGCTGGAAGGGAGGGCAAGAAATATCAAAGCCATGAAAAGCAGGGAGCTACAGCCAAGACTGTTATACCCAGCAAAGTTACCACTTAGAATCAAAATGCAGATTAAGAGTTTCCCTGATGAGGAAAAACTGAAGGAGTTCATCATCACCAAACCATTATATGAAATGTTAAAGGGACTCATTTTAGAAAAAGAAGATCAAAACTATCAATAATAAAATGGCAAAAAATACATATCTTTCAACAATTGAATCTAAAAAACAAACGAAGCAAACAAGAGCAGAGACAGAATCATGGATATAGAGAGTGTTTTGATGGTTGACAGATGGGAGTGGAGTTTGGGGAAATGGGTGAAGAGGTGAGGGAATTAAAAAATACAAATAAGTAATTACAGAATAGCCATAGGGATGTAAATTATAACGTAGGAAATGGAGTAGCCAAAGCAGGCAGGCACATGACACATGGACAGGAACAATGGTGTGGGGATTGTCTGAGGGAGTGGGAGTTGCTGAGTAGAGGAGGGCAAAGGGGGAAACATCAGGACAACTATAATAGCATAATCAATAAAATAGAATAAAAAACAGCAGAAAGAAGATAATACACAGGAAAAAATTAGTAAAATTAAAGCAGAAAAGTAAAACTAATAAGATTATTTTGAAGAAAATCAAAATAATTCCTAGCTTACCTAATCAAAAACAAACAAACAAACAAAAAGAAAACATAAACATAATAGGAAATTACAACTGGTAATCATTGAAAAAAGGAAAAATAAGGTTAAGCAACTACTTGCCAAACTATGCAAATTATTTGTAAACCTAAATGAAATAGATAATGTTATAGTAAAACATAATTATATTTACCTCTAGAGATACAAAGGTTAAATTTCTATAGAGAAAAAACCAAAGTTTTCCACTGAACTTTCACAGATCAGATAATAATAATTATATGATAATATTCATGAATAATTCAAAAGAATCCATAATGAAAGTAAGAAAACAATAAAATAATTATAAAATAAGCAGAATATAAAATAGGTATATAGAAATAATAGCTTCTATATGTAAACAATACATAATTAGAAGATATAATGAAAGACAAACCTCATTTATAATATCAGCAATAACAATATATTTAGAGTAATAAAAAGAAATGTAAAATACCTGTATGAGAAAAGATTTTAAAACATTATGGAAAGACACAAAAATAAACTTAAACAAATGGAATAAAATTATTTGTTACTGGTTTGATGGAGTCAAGATTATAAGGTCAGTTCTTCTAATTTTGTATGTTTTTTTCTATATGAATTTTAGAATCAACTTGTTTACCTCCAGAAAAAAATTAACTATGGATAATACTATGTAGGTCTGTTTTCTTTTACTATTGACTTTATACAATTCATGTACATTGATGGTATAGTTGTAATTTATTTACTTTTATTGCTGTATAACCTCCCATTTGTATGAACTGTCCGCAATATATTATGTGTTCTGTTATTAAGGATAATTTGTATGGTTTCCAATGTGAGGCTATTTCAAATAATTTTGCCATAAACGTGATTGTGTATTTATTTTGATGAACATATCTCTATATATTTCTTGGGTCTATGTATACAGATAATTGCTGGTAATAGTGTATACATATATTTAGTATTTAGTACATAATGCTGAAGAGTTTTCCAAAGTGTTTATAAACACTTACACTGACATCGACCCCGTATAGGAGTTCTGTTCTATCCTTAGCAATTATTGGCATTTTGTCATTTTCATTTTAGTCATTCTGATGGGTATGTAGTGAAATCGCATTGTGGTGTTTTTTTTAAGCTCATTTTATTGATTATGCTATCACAAATGTCCCATTTTTTTCTCCCCTTTATTTCCTTCCACCCTGTATCCCACCTCATACCAGCATTCCCCACCCCCGGCCGTAGTTCATGTCCATGGGTCATATATAAGTTCTTAGGCTTCTCCATTTCCTATACTATTCTTAACCTCCCTCTGTCTATTTTGTATTTACCATTTATGCTTCTTATTCCTTTTACCTTTTTCCCCATTCTCCCTCCTTCCACCTCACTGATAACCCTCCATGTGATTTCCATTTCTGTGATTCTGTTCCTGTTCTAGTTGTTTGCTTACATTTTTTTTTTTAGGTTCAGTTGTTGGTAGTTGTGTTTGTTGTCATTTTTACTGTTCATATTTTTGATCATCTTCTTTTTCCTAGATAAGTCCCTTTAACATTTCATATAATAAGGGCTTGGTGATGATCAACTCCTTTAACTTAACCTTATCTAGGAAGCCCTTTGTCTGCCCTTCCATTCTAAATGAAAGCTTTGCTGGATAGAGCAATCTTGGATATAGGTCCTTGCCTTTCATGACATGGAATACTTTCCAGCCCCTTCTTGACTATCAGGTTTCATTTAAGAAATCAGCTGATAGTCTTATTGGAACTCCACTGTAGGTAATAGTCTCCTTTCTTCTTGCTGCCTTTAAGATTCTCTCCTTTTCTTTAATCATGGGTAATATAATTATAATGTGCCTCTGTGCTTCCTTGGGTCCAACTTCATTTGGACTCTCTGAGCTTCCTGGACCTTGTGGAAGTCTACTTCCTTTGCCAGATTAGGGAATTTCTTCTTCTTTATATTTTCAAGTAAGTTTTCAAGTTCTTGCTCTTCCTCTTGTCCTTCTGGCACCCCTATGATTTGGATGTTGGAATGTTTAAAGTTGTCCCAGAGGTTCCTAAGCCTCTCCTCATTTTATGAATTCTTATTTCTTCATTCTGTTCTGGTTGAATGTTTATATCTTCCTTCTGCTCCAAGTCATTGATTTGAGTCCCATTTTCCTCCCCTCCTCCCCTTCACTGTTGGTTCCCAGTATATATATATTATATATATATTATATATTATATATATTCTTACTTTGCAAAGCCTTCATTTTTTCCTCTATTTTGCAACTATATTCAACCATTTCTGTGAGCATCCTGATTGCCAGTGTTTTGAACTCTGCATCTGATAGGTTGGGTATCTCTTCATTGCTTAGTTCTATTTTTGGAGTTTTGATCTGTTCTTTCACTTGGGCCATATGTCTTTGTCTCAAGGTACCTGTAACATAGTAAGAGGTGGAGCCTTACATATTCTCCAGGGCAGGGCAACCCATGTTGCTGCTTGTGGAACTGTATGTGGGGATGGGGTCTGAGAAGAAACAATGCCACTTACTTGGCTGGCTTTCAGTCACTTCCTCCACTACCCACAAACAAATCTGGCCCTTCTGGTGCTGATTCCTGGGTGGACGGGTTTGTGTATGTTCTAGGACCCTATGGGTCTCTCCAACAAACTCTCCTGGGAGGCTGGGAGTTTCTCCTGCTGCTATAACCCCCACAGTTTTTATAGCCAGAAGTTTTGAGGCTCTCTTTCCCTATACTGGAACCCTGAGTTGTGTGGTCTATCTCACTTCCCAGTTGTTCCTCCCAGTTTATCAGCACACAAACATGGGACCGCCTGGTCCTGCAGCCACCGCCTTGCTGTGCGTCCTCTCCACCCTGGCCGCCCTTCTCTGCCCCTCCTACCAAGTCTGAATGAATGTTTCTTCTTTAACTCCTTGGTTGTCAGACTTCTATACAGTTCCATTCTGGTTATTTTTTGTTTTTAAATTTGTTGTCCTTCTTTTGGTTGTGCAAGGAGGCAAAGTATAGATACCTATTCCTCTATCTTGGCTGGAAGTCCTGTGTTATGGTTTTGATTTGTATTTCCTTGATGGCTATAGCTATTATTAGCCCTTCTAATATCCTTTTTTATGAAGATTACCCAAGTCTTTCAACCATTTTTCTATTGGATTTTTTTCTCATTCATTTGAATAATTCCTTTACATATACTGGAAATGAGACTTTGAGAATGTAGACTGCCTGTATCTTCTTTCACCCCATAGCTTGGCATTTTGATTTATTAATGGTGCCTTTTGATGACCAAAAATTCTTAACCTACTGAAGTCTAATTTATCAAGTTCTTTCTTTGTGGTAAGCAGTTTTGTGCACTATTCAAGTTATCTTTGTCTACTCCCATGTTGCCTTCTAAGATATTTATTGTTTTAACTTTCATTTTTAGTTCTGAAATATACCAGTAATTATTGTTGTATAGATATGAAGTAAGATTCTGGATTCATTTCCATTTTATTTAAATTTTTTAAAGATTTTATTTATTTATTTTTAGAGAGAGGTGAAGGGAAGGAGAAAGAGAGGGAGAGAAACATCAATGTGTGTTTGCCTTTTGTGTGCCCCCTACTGGGGACCCGGCCTGCAACCCAGGCATGTGCTCTGACTAGGAATTAAACCAGGAACCCTTTGGTTCACAGGCCCATGCTCAATCCACTGAGCTACACCAGCCAAGGCTGGATTTATTTCTATTTTAATGCTGAATCTCCAATTTTTGTAGAACCTGTTGGTTCATTTTTACATTTCAAAACATTAGTGAATGCAGTCTATTTCATTCATGGTGGAATATTGTATGTGAAAGAAAGCAGTAACTTTTCCCAATATATAATTAATAATTATACTCTAATAATTATTGATTATCTTTATTTCACTAAATCAAAATATCATCATTGATTTTATATAAAATATATTTTGAAGATAACATTTTGGGTGTACAAATATTTTTATCTCAGTAGTTCCTACCAGCACCCACCAGTCATCAAGTCACTGGTATCCCGTGTCCTACTGGGTCATAATTGAAAGGAAGACCTAAAAGAATGTAAGGAGAAAATGTCAACTATCAGTTTTAAGATTTCCAAGTTGATTTCTTAAAACTTCTGGCAGGATTTCAAAGGGCAGGGCTTTATATTTGCACAGAAAGTCTGTTTTTAAGTTTGTAAATTCTGATTATTAAAATATATGCCATAAATAAAAGATAAGAAAGAGAATATATGAAATATCAGGTTATCCCTACTCAGGGACTATACAAAGTTCAACCATTCTGAGAAGTTTACATTGAAAAATTCTAATTTTCTTACTAGATGTCATTAATGAAGTTCTAACTTCTAGTACCTCAGAATATGACTATTCAGAGATAGAAACTTTAAAAAAATTAAGGTAAAATGAGGTGGGCCCTATTCCAGTATGACGGATGCCTATAAGAGGAGGTTAGGATTAATACATACACAGAGAAGAGAGACCATGTGAAGACACCAGAGGATATGGCCATCTACAAACCGAGGATACAAGGAGAGAGGCCTTAGAAGAAACCAACCCTGTCGGCACATCTGTCTCAGATGTATAACTTCTAGAACTGTAAGAAAATGATTTTCTGTTGTTTAAGCCACCCAACCTTTGGTACTTCTTGTGGCAGCCTTAGCAAACTAATACAGCTTCTTTCAATGACTAGATTTATTTAAGCCCCTTAGAATTTCAGTACTACCATTTAGAGAAAGTAAAGAACTGCAGAACTCTAAAATTTAATGTTATTAGAATTTTAAATGATTGATAAATCACTAATTTACTGAGTTTACCTGAAAACAAGTAATTTACATTTTCTACTCTCCGGTAGAAATGAGGACTTGTATTGCTTCTTCACCTGTTATCTCCAACCCTGCATCTGACTCCTATACACTGTCTGGGCCTGGGAATCTGAAAATTACATTTTGTACTACTTTGCCATCTGGCCCTTGGTTATGTCTAGTCAAGAGAAGACATTTGCAGAAGATCAGGCAAGAGAAAAAGAAATGCTTAATGCTTCTGGCTCCCAGAACGAGGTAGGTGCTGGTAGTTCCTGGTAGTTGCAGGTGGATAGGTAACAGGGTCGAGGTGTTTCTAACTCCAGCATTGCAGAGGTAACACCTTTCTGCAGCCCAGTCCTGGTCAAGGCTGTGCACCTCAGTAAAGCAATATGCACTGGAACATCATGTCCAGCAGTGCAGCAGCTGGAGGACTTAGGGACTTCCAGTCTTGGGGCTTTAGTAGTATCTAACCTCTGAGTGCCATTCTACTCTTTCAGATTCCCCTGGGTCTCTTTTGTTACTCCTTTTAACATCTTTTCATCTAGTTCCATGTATTGACATACATGGATAGGTTTCTGCATTCAAAATTCATTCCTAAAGAGCTTAAACACACTTGGGTAATAGAAAAATAAGGTGACATAGACAAGCATGCTCGTGCAGTATTGATTGTAATAGCAAAATATTGGAAATAATTCAACTGGCCATTATAATGAGAATGCATAACTCATATATTGCACAATGATATAACTGAAAGCAACCAAAGTGAAGAAAACAACCGCATACACAATAGGAACAATAGATCAGTGTTGCGTGAAGAAAGTCACAGAAAATTACCATTTTTATGAAGCTGATACTATTTGTATGAAGCTCATAACAATAACACATCATGCAATATACTGTTTAGAGCCATATACATATGTGGGGATAAAAGGAAGATAAAATAACACTAAACTCAAAATACTTTTTACTTCTATGTGGTAGGCAAAGAGATAGAATCAAGGAAGAACATAAAGGTATCTTCAAAGATACTCATAACAGTCTAATTCTTAAGTTGGGTAGTGTATTCTTTTGTGTGACTCATGTTTTAGTGTGTATATATGTGTTTGTGAGTGTACATTATTTTTTTTTTGTATTTCAAATGCTAGATAAAGGTAATTTTCAGAAAAGAAGGCATTATTGTCCACTCAACTTTGGAGCTAGACAACAAACTTCCCATTACATAAGTGGATTGTAATATGTATCTAAATCTGCTTTCTGGACTTCTAATTTTTTAAAATTATTTGGTTATCTGGAATACTATTTTCCATAAAAAAAAGAAGGAAATTTTACTCTTTGTACAGCATGGGTAGACCTGGAGAGTATTACACGAAGTGAAATAAGCCAGCCAGATAAGGACAAGTATCATGTGATTTCACTCACATGTGCAATCTAATGAACAAAATAAACTAATGAACAAAAGGAAACAGAATCACAGATACAAAGACCAGACTGAGGCTTCACAGAGGGTAGAAGGTAGGAGGGCTAGCTGAAAAAGATGAAGGGATTGAGCAAAAAAAAATTTCGTGCACAGACAGCAACAGTACGGTAATTAACAGAGAAAAAGAGAGGTGGAGGGAGCAGGAGAGGGTAACGGGGGACCGATGGTGATGGGAGACGTGATTTGGGGCAGTGAACACACAATACAATGTACAGATGATGTGTTGCAGAATAGTACCCCTGAAACTTACATGATTTTATTAACCAATGTCACTCCAATACATTCAATTAAAATAATGAATAAATAAATATTTAGTTATCTATTCATTAGCCAGCACATCACTGTTTTAATACCATACATTTATAATGTTTTATTAACTAATATCAGCACATCACCATATTTAACATTGGGCATGCCATTAAAAATATACTTATAATACTGACTTTCACTATTATGAATGACTTCTTTATTCTTAATTAGCGAAATGTTCATTTAATTTCTCGATACATTTTTAAATGGCCGTGATTTTATCTTTCAAAATTAGCTCTATTCTTAGAATTGGAAGATTTATATATAATAAAGTTAGTCATAATTTTTAAAATATTTGTATTATCATAGACTTATAATATGGTTATGTTTTTGGCAAACCCATAGATAAAATTTAGTAAGAAAAATTTTGTTTGGCATAGAAAAAGATAACTTTATTGAAGTGTCAAGTGGAAAAAGAATGTAATTTGTTAATAGTATTATAGTATAGTGATTAATTATATTAATTAAATTTAAGGTAAACAGAATAAAAAATCTGGAGCTGTTTTATGAATGCTCTTTGCAAATGATAATTCTAATGAGAATATATCTGTGCTTCAAGGGTAGAATAATCACTGACCCAAATCATTAAAAGAATCATTTCTAGAAGGGTTTTATTTGAAATTGTAACTTAGAAAAACAATAGCTCCAGGTGTTAAATTGAGCACTTTGACAGTTGTATTTATTTTTTCAGATAAGTTTGATGCAATTTGGTCTAGTTCAGCAGCAGCATGCTTAAGTAAAGGTGTGGATTAGGAAATGGCACACGGGCCCACTCCATACACAAGCACATGTAGTCCAATGGAAGATGCATGATTTAAGTCACTTAAGGTTTAAGTTGCCTTGTATGTAAAAAATAATAATATTACTCAAAGTAATTATTATTATAATGAGTTCGGATGAAGAATTTAGCAAACTGACCTGTCTTAATTAAACCTTTGACGTTCACTTAGTTACTAAATTATTTAAATCAGAGTTACTGGCCAGTCCTTCTTTTTATCAGCAGAGGTCATTCCCCACTAAACCCATCTCATTTGTCTTCACTTTGCTCTTTTGGGAAAACACGGTAGGCATGTTTTGTGGTGTCACAAAATTAGTTATTTATGCAAATCACAGGATCTAACATATTTGTTATATCCTCATTCCTAAGTAAACTGGGGAGGGGGGAGAGAAAAAACAAGTACAGAATTAAAATCAGTATTGTCTTAACTGCTTTATTATGTATTTTGCTTCTTTTAATGGAAAAAATAAGCATCACCCCACAGTTAAAGAAATTGTAGAGGCACAAATATAGTAAAAAAGGAAATCATGAATTTTCTCCTATTTGTAGAAACTGATGGTTTAAGTTCATCCAAAACAAACCTTACTATTTAGGAAAGAAATTCTGTCTAATGCATTTCTTTGGAAGGTATTTTTATGATATCTGTAAGAATCTGTGGGATATTTTGGACAATCTCCCCCTGTTTCTAGGGTACTGATTTCACTGTGGCTAAGCAGCTGCCTATGGCCTTGAACGAAGCAGAAGTATTGGAATGCCTTCCTGCTGTCTGCACAGACCTGTTCTCCAGTTACTGCACAAAGGAATAGTTGAATTCCACTTGGAATATAGGTATGTTTGAGTTTCAGGAAATAATAGAGTACTGTTGATTAGTTGTGAACTAGAACAAATAAGCCACAAGAGGGCATATTTTTCTTGGTTTCATCACTCTTATACAAATAAGGCTTGCCTCCATTAGGTATCAAAGGAATCCCTCCTCCTCCCTTATTTTCTTAGATGAATGCATTGTATCTAAAGTGTGCTCTAAGGGTGGAGTGGTGTTGGTATGTGGTATTAGAGAAAAGCAAACTTTAAAAAATGGTATTTTTTTCCTCATGTGATGTATAGGAAAATTGTTTATTTTTCCTTAAAATACTTCCTTGGGGATCGTTTGTTGATATAAGAACATTGTTTTTTCAAAAAAAAAGTCATTTATTTGACTTTAAACTCCTCATTCTGCAATAGCTATGTGGACTCCTATATCAGGAACAGAAAGCCTTTCCAACCTCAAGTGAATGTTCATAGACAAGGAGGTTTTCTTTTCTGAGGTCTCAGGACTTGGGCCAAAGGGGTTGGGTTGTGTTTTTATTTTTATTTTGAAGTGCATTCCGGCTGAATTTAATTATTCACCACACCCCAACCCAGCTAAGTAAATATAACCTTAAGATTCTGGCTTGGAAAGGTTTTGAAAAATAGCTGATTTTTTTTTTCTCTCCAAGAAGAGGTTCTATAGCTGGGTGCTGTATTATAGAGGGCACTGAGGAAGGAGTCAGAGGAGCTGGGTGATTATCTTGGCCTTGGTTTCCTTATGTATGACATGAGGGCTGGAAGGTCCTGAGGCTTCTCTTAACTCGGAATGTTTATGATTATTTATGATGTTATAAAAGTTTAAACCTCAGAGACATTAGTAAAGTTCTGACAGTTTTACATTTTGCTTAACTAACCATAAACTATTTTGTCTTTATTTGATGATGAGAAACAGAGATACATTTATGAGAGTTCTACATATATGTAATTAATATTGAAATAAAGACAAGAGTCAGATGTGTTCTTTCCATCACTAACCATGATCTAATGATCTTAATATGTAACTACCTAATGATCCAATGATGAGTGGATTGCCATGATCAAATGCAACAGATGAAAAAAAGTACCTGCAGTTTATAAAGGGAAAATAAATGCCTAATAAAGGATTAGGTGAGCTGCTTTCAACTCATGCCATCACTTGTTCCAATCAGACATAAACAAACGTATATCTCAGTTTTCTCATATGAGTATAACATATATCTGTCAGTACTGGTATGTTAACATGCGGGAAAACATTCATAAAGAGTATTTGTTATAAGACAGAGAAGTTTTTTTAAAACATTGTATTTATTTATTTCAGAGAGGGGAAGGGAGGAGGAAAGGGAGGGAGAAAAATATCACTGTATTGTTGCCTTTTGTGCACCCCCTGCTGGTGACCTGGCCCACAACCCAGGCATGTGCCCTGACTGGGAAATGAACCAGTGACCCTTTGATTTGCAGGCCAGCTATGAATCCACTGAGCCACATAGCCAAGGCAGAAGATTTATGTGTGACCAAGGTATGACTAGTTTTACAGAAGTCAACACTAAATGGCTTGGGTTTTAGCTGCATTTCCTTGTCTCTGTGCATAGAACTTTGCAATCTCTTTTGTCTATCTACTTTTTATCTTTAAATTCATCAAATTTCCATTTGTTTTGTGAATAGAAGACTGTACAGAGAGAAGTTGCACTACAGATTCTGTTGGAAAAGAACTACAGGCTATTACCTTCTGCAGAAAATGCAACCAAATCCGCTAAGATTTTGCTAGATTTAAATTCTGGACCCAGTAATTATCTTTCTTCTGTTTTCAGGGCAGAGGTAGCTATATGTGGAATTGAAGTCTGCAATATACCCATTCTGCTCTTACCTATCCCTGCTTCCTTCCCCTATGGCTCCCTACATAGATTGATGATTCCTGAAATTGTACAACTCAAACTTTATTATTTGGCTTCATTCAGTATTGAAATGTAATGCTCTGAGAAATAGTATATTTCACATTATCTAACACATATCTACTACCATGTAGTAAGAATAACTTACATTCTGTGAGTCCTAATGCAGATGGGTGAGAAGTGGTATGTCACAGAGGAAGCCTGGACCCTCAAGACAAGTTTACTTATTCAACAATTATTCCAAGCACCTGAAAAATACATCGTTTTCTTCTTCCTTTCCTTTCTTCTCCTCCCCCTACCCCAACGCTGATACAGCATAGCAGCATTACATAGTCCTGATAATATAGACATCTCTTTCAATATAATTAAGGTTCACTTGTTGAATCCTAAATAGTCAATCTTGGGGATAAACTAAACTGTATAATGTATTTTATTTTAACAAAACAGTGTAAATAGACTTTTTCACTGGATGTTATTGCAAGGACTCAGGCAGGACCTTAGCCCTACAGGAGAGATGACCAATTCTTTTAGAGACAGTGAATCTCAAATTCTTACAAAGGATGGTAAAACCATGCTGGTGGGATCCCAGAGAGTTAGTAGAAAATCAGAATAAATTCAGTGACTAATTAGCATCATCATATCCATGTTTTCATTAACTCATTTAATACTCAAATACTTCTTAAATACCTACCATATGCAACATGCTCTGAGAAGTACCCTGAGAATTGAAAAGCCATGGACACAGCTGAGGCCATTCATCACGACTCTGGGCTCTGCAGTTGATTCTGTCTGCTGCGTGCTCAGAGTAATTAAAAGGGTGGGAAGCACAGAACCCCATTTCCAGATGTTGTCTTCTCATGGTATGTTCAGGATGCTGAAATAAAGACAGCCTAAATGTGAAATCAGGGTACTTCAAACTAAGTCAGTTCAATACAAATTCACAGGCATTGTTTTAGGGGCAGGAGAAACAAAGACCCAAAATAGTCCACACTCTGGTATGAGATGAAGACACATGTATAAGTATATGACATACCATGAAAACGGGTTATAATAGTAGTGAAATCAAAGTGCTTTGGAAAATAGGAATGAGTGATTAATTCTGTAGGGGCTTTGTGGAAAAGGTTAAAATAGTAGCAAAAAGGAGATGTCCTTTAGTTTGAGTATATTAAGCTAGTATTGAGACAGGAGGGGAACAGGGGAAATCCAGAGTTAACAACAATTCTAGTTAAACACAATATTCTGGCCAATAAAATGACAAAATTATTAGAAAATTAATAAATAAAGGGTTTTTAAAAATAAAACTACTACTTGTGAACCCACCATGTGCAAAACCCTAAGCAATGCTGTGAGAGACAAAAGAGGTATTTTGTCCTTACAATGAGTTTACGATTTGGACCGAGGAGCAATGACATTTATAAAATAAATATATAAAAATATAGAAATTGCAAAAAACACACCAAGGGTGTGACTAATTACCAAATGAGTGGTACAACACTGAATATAAAGCATTCAGAACAAAAGTTGCTATAGATTGAATTAGCCTATAGAAAGTTAACTTTTCGTGTACCTGAAGAGGAAAATTATGGAGTTGGCTGGCTGACAGTCCAAACCAAGGTGATAGAGATGGGGCAGCATGAGGCATAGGAAAGAACCTTGGCTGGAGTTAGGAAACTTGTCTCCCTCCTACCCTGGCTCTGACACCAACCATCTGTAACTTAAAATGACTCATTTAGCTTCTGTGGCCCAAAGCTCTCTGCTGTTGAGGGGAGGATGAATGAAGAGTCTCCTTCCCCTTTTCACTTCTTCCATTGTTGCCATTGTCTGCTCACCAGCCCAAACCAAAACATCCCTTGTCATTGTCAAGGGAGCTCTGGGACCTTACAAGCTGTGCTCTTAAATCAAGCTGACAAATGCAGGACCCCATAGCTGTTTCCCCGCCACTCCAGGGTTCTACCCCAAGTCAGCTTTATGTTTGGGGCTATAAGCACGAGGTATGTGACTATAGACCTAGTTCCAATCACGAGAGGATTTACAATGCAGCTAATAAGGCCCAAGCTTTTAGGACTCATCACTTGCAGGGGCCCTTTGCATGTCCTCGAAGGCAGCCCCACAATAAACATGGTCATGGTTTTGCAAAATCTGTAGAATTAAACTATTCCTGCATTAGTTTTCTTAGAAGGTGTCACCTTCAAATTGTGTAAGTTCCAGTCTCCTGAAAATGTGGATCTACCCCTTGTCCCCATGTACTTCCAATTTACCTATTGCATGACTAAGGAGTGTACAAATCAACAAAGGAAACCTCCTAAAACAGGAATAGGTGGCATTACCCTGTTGGCCTGGTATGAGGTAAAGGAGAAAGAAGATTTACATCTTTGGGTTTGTTTGTTTCCTTCACCTTGGTCTTTCCTAGATGCTATCTCCTTAATGGGGCACTGATCTCTGTCGATCATCCCCATGCTTGCTCTTTCAGGGCCAGTGACAGTGGCCGGGGTTTTTTACATACTGAACTCAGGTATTATTTTTGAGGCTTAGAATCTTTAGAACAATCTCTGTTCTGTTTCTTCCGCAGCATGTCCTTAGAGACTTTACGGTTTTGCATAAACTGGTACCAAGTCTCCTCTGAGAGCGGGCTCCGACATCAGAGGTTGCTTTACAGAGTGCCCTGTCCGGAAAAAAAAAAAAAACATTCGGCGCGACTGGAGCTACATTTAATTCACGCTGCTGACAGCCTGCGCGCGGGCAGGGATGGACTTCTGCCGCTGGGGAGTACTGGCGTGTGCAGAGGGAGGGGGAGTCGAGGGCGGGGGGAGGAGATCGGAAGGGGAGAGGTAATCCCCGTCGTTTTGAGCATCCCCTATTTAGAAAGACTGAGTCTCTCCCAGGACAGCTGCTGCGGTCACACCACAAACTTAAAAGCCGTCCTCCCGCTCGCAGCGTGCCTTTCCGCGCCACCCTCTCCTCCCCAAAGCTCCAGCTGGTGCCTGGCTCTCCGCCGGTCCCGGAACGGTGCTCGGGAGCCAGCAGCGCCCCCTGCCTCCCGGCCCGGCTTCTGCGGCCGCCTTCTCCGCGCTCCACCAGGGCCGCCGGCGGCTCCGCCGCTCCGCTGCTCTGAGGAGCTCACGCTGGGGCTCCGGGTCACCACCTCACACGCCCTCAGCCTGCATCCCCTGCCTCTCTCCCTGAAGGGACAACGGGCAAAGACAGAGGGCGAGAAGCGTTCGCGGCAGGTAAGGCTGGTTTTGGGTCACCTGCTACTCCAGTGGGAGGGCGCGCTAGGGACCGCGGTGTTAAGCAGGGGTGACCGTATTTGGGGGTGGCTGCGGATCCAAAGTGAGGATGCGGAGCCGCGGGAAGATGACTCGTCCCGGGAAAGAAAAAAGCGCTCGGAGCAGACTGGGAGTTGGCGCGCGGGAGAACAGACGGCGAGTCCGGTGCACTGTGGAGCGGACGGCCTTTGCGCGCCGGGCTGGAGACAGCGTGGCGGCGGGGCGAGCCCGGTCTCTCCGTTGCCGGAGCCTCCTCCGGCTGCCAGCACCTCGCGAAGTTTTCCTCCCGAGACGCGCCCAGTAACTTCTCGCCGTCTTCCTGGCTTCCTGCCCCCGCCCTGGCCACCGCGGAAGGGAGCGCGTTTGAACGTGCCCAGTGGCTCTTGCCGGCTGCAGGTTCTTTTGGAGACGCGTTGGTGGGGACAGGCTGGGGAGGACTTGACGAAGGTCTTCTGCGCCCTCGCTAGTTCCTTTTCCCATTGGGCTGGGAGAGAGCTGGGAGAAGGGAGGAGGAGACCGTGGTGATTGTTTTTGTTATGGTGCTTTTGGGGAGTGATGGACGACGCCTTTTCCCTTGCAAGGGAATCGCGACGCTCCGTCGGATAGAAACTTGCATCCTTCTGGACCCAGAGGGGAAAGTTGGAATGAGAGCCCAGCCCCAAAGCTGGCTGCCTAGGAAATGCCGTTGCTGCAAACGCACTTTTGCTGGAGCGGGTCAGCCCTGGGTAGCCCTTGGCTGGGCTTGATCCTGAAAGACCCGAATTTGACTCCGGCTGGGAATGTAACCCAGTGAATTATCCCTTCTCCCCCGGGTGGTCCCTCCCGGCTCCCTACCGACCCGCCCAGAGTTGACGCGTTAATTAGCTGCCCTGGCAGCGTCGGGGCCGTTTTCAACACTGGACGATTCCCCTCCATTCCTGACTTATGTTCAACCTCGTGTGTTGAATTACTCTGCTTTGGTCCCAGCGCGGAGGGCACTTGACAGGAGGAGGAGACACCACGCTCTCGCCCGCAGACTGGAATCGAGCGGACTGGACAGGAACTGCACGCCCGACAGCTGGGGCGGCCGAGGCCCCGAATTCAGTGTTACAGAGATCGGATTTAAATGGGCGAACTTTTCGCCATTTAGACACGAGTGAAGCTGTAAATAAAAGCAAGTGCCTCTACGAGGACTCCTCTTTCTCCACCAAACTCTTTCATTTTTCCTTAGCTACTCAGTGCTGTTTGCACAAGCAAAATAAGAGAGCGGGAAGAGGGGAGGGATTTAAAATCACCAGTTTAGCAGGAAAAGGTTCTCCTCTTGAGTGTGTGTGTGTGTGTGTGTGTGTGTGTGTGTGTCGTGGGGGAGGCAGAGGGCATGGGACCCTACTGGGTCTGGTGCTGCTATTCTGTAACCCTGGCAACCGCCAGGGCGAGAGCGGTCAGAGCCTTCCGGGTTCAGCACGTGGAAAGAAAAATGTGAAGGGTGGGGAAGGGAGAGAGCCGCATGTCATCACTCCAGTGATGCCTTGCTTCTCCCGCTGTTCCGAGGCCAGACAGCAAGGAGAATGAGTAGGAAGGGTTGGGTTTGGAAGACAGCAGCCCCAGGCGGGAATTGCTTTAACTCTGTCCAGCTTTGGAATCGCTGAGGTGCAGCTAAAGCTGGTCAGAGAAGCCTTCACTGACAGACTACAAAGTGATGGTCCAGATCGGGGAGATGGGAAAAGACCTTGGCCCTGGGAAGAGAAAGGCCAGGAAATACAGGAAGGTGATGTGGGAAGAGATAAGAATAGGGTCAAGAGGTAACTGAGAGACAATAACACAGCGCTGATCTGGACTGGCAACATTTTAAATGGAATTTGCCCATTTATGGAGTGGAAATTTAGTGGAGAAGGAAAGGGACATTTATCAAACATTGCATCTCAGGTACTTTGTATGTTATCATACAATAATAATTATTATTATTTCTACCAATACGACACAAGATGACATTATTCATTCTCTCTCTCTAAAAAAAAAAAAAAAAAAGCAAAAAAAGCAGTGCCCTGGCTGGTGTGGCTCAGTGGACTGAGTGCCCGCCTGCGAACCAAAGGGTCACCAGTTCCATTCCCACTCGCGGCACATGCCTCGGTTGCCCGCCAGGTCCCCTTTAGGGGGTGAATGAGAGGCAACCACACATTGATGTTTGTCTCCCTCTCTTTCTCCCTCACCTTTTCTAAAAACAAATAAAATATTTAAAAAAAATTAAAAAAGAAAAAGAAAACAAGCAGATACAGGGTTGGAAATGGGTGATGTCCCATTTTGGCTCTTTGAATATTAAAGAATCATAATTATTAAAAATGATGTTGATGGTTTGGGGAATAGAGCAGTTATTCTCATTTTAGAGTTAAGAATAATGAGATGTAAAGGTGTTAATTTATGTATCCAAATATAAGCTAGTAGGGGGCTGAGCTGAGTCTGGAACTGTTTTCAGACATCTTTCCACGACCCAACTTAAAAGAAGGACCTTTCTAAGATCAATATGCCTTTGTATCTGTATATTATAATCTACAAGGGAAGAACATCCGAGTAATGGATTAAATGGAGTCCATGGCTGAGGATTTATGTAGAGGCCACATCAAGTCTGCAAGCCAGGAATCATATATACATGATATTTATAATCTATATTTATCCATATCTTATTGTAGCTTATATGAATGATTAGTGGCTTTAATAATGTTTATAAAGGATAAGTAAAAAAACATATTTTGTCAAATAGTAACCCCATGTTCATGCTGAGAAAATTTTCTGAGATTAATGAAGTTTTCTTTGGTCTACTTATTGCCTTCGTGACTTGAATACCTAAAACCTTACTTCATATTTCAGCACCATTGGTTCCCCTTTGTAACAGTCTGTTGCCTATTCACTTAGGAGGAGTAATGATTTGACTTCTGTTACCTTCCTTTCTGAGAAAAATGTCTGGCAATGCAAAATGTTTTGGAATTATCAGGAAGCTATTATCAACACAGAAGGAAGTAAAAGTAAAAAATAGAGAAATAGTTATGTGGCTTTTCTTTTGCCTTCTTTCAGAATTGTCTTCATAGGTACATCTTAGTTAATTAATTTGCTTTGCATTTTTGCATGGGGAAAATGCACAAAGATAAACTGAATTTTTAATCTATTTGTGTGGAGGGGCTGATAAGGTTGGGAGTGAGAATTATTTTTGGTGTCAAGGAAGGTCTATAATGTAAACAATTATGAAGGCAGAGGAAGTACACGTAGTGTTTCCAATGACAGACTAACAAGTCAGCTCCATGTTTGAACTTGTCATTGAGCTAAATTACTCTGAATTCTTTTCCAAAACTAGAAAAAATATATTGTTTGGGGCTGGAATTAAATTAAGATAGCACCTTTGCAACAACTTTTGAAGTATTTTGAAATTTAAGTATTGATGTTACACTTAAATTATTAAACATGAATAAATACAAATTATTAAAAACAGATAGTTAAATGCTTCCCCAAACTAGATGTATAATGAAGTATACTGTTCATACTTAGATTTGAAATGATTTTGCTGATTTTAATCTCCATCAATATTTGATCCTTTATCTCCACATTAATAATATTTAATAATGTCTAATAGTCATGAATCAGGATATCATTAACCAACTTTTTAATCTTCCAGTGGAAATTTAGGTTCTTTGCTCATTCTTTTGCAAAGCTCAATAAGCTATACATATTACCCTTCCACAGAAATATATGAAATAAACCAAGAATTAAGTGACCAAAGGTTTATAGATATGTCTGCGTGTTCCCGAATCTATCTTCCCTCTGAAGCTGTGGTGTCCTCTGCTTCAGAAATCAGGACGTACTTTATGCTCCTTGTTTTTTCTATTGGGCTTTTAAGAAAACTTCAAACTGTTACGTTTTTAAAGCTGGTGGTTAATAGTATTTCTGTTAGTGAGGTTTACTAGCAAATCACAAGAAAATGAAAATATTTGCTCTGTTTTTCTAATTAAATATAGTTAAGGATCACTAAGTGGGACTATTACTACTGAGAACAAAATCAGTAAAATAAGCAAAAAGTCTAAATTATTGAACATCTTAAGAGAAATATAGTACTATTGCTTTATGGGAAATGAACAAAATGATGTGGGTTTATGAAGGTGACATTATTAATCTACCATCAGAAAAATGCTCAATTTATTTTTCCTATATTAATTATTCATTTTACTAAGTCTTCCACTTACCCAATATCTTGCATATGCTAAATAGCTTTTAGGGATTATGATGCCATATTTATTCTAGAAATGAACCTATATAAGCTGTACCTAATAACTGAGATACATTTATTATCAGTGTGTATGAACTGCTTAAAAACAATGTCCAGAAAAATAGATATCGTATTAATTTGCTTAAATAGGAGGCTTTTTTTCAAATATTGAGAGCTGGGCCCATGCCTGATGATGTAATAATCTCAAATTATTTCTGAATCGTCTGGTTTTCTTGGATGAGATGTATAAGCTCAGTGTTAGGCTCTCACTCCCCTTCGTTGTCTTTTATCTTTATTCTAAAGACCAGTCCATACATTTGCGATTAAGGCATTCTTGGGTTTTAGTATCTGTTGTTGCTTTTAGGTAAATATTTGCACTCCAATTCTGAAGTGATTGTTCTCTGAAAGTAAGAAGTGTTTCCTAAGGTGAAAGTGAATAATACTTTTATTTGGAGGAACACTTTCAATTTTGAAATATAACACGTCATTTCAAAAATAAATATTTGGAATACTCAGAATTCTGAGTTTACTTGTAATACTAAATGCTGGACCAATAGAAGTTAATACTAATTTGAGTTTTCTTATTGGAATGGAGTGTGTATTGTTTTGTAGTTCTTTTATTATTGCAGATATAGTTCATTACAGATATAGTTTTTGTTACATATATAGTTCATGATAATCACTAAAAACTAGAAAATACAGGTAAGTGTAAAGTAGAGAAGTGTTAGTAAAATTTTATTCATAAATTTACTACATACAAAGATATATATTAATTCTTAGTTAAACATGAAATTTATTTTTCAAATGCACTTTATATGTGACACTTAGTGCCTAGATCTCTGTTTCTAATACCGAACCAGGGATCTCTGGAGAGATGCCTGATTCTAGGTCTGGGGCAGGAACTATACAAGGTGATCCTCAATCATCTTGTAGTGCCAAAAAATTGTGCTCAAATCATATACATATGCACACACACCACCATCATCACATGCATACAACGATAGAGGTATATCAAAGAGACACAGGAATTAATTTCCAGAACTCCCTGACCAAAGCAGGAACAATTTAAACAAAAAAGTAGTATTGATTGATCCAAAATTTAAAATAAATATGTATGAGACTATGAAAATATAAATAAATGGGGAAGAAAAGAGAAACCTCCCATGCAGTAGAATTTAAAATAATATGTAGCTACTCTGTCCTCAAGGAAGAGGAGCACAATTTTCTACTTCTGGTATGTGAGGTGAGCGTGGTTACTTCCTCCAAAAAGTACAGCATGGAAAGGGGGGGGGGCGTCCTTTACAGTGAATAAGCCTGTGCAGCACTATCTCAGCCAGATGGTCGAAGTCAACATTAACAGTTGTGAAGCAGGTTGATAGTATGTGCGCTCGATATGATGGGATGAAAATGGCACGTTATTTCTGCAATCTTTCTCATAAAACTCCTAACCCCGATAACTAAGAGAAAAGTATCAGACAAATTCTAATAGAGGGGACTCCATTGTATACTTGACCATTACTCCTCCAACCTGTCAAGATCATCAAAACCAAGGAAAGTCTGAGTTAACCATCAAAGGCAAGTGAAGCCAAAGAAACACAACTAAATGTCATGTGGCATCCTGGATGGGATCCATGGAAGGAAAAAGAACATTAGATACACAGTAAGAAAAATCGGAATAAACTATATACTATAATTTAAAATATATCAGTATTTGTTCTTTAATGGTAACAAATGTCCATACTAATATAAAGTGTAAAAATAATAAGAGAAACTAGGTGTGGAGTGTAGAGGAATTCTGTACTATCTTTTGAATGTCCTGAAAAATAAAGTGTATTTTTAAAAATTAGGTTTCGAAACATACAGATTAATCATGGTGAAAAATTATATAAAAGGTGAATATTTCTCTGGTCAGCAAGATTAATATCATTTAATTAAATTCTTACTTTATGAGGGGTGACCCAAAATATCCCAGAATTTATTTATAAACAATTGTGTATTTATTTTTACATGTTTAAAGTTGAGCCATCTTCAAAGAACTTTCCATTTGATGCAATACACCTACAGAGATGTTTTTCCGCTACTCAAAATAGTTTCGGAACTCATTGATTTTGATGCCTGTTAGTGCTGCTTCTATTTTTTATTTCACCTCTTCCACATCAGCAAAACTTTTTCCTTTGAGGACTTTTTTATTCAGGGAAACCAAAAAAGTCATCTGGGGTGAAAACAGGTGAGTAGGGAAAGTGGGGAATGGGGGTTATGCTGGTTTTGGTCAAAAACTGCTGAACACTTAGCATGCCATGGGCAGGTGTGCTTGTAAATCACTCATCATGAAATGGGCAAAGGAGTTGAAAGAGTCTTCAAAAAAAAAAATTCACTGAAGCCAAACGCAGCCTCTCACAACAATGCCAGCTGGTACACTAATACAGATAGATTCTTAGAACACTCACCTAGTGGCGGAATCCTGTACTACAAGATTTCCCACCCTCCAGAAGATAATTCTGGCTTCTTTTGGGTCCCCCCTCATATTACCCTAGTTCAAGGTACTATTATTTTGCCATTTTTATATTGTTGGTGCTAAATGTAATTAGATATTTTCATAATAAACTCATATTTTTAGTGACCTGTTCTCATATTACTTACTTTTCTAAATGTATTATTTGGATTCCTAAAAATGTCCAGATCACTATTATTATAGGTATTCGTGCAAAGGAAGCTATATGTTAGTCATGTCCTATAAATCAATCTTAAATATTAAAAGAGAAGGCAAATATTTTTTCTACTTCTTTCTTTGCTATTTTATTGATATTGACAAGATCTATCATCAGTACCAGATGTCTTCATGTATAGATGATGATTATGCTTCCAAAATTTTTGCCAAAATGGCTCAGTGACTGTTTATTCTTTTTTCCCCTCTTTGAATCTCAAGGAATCTACTACATTAAGTATGTTAAAGATTATTTCCTATCAAGCATTATATGCATCATACACATATCACTGTTACTTTGGAAATTAAGTTTACCTAGTAGTCCTCTACCTTCCACCAAATTTCTAGAAGCTGTATGCTACAGCCAAAGTAGGATGGGCAGGAAATAAGGGTTGCCATTTTTCTTTCTACCTATTTTATGTTTTCTAAAAGCTTTCCCTCACTCTACACAGATAATTCCTTTCTCTCTGTGTGTATATATAATATATATGTATATTATATATATACACATAAGCATATATAAATCTCATTCTTGCTTGTTTCAAATTGTTGCACATTTTTTTAAAATTTGAGATTTACTCTCTTTTAGTAAGCTCTTCTTTCAGTTGTACCAAAAGTCTTGTCATTTTACCTTTTTTATCTCAGCTCTTATACAAGCTGATGTCTTATTTTTTGTTACCTCACATTTATAATTATTTAAGTTACCTGATTCTGTACTTTGCAGTTAACTACAGTTTCTGCTGAATTTGTGTTTTATTGGGGCAATTGTTAAGAAATTTAGGTGTTTTTTTCTTTAGTTTTTAGTTTGTAGAGTCATATCATAAAATATTTCAGGGACCTGTTCAGGAAAAGTTATGGAACCTGATCCCAGGACATGTAACTAAAAGGCCTTCTTTTGGTGATGCCCCACTGAGTTCCCTGAAACAATGAAATTGTCTGAGAAAGACTTTAATCGCTGTGACTAATATGCTTTGTACTCACATTGGAATCTTAGATTCTGGGTTTTCTTTTTTGTTACACAAAAGAATTTAACAACTTGCTTTTTAAAAAAGAGATTGTGTCAGCCCTGGCTGGTGTAGCTTAGTGGATTAAGCGCGGGCCTGTGAACCAAGAGATCACGGTTCGATTCCCAGTCAGGGCACATGCCTGGGTTGCAGGCCAGTTCCCAGCAGGGAATGCACAGGAAGCAACCATACATTCTCCCTCTCTCCTTCCCTTCCCCTCTGAAGATAAATAAATAAATAAAATCTTTAAAAAAAAAAAGAGATTGTGTCTACAGTTATTTAACTCAATCAAAGAGAGGAATGAAAACAAATAGAATATGCTGACCAAAACCTTTTAAAGTGTATACCTAGCTTGTATAACAGAGATATGTGCAATTGACACTTTTGCATTTTTTCTTCCTGCCAGTAAAATTTTAAGTAGTCCTGTTTTATCTCCTATTAATATATTTTCAAGTAATTGATGGCTAGTGAATTCATAATTATAACTGTAGAGTTGTTTTTAAAAATATCTTTGTTAATGAAAACAATCATTTCAAGTGTTATCAATTTTGAGTTTTAACCTTCTACATTAGAGAAAAATTCTTTAAATAGTAGCATATTGCGTACTTATTAATTTTACCCTTGATAAATATTTTGATTAAAAGTTCACTCTTTTGGCCACATTAGCTTCTATCTTATGTGTTCAGTTCATATCCAGTCTCGTTAGTGCGTTAGCAGTTGCTTCTGAGCAGGTTGGCGGAAGGTTAAGTAGCCAGACTATTCCTTCTGCAACAGTGTTTGCACGATGAAGTAGTGGAAGATGAGTTATTTGTAATTTTAAAATGGGAAGTTAATACAAGTCAAGATTATCATATCAGCTTTTGAAGTTAAGATTTGTATCACCTGGGAAGTAGCTGTTCAAAAGCATTTCTACTGGATATGCCGATGAGAGAATAGCATTTCTCTTTCTTTGGCTTGATTCACATTTCCCACAGCCATGGGGATTGTTGTCTCAGACTACACTGTGATGAGGTCTGGCAGGAGTGTTCGTTGTGCAGGTTTTAGAAAGGGCAAGTTTTTGGCAGGAGCAGCTTGCATAGAGAAGGAATGCTGTGCTCACACATGTGCACTCAATAAACCCTTCAGAAAGCTCGGGCTAACATGCTACAGATACCTCTCTCCACCCTACCCCGGCTCTGCATGGTGATTATTATTTAGAAACCTTCTTTTTCATGTGTCACTGTCACACAGGCCTTTTCATATTCCAGGAAATGGTCCTTTTGATTCATATTTCAAAAGTTATTAGAGTACTGTGAGTAGTCATTTCATATCCTGTACACTTGCACTTGAGGTTTATTAAAAATAACAATTACATTCAGATCCGCATTCTCCTAGTATTTATCAGTCACACAACCATCATCTGTACAACAGCCAATAATCATCCTTTTATATATTTGTAACTCTTGGTTATTCCTGATAATCAGAAATAAAGTTAGAGGTTTCCCTTTTTCCTTATTGTATACAAGCAGTATTGAAAAGTGTTTAAGTAGATAATGTGTTAGGATGAAAAAAAGTCTTGTAAATCCTTGCATTAATAAAAATTACAATCCAGTGTCAACCACGTGGGCCAACAACCTCTGCAATCTTCCTTCATGGGGCATTATTGGCTGTGCTGACTTCTCTTTCATTTGGAATAATTTTGACTTTTATTTCTACCTCCTTTCCTGGCCCTCAGATGATGCCCACTCTGCGTGCCAGCCTCTCATACCTTCACTAAATTTTGCTTCAAAAAGTGCTTTTCATGCCGTCTTTCCACCTGTCCTTAATCTTCCACAGCTCCTAATAACTCTTACCCTCTCTTACTTCTAGTATCACAAGGCTAAGGTTCTGAAGAATAGGAACCAAATGGTTGTTACTTCCACATCTTTCTCCATATTCTCATAGCATGTGACCAAGTCTCATACATAATTAATATGCAATCTCTAGTGCTTTAGTTGAAATTAATCCATTTGGACTCCATTGCCTCTGTTTTTTCCTCTTGTGACTACTTTGGATATATATTTTATCACAAGGTCTATTTCACGCATGTATTTATCATAAAGGTTATTTCACACATATTCATATTACTCTTGATGGCTTTCTATCTCTAATTCCCTTTTCATCTTTTCTTTAATTCAAGAACTATTTATAGAGTGCCTGTGATGTGCTGGGCACCATAAAAGTCACTGATGTAAGACAGATCAAAAAACCTGCTTGCTACCCTGAAGGAGACAATTATAAGAGGGTTCATTATCATCATGGGTCAAGTTAGTCTCTTTGTGATATTAAATCTAATGAACACAAGACTCTGTTTATAGTCTTGGTCTTTTCTCTCTACAGCCTTTTGATGAATCATATCATCTTCCCTAACTCTGCTTGTATCTATCTGGAGATGGTGCCCAGAACGTTATCCCAACCCTGACTTCTCTCTCAGGTCATTTATCTTACCACACCATTACAACACCTGTGTGTTAGTCCTCATTGCTCAATACTCTATAAGGAGGTCACTGTGGTAACTGAAAGTCTCAGAGTCTGATTTGTTTAACGTTATGCTGGACCTTAAAGTGTGGGAAGCAACGTGGTGCAATGCTAAGACTACAACAGCAGACAGACAGCCCAGGCTCAGATCCTGGCTCTGTCACCTCTTAGCTGTGTGATTCAGACAAATGACTTCACCTTTCTGCATCTGTTTTCCATCATATAACTGGGGTTTCATGGAAGTCCTAATCTTATAGGGTTATTGTGAGGAATACATGGGCTAACATAGGAAAGTCAATGCTGTATGGCACGTTACAGCACCTGTGTGCATATCATCTTTGTGCACAGATTTTGCATATTGCACATAGATCAGATTCTCAGGCTCTCTACGCACTGCTCTGTGGCCTTCTTGTTTTTCATATGCTGAGTTCTGTTCACCTCATTCAAAGGTCTGTCCTTTGGTGACCTCCCCCAGTTACATTCTTGGATAAGAGAATGCTACTTTAGAATTGACTGCTACCCACCTCCTTCTTTTGCACACGTGTGTTTAAAGAGACATAATTTCAGTAACACTATCACAGACCATGGTAGAGTGATGTGAAGGAGAATCCGTGTCAAGGAACCCTTCAATGCTAGTTACCACAGAAGCAGCAACTAATTTTGGAGGCTAAACATCAAGTGATACAATTCTTAGGTGCCACATCTAAATTTCCTGCATATTTCTTGGCATGCCACCATTCTTCTTTCGCTGTCTAACTCTTGGACTTGTAACACTGCGTGTTTACTTGCTGAAGTGCCCCATCCCCAAATAAGCAGTACAGATTTGTTCAGCAGCTCCCCAGCTTTTTTCACCCAGTGCACAGATATTTTTTATCCTTCCAACATAGGCCTGCTGTCATTTGGATCCTCATTTCTGCCACTGACTTCCACTGTTAAGTCACTATCTTGTCCCTGTAACTCTCCTAACCAGGTATTGTTCTTGACACTTCTCATTAATTCTCTGACTATTCTTTGGTTTCAGAATATTCTATTTTAGTTCCCTTTATAAGAAAACGTAGGGAAATGAGTGACCTAATTCACCGTTCACCACTTGAGGATCTGGAAATATTCCCAGAAACATTCTCCTGTAGTACCGTCTCACGGCCAGGGACTAAACTTTCTCTAGACGATTTACCAGTGTTGAACTTTTCCTACCGGAGCTCTTCAGCTGTGGAGAGAGCTGGGATTCCTCACTCCCTGAATTTGGGCTTCAGGGGATCTTGTAGAAACCTGTAGTACAGAACTTGTATGATCAAGTTGGATAAAGGAAGCTAAGCCCTCATCTCTCAAGGAGGAAATTTAGGAAGAGCCCAGAGATAAGTGAGTAGCTGCTGCTTCTAGGTGTGAGCAACCTAACACGCAAGGAGCATCTGCATCCCCTGCTGCCTCCTCTGCTCGGCAGTTCTCCAGACCATAACTAACAGAAGCAGCAAGTGTGCTAGGTTATTGAACTTAAAGGTCACTTTAGCTTCTGAGTAAGTGGAAGTGAAACTGAATAAAGTTCTAATTATTTAATGGGAAAATATTTTTCTAATGCCTTTCTTGGTATTATTTCAGATTAGTCTATTCTCATAATTGTTACCCTTTTTTTTAAAAATTTTTTTTAAACGTGAGCTTTTTTTAAAAATTTTTTTAAAGACTTTTATTTTATTTTTAGAGAGGGGAAGGGAGGGAGAAGGAGGGAGAGAGAAACATCAATGTGTGGTTGCCTCTCATGTGGTCCCCACTGGGGACCTGGCCTGCAACCCAGGCATGTGCCCTGACTGGGAATCAAACCTGCGATGCTTTGGTTCACAGCCCGTGCTCAATCCACTGAGCTATGCCAGCCAGGGCTAATTGTTACCCTTGCATATGAATATTGATCAATATACCTTGTATTAATCATAATTTGTAAATGTTTTCTTACAGCTGCAAATAAATAGATGTAAATTGGCGTCAGATGTTTTGTTTACCTTTTCATATGCAAAGATAAAATGTATATATTTAATGTATAATATACAGTGTATATATATACCTTCAGCATGTTGCAAGATTCTTAAAGATAATTTTGTTAGAGCAAGTCAACAGAAGAAAAACGGTTTTAAAGACTAGAACCAGGAGTCAGTTTAGTTAGTTTTGCTTTCATAAATTCACTATAATTCCTATCAGTCTTTTATTACTTTAGTGAGTAAATATTTGTAAACCTGCTGGCGTCTCTCTGATGGTATTTTAAGTAAAGGAGATAATTGATACTACTTTTCTAACTAGTTTGCTGGAGCTTTTTAAAATGATTACTTTCAGGTGTCATGATGGGGACCAGCCAGGCTAGTAGTGGGTTTTCTAGGTGGTTACAGAGTCACTAAAAAAAAGGTGATCTGGGCCAAGGTAACGACTCTTGTTCGAGGTCTGTAGCCCAGGAATGAAGGCAGGTGGGCAAGGAGGAAACTCACGGGGCCAGTCCTGCAGGTCCCCATTTCTGTCCCTCTGTAATTCCTGGGTTGGATCTGACTGCTCCTTGTCGAGCTGTCACCCCTTCCCCTGTCTTGTCCTTCCACTATTGCACTTTGCCCCCAGTTCTGTTCTTTTTCCTCAGCAGACCTGGCCTGCCCTGACTGGGAATTGAACTGGTGACCCTTTGGTTCACAGGCCAGCAATCTAACCACTGGGCTACACCAGCCAGGACAATGTGAGTATTAAATGAGAAAATGCAAATAATGCATTTCTCCCAGTGCCTGATACCATTGTTATTAATAAATAAACACTAAGTATTGATTTCTTCTCACCAGTGCACATTAGGTATGTTGTACTGGTTGTGAAAGCCTTAAAGTACCAAGGCACAGGCTGGATTATATTCCATAGGCAACTGGGAACCAATAAAAGTTTCAGGAAGACAAACCTAGGAACAATTTTCAAGGAGACCAATTAAGAGATTTTTCATAGGTGTAATAATAGCTGGACTAAAACAATGGTGATGAAAATTGAATTTAAGGGTACCAGAGCAATACAAAGCTTTTATATCAGACTTTTACTACTTATGTGTGTATTTCCTGATTTTGCATAGTTATATTTGCACAGCATTGTTATTATTATGGGAGTTTCACACTTCACCTGACGTAGAACTGTTTTATCTTCTGCTCAGAACCTAGGTATGTTTACCATCAAACTTTCTTGTTGATGGTATACTTTTTGAAAGGGGTATACATTGTTTCCAGAATTCACAATGAAACAAGTAATATCTTTCCACATATAAGGTCTGAGGCAAGGTTTGATTCCAGCAGGATATAGAATACCTCATGAATTTTTTTCCTGTTAAAGGAAGTTGAATATTTCAGGTTACTAAAATAATCTTTAGATATAGAGGATGGAGAGGAGGAATAAACAACTTTCAGGCAGATGTCAGGTAGAAACCAGTGACAATCTTAGCTAAATGTCTGTGAAATAAAATAGTGAATCCTTATTCTTGTTGTCATATATGTTTAACATGTACTGCTTCTGCTGTTCATCTTGAATAGAGTTCCTTACTTAAAAAAAAAATCTCTTGGTATCTTGTCCATTTTTCAAAAGCTAATTCAAATTTGATCTTCATCAGGATAACATTCAGAAAACATAAGTTCAGTAACTTATTTTCACTGTCACATTCACATTTTATAATAAATCACTTTAACTTATAAATATTTTATAGGGATACAGTATATCTATATCTATATCTACCTGTATATCTGTATCTATACCTAATCTATCTATATCTATATCTCTATGTCTATGTCCATGCCTATGTCTATGTCTGTGTCTAATCATCTATCTCACTAACAAACTTCCAGCTTCTTAAGGTAGAGACGTGTCCACATCTTGACTTCATTCTCCTTGACACCTATGATAACAATCAAACTTTGCTGATTTGTAATTGCAGATGAAAGAAATAGAGGCATAAGAGTCAAAAATAAGATCCTGAGTTACATGTAGCATTAGGAAGATATTTCATTTGAATTAATAATGACTAGATAATTTAGTTATTCTTTTTGTTTTAGTTAGAATCAGAAAATCTTAGAGTGATTTTCCCTCTGTCAATCAAAGGCATCTAAAATAAGCCTCATAGATAACAGTAATTATATAATGAAAAAATGTTCCCGTGCTAGGATGAACTTTTTATAGCCTTCTGTACCATTCGGTTAATGAGCTGTAGAAGTATTCCAAGTACTCTACTTTCCACCTTGCTATCAGTTCATTTAGACATTAGGTTATCTTCATTCAAAAGAATGTTCAGAACAAAAACTACATTGTGAAAGCATCAGACAACTCATTTGTGTTCAGAAAATAGTATTCCTAAAGTTTCATTTTATAGTCTAAATATATTGAAATTGTACATCTCCAATATAGAATTTTGGAATTTTGTCAACATGGTGTACTTTGCTAAAATTTTAACAGAAATAGTAAGGGTTCTTGTTTGTTTCCTTCTTTTTTTTTTTTTTTTGTTTAATTCCAGGCCTTGGAAATAATCATTATGTAAGCCTGAAAAATTGTTAGTTTAAGAATGTCTACTTGGAAATACTTCTAATTAAGAAATAATAAATAGTAAAATAATTTTTATCTAGTTTGTCTCCTAGACTCATGATATTTCAGAATTTAAAAAAAAACCCTGAGAGAATATTTAGTCCAATTTTTTTTTAAATTTTACAGAGACGGTGGAGGATGAAGTAATGTGAATTCTCCTCGCCTTTGTTACCACCCTCTTTTCTTCCTTGCCTCCCTCTCTCTTCTACTTCCTTCTTTAAACATGAAAGAATGTCTATATTCTAAGATGGGTGCTGATGGAAGAATGGCCCAATACTTGGGTAATTTATGCTATGAGTCTATAAGACACTACTTGTAGTGTGTTCAGAGGCATGCATCTGAATAATCACAAAGTTGAGATTATAACTGAAGTCTCTTTGCTCCTAGAAGGACAAAAATCCTACTTCTTATTGATGTGGACACCAACAAGAAAGATTCATTTGATGTGATCCCAAGGAAAGAATTTATCTTCTGAGATGAACTTGCCATGGTCAACCAAGAGCCCACAGTTTATAAGTAATAATTGCCTAGCGGACATTTGCCGACAGGGACTTCTTACATACTCTGTATACAAGGACGGACCTCAGACTGAACTCTCTGCTTCCTTCACTGTGCCCTACTTGTTTATGCTGCCTGGAAGCCCTGGTTTCGTCTTTCTACTGAAGGACTGAGACCTTCCCTGAACAGTCAGAACAGTTTGGGTTCCTCATTTACATAAAACTGACCTAAGTGATAACCTGGTGGGATTTTTGCTATTGCTATAAAAGACGGCCTCTCCTTTGTCTCCGTGGGACACCATTTAGGTTGCTACCTGAATCTGTGTCTCCTAGGCTGCAGTTCCTTTTTTTCTCAAAGATGCTTTTAATTTTTTATTACAGTCAAGTTAATTTTGGTTTACACTGATGTCGGCAGATTATTTAGAAAATAAATCTAATGTGTTCTACCAGAATTGTTGACACTCAGGTTCAGGTAAGGTGACAGCTACTAATGACATAATGATGACCATTTCTGAAAGAACAAATTAATTTTTTTATCTTATAAACAAATCTCTATTCTGCTTATAATCACCAAAGCTATAAAGCTGCCCCATGATATGGTCTTTACCTAGCTGTTATGGATGGGGCGAGAGAGACCTGAGTTAGACTCCCTCCCCTTCTTTGGTTCTTGTATGGCTGGCAAGAGAATAATTCAATCCAGAGACAAACACATATAGTGGAAATGACATAGCAGTTTATTTGTGAAACACACACAAGCACAAAGCTGCAAGTAGGCACCCAGCTAGTCTGAATGTCCCACCTATAGAGGAACTCAAGTTGTTAGTAAGTTTGTTAGTAAGTTACTGAGTTTGTTCTATATGCTTGAATGGAGGCTACGAGTGGGTACTTACTAATCTAAGTACACTGATTGTTGGGGTTCAGGGGTTCTATACCTCAGCTGGCTTCTAGGTTCCCACTCCTTCCCCTTGGGAATAATGTACAGCTACAAATGCTTTTTTTCTCAGCTAGTAAAGGCTCTTTGTCTTGGTTAGTGAAATTGTTACAGAGGCCCCCTTTCCCAGCATAGGGCCCCTCTTCCTCCTGTGCAATTCCCACTTGTGATGTTCAGAACACCCAGCAATCTTAGTAAGACTGTTACAGAAGCCCCTTTTCTCAGCAGTCTCAAGGACTCTCCCCTCCTCCTGTGCTGTTTTTCGATGCTTGGGACACCTGGCAATCAGATCAAACTGAGCCCAGGACTGCTGAGTCAGTTGGGGAGATCGGTCTTCCTTTTGCTTCCAGACTCCTGCATTAAGTTCTTTGTGAGATTGTAATGGTGAGGGCCCTGCCTTTTTCCCCCTCTGGCCCCTCATTCCTAGCTGCTACCTAACATATCTACTTTTCATTATAGAAAGAGAACATTTATAAATGTGTACCTTTTATTAACACTTCATAATTTTCTATCTATAGATTTACATATGTACACTCTTATATATGCTTATATCTGAAGAAGAACAGAATATGTCCTCCCAAAATTTTTGGCAAAAGGATTATCTTGACTTGATTATTTTTTTAATTTTTAAAAATATTGATGAGAGAGAGAAAAACATTGATTTGTTGTTCCAGTTATTTATGCATTCATTGGTTGCTTCTTGTATGCGCCCTGACCTGGGATGCACCCTTGGCGTAGATGGACAATGCTCTAACCAACTGAGCTACTGGGTCTGGGCTTGACTTGGTTATTTTTAAGAAATAGTGCACACAGGAGAAGCTCTGAAAACCTCATAGAATTTTCCCTTTTGTAAAATAAATTTACATTTACAAGGGAAATCTCCATTTGTAAGGGTGTCTTTCTCTGTCCCTACAAATGGATGACTAAATCTTTAGAAACCCCTACCTCTGGAGAAGGCAAGCAATTTAAATTTGCATAACAATCATACTCTTGTTTTATTATGCTTTTCCTGATACATTCCCATAACTGACTCCCCGCCCCTCCACATCTTCCTTTGTCTTTAGCTGAAGAAGGTATTTAAAGTGATGGTTTGGGCTCTTTGGTGGGTTACTGAGTTTTTCTGGGGCTCCCAGGTATAAAGGAGGCATATATGTTGTAAACATTTTTTATTACAGAGGTTCTCAGCCAAGAACCTAGAAGAACCTAGAAGGGTAAAGGGGAAATTATTTTTCCTCACCTACAATCTAAGCATATGTGTACATATATGTCTATTATACAACATATTATTATTTTAATATGTCTATAATTATATATAATATATATTAAATATAATCATATATGCTACATATGGTTACGCATACTTCATATTATATATAGGATATAGTTTTACATGTATATATTTGTATATATATCTATATAGATATATAGAAATATAGATATACATCTCTCTATATATCTCTATATATCCATGTAGATATATATATAAAGATTAATGTGTTAGATGATAGATATTAGGTGATAATATAGTTTTGGAAACATATTAAATACATTCTTTAAAACTTATTAAGAAATATTCAGTACTGGAGCAAAAGAGGGAAATCCTATAGTCTCGAGTAAAGCAGTTTTCATAACAATAAACATGAAAGCACTCAGAGAATCAAACTCTCCCCTCAGTTGTAACACTCACCCCTTGAGATGGCCTGTTTTCTTTCTGTGTCCCCCATTATAATGTAAGCTTTATGAAGGCTGGAATACGTCTATCTTGATCACTATGTTATCACTGTGGTGCTAATAATTACATGATAGATGCTCAGTAATAAGTATTAAATGAATGGATGATTCTTGTGTAGAAGGAATGTGTTTATGAGTTTCCTTTGTGATGCTCCTACCGGTTTAGGGCATTCAGGAAGATTCTCCTGGACAGTTTGGAGAGTGTGAAATCTTTGATTTGCTTTCTCTTTCTTATTTGAGTTGATCATCTGACTTACATTGTTATCTATCAATTTTAGGAAAACTTTATCATTCAAGAAATCTAAACCAGAGACAGATTGAAGGCAACTTGCACTCATGCACATTCTGTATAATTCATTTGTAAAGAGAGACTTTTGGTAGTAACTCAGTTATTTAAAATTAAAAAAATAGATCATACTTAAACATTGATAAAACGTGTTAAGCAGTATTTGCTGTTAAACATTCCTTGTGTAATTTGTTCTGTGTAGTTTGTAGAAAGAATGAAACTCTCTTAGGATTGGTATCTAACTGCACCTCTCCCCCCTCAAAATGTTAAGTATGGTGTAGATTATGTGGGCAGATGGGTCATTTTGCATGTTTTTTAAAGAAAAGAGACAAACAAAACTCTGGTTCGAGATGCTGTCAAACAATACCCTCTGCAAACACATTCATGTCGACAGCACGCGGCATGGCTTTTGGTTTGCTGTTTGTAGCCCTTTGTTTGTAGGAGTTACAGACTCACCTAAAATGTTACCACTGTCCATTTATCATCTGGGTGTGAACCAAAAAGCAGATAACATTTTTTTTACACAATATCATACTTTCTTGATGTGGTCACTTTTAATAATAGAAACCAAAGGAAACATTTCCCGAAGTGTGTATCATAATTCTACCAGGAAGCAGATGTACAGTCTTATTTTCATCTTAATCATGTATTTATTTATTGCATTACATCTTTCAGTTGTGCATATTTTCCTGTAGAGGGAAATTCCATCCTTCCTGGAATAAAAATCACCAAAGTTTTATGTTTTGTTTTGTTTTTTTTTTAAATCTGGGGAGTTGATATAAAAACACATTCTCCCTTTTGTATGTATTAGTTTTTTGATTCCATCTTTACATAGGTAGAGCTTGAGTGCTTATAACTCTTATTGAGGTTATTTCTGAGATATCATAAAGACAAATCCAGGGAAAAAAGACGAATCTAGGAAATTTCAGGGGGAAAATCACATTCCTACTAAAATGCAAGCAAATGGATTTCCAACAAGAGCATCAACTTTATAGAAAATTATATCATATAAAAGTGAATATTTGTAATAACTTAATCTCCTATCATTCTAGCTTTTTCATTCTTTTCTTCATGCTTACTGGAGTGATTTATGTCTTCATCAGAACATCTCCACCCTTGACTTCTCTCCATATACCAGAGACTCTTGGTTTCACTTGTCCATGTATCCAGCCGAGATCTCCAGATCAAACATTTTCAACAAAAAATTTCAGCCGATTATACTATGCTAATGCTTTGATGTGGCTGATTTCGTTTCTTATACAGTGATGCCTAATCTGGCTTGAGCTCTACTGTCTCCATGTAGGTTCCTATTCATATGTGTCTTAACAAAATTCCTGCTGGATCTCTAGCCACCCTTGCTGGTGGATATTTCTCTAGGGCCAATTCATGTTTGAGGGTCTCAGAACATTGTTCAGCCATCTTTTGACAAATCTGGCAATTAACACTCATATTCACCAACCTATAAATTATCATTCAGACAACAGTAAGATGAGTTGCTTTGGCTATAGTCTGTTATACCCTCTAGTACAAAACCTCAAATTCATATTTTGTTATCTACCTTTGTATCTTCCTGGCCTTGAAACACAAAATGTGTAAAATAAAACAGGGTTTTAAAAAGTTTTATTTTCTTTACTGAACTTCTTAACCTCTTTTCTCTGTTTCTATGATCACCATCCAACTTGTAATCTGAGTTTTATACAACAGTCACCTCTAGTGCAATGTAGAGCATGTGCTTTAGGCTCAGTTGTTCTGGTTCCCATCCTGACTGTCACTTATTGGCTTCTGGTTTTGGACATCTTATTTTATCTCTATATTTTAGTTTCCACATCCATAAAATGGGGTAAAAAGGATATTTAATGGGTTACTGTGGGGATTAAATAATTCAATATGGGTCATATCTTAGAAGAGTATCTGTATCTTAGTTATCCCTGCATAAATGTTATAATAGCTGCTATTATTATCACTTTCCTGTGCTGTCTATTTCCAGTTGGTTCAGCATATTTTCTTAAAATTTCCCTCATTTCCATTCTCATTGCCAGCACCATGATTCAGACCTTCATGATCTTTTCCCTGAATTATTTAATAGTCTCTTAACTCACATTCCTATTCTTATTTAATTATAAGGCTTAACCAACTTGGGATGTTGCCTTGCAGTGTCTATCTTAGTTAGAAACTATTTGGTAAGATGAAGGTCTTTATAGAAATATATACAATTCAGGCAAAATTAAAAATGACATTAAGTGCTATGTGTTTGCATATGAGTATCTATATGAGTGTATGTGTGTGGTATAATAAAAGTGAAAGCAACCTCATTCTAACCAAATTAGATACTCATGGTTATTAAACCTGCTCATGTTAACCATTGTCTTGGCACCTTCTTCAGTTGATTAAAAGACTACTGAAGCATGTAATACACTCAGATGTATTTGATGTACACTCAAATGTACACTCAAAACTACTTATATAGTTTTATGTTATAGAGACCATATATCCTTTTAAAATTTATGAACCAGTTTTCATATAGATATGTATATATAATATACATACACACAAATATATATACATATACATCTATATATATATTTTTCTCTACCTCATCTTTTCTTCATAAATTGAGATTTCTTACACTTGTTTCTGTTTTACATGAAAGGGATTAAAATTGGTTGATGCTTTGTTGAGAGGGGTTGACCTGAAGTGAATTTACATGTTGTGAATTTTTCAAAATTGATATGCATGTGCATCGACTTGTTAAAAAATGACAAGTACTGGAATCAGTCTGGGTGAGGCATGATTTTCTCCTGATAATGTGTTGCCCTTAATATCAACTGTGCTTCAATGCCACTGTGGTCATTTTGTTCTGCCCTAGGTACCTTCAGAATCTAGCTTAAATACCGTAAATTGGTATGATTTAGTTGTAATCTAACTTTGCAGCTCAGATCACACTTATCTTAGACACATGGAACTGTGACATCACCTCTTTTGTCATGCCATATCTTATGTGTTTCTAGATATGTCACCCCTCTAATTCCAGATTAAATGACATCCCTACTATGAAATTTTCATTGAATCTACTTCATTCCCCTTCCATCTCAATCAAGAAATAATTTTTAAACTATTGAGTTCATATTTTATGTCTCTTTTCTAGCACTTACATTCTGCTGAAGTTATAGCTATTTGTACACACATTTTAAGTACATTGTTAAATCCTTGAGTAAAGGACCACATTTTACTGGCCAGCTACAAATGAATACAGTGGAGTAGAATCTCGTACAGGTTCCAAATTCCAAACTCAGTATTTAAAGTTAAATCACATACTGTCAATAGTATCCTAAAAGTCACTAAAGTAATACATAAAATCTGTTAGAGCATTTATGTGCTACATTAGGGGCTGATGTTCAGTCTCTCAATAACACAGAACATTGAAAGGTTTCCTTCTGTAATGGATTAAGTCACCGATTCTTCACCTCAGCACAGATGAAGTAATTGGCTTGTGTTTGGAGGCTGTGTAATCTGAAAAAAGCCATGCATCTTTAAACATGAAAATCAAAAACAGCTTGGTGGGATGCTCAGACTATGAGAGCTGAGAATGATTAAGGGGATTTCTCTTTCTTTTTTCTTCCTTAAAATTATTTTTAAAAAACTAAGCCATCCAAAATTCTGTCTGTCTTTTTGGTTTTCCTGGAATTAGGTTGCCCATAGTCACAAGAGTTTGGCTACAAACATAGGTAGATAGATAAAGGATGGTAGACAGATAGATAAATATAGGTTTGGAAAAAAATATGAGTTTTTGGGACTATATCAAGTTTTAAAATTTCTGTGCATCAAAGGATACAACAAAGTGATAAGGCAATCTTTAGAATGGGAGAAAATAATTTAAATCATATATCCGAAAAGGGTTACTATTTAGAATATATAAAGTACTCCTAAATCCCAAAACAACAATAAAAAACCCAATGAAATATAAGGAAAGGAATTGAATGCACATTTCTTCAAAGAAAATATGTAAATGCTTATAAAGCATATGAAAAGATACTTAATGTCACCATTCATTAAAGAGATATGAATCAAAACTATAGGGAGAGAGTGCTTTACAGTTATTAAATGGATATTGAGCAAAAAAATCACTAAATAATAAGGAACGATAGGGATGTGGAGAAATGGGAACTCTTATACACTGTTGGTAGGAATGTTAATTGATCTAGATGTTCAGGAAAATAACATGGAATTTTCATTAAAAATGAAAATATATAATACTCTGTTTTCAGATCATATCAATCCTTCTGCCTTTTACTAAAAAATAAGAATATAAATACCACATGGTCCAGCAAACCCACTGTTGGGTGTACAGTAGTTCTACTTCTAAGGTTTCATTTACCCAAGGTCAACTGTGGTCCAAAAATATTAAATGGAAAATTCCAGAAATAAATATTTTATAAGTTTTAGGTTGTACAACACCATTCTGAGAAGCATGGTGAAATCTTGTGCCATCCTGCTCCATATTGCCTGCCCAGATGTGAGTCATCCAGCGCATCTGCACTGTGTACAGTGGGGTCCCGCCGCTCACCTCCTGCTGCAGGGCCTAGCTCCTAACAGTCTGCGGACCAGAGGGTACCAGCCTTTGTCCCGGTGCTTGGGGACCGCTGGTGTACATTACCCACCCATTTGTCCCTTAGTAACTTGGATTTTCAGATCAACTGTCATGGTATTGCAGTGCTTGTGTTCAAGTGACCTTTATTTTACATAATAATGACCCTGAATTGCAAGTATAGTGATGCTGACATTTTGGATATGATAAAGAGGAACTGTAAATTGCTTCCTTTAAGTGGAAAGGCATGTATGTATAGGAAGAAAACAGTATATACAGGGTTCAGTATTATCTGCAGTTTGAGGCACCCACTGAGTGTCTTGAAATGTATCTCCCATGGGATATTTTACTGTATATTCAAAAGACTTGAAAACAGGATCTTGAAGAGATATTTGCATACTCATGTTCATTGCAGCATCATTCATAACCAAGGAGTGGGAACAACCTAACTGTCCATCATTGGATAAATGGACAGAATGGGGAATGTATGTTCAATGGCAAATTATTCATCTTTAAAACAGAGGGTGCAATATGGATAAACCTTGCTGCAATATTAGTAAACCTTGGGGATAGTATGCTAAGTGAAATAATCCAGTCACAAAAGGACACATACTGTTTTATTCCACTTACAGAAATATCTAATCAAACACACAGAAACAGAAGGCAGAATTGTGGTTTCAGGGGCTGCAGGGAGGGAATTGGGAAATGGCTCAGTAGACACTGAGTTTCAGTTTTATAAGACAAAAACATTGTGGAGATGATGCACAGCAATGTGGATATACATAGTACTGAGTTGTACACTTAAAAATGGCTAAGATGGTAAATTTTACGTTACATTTTTTTACCAAAATTAAAAGTGATTTAAAAATATTAGTTTAATAAATAACCAGTTTAAATCTAGGATGACTGACATGTGATGTAGCGGCTCAGTTCAAGTTATTATTCAAGAAGGCTTCAATATAGAAGCATTTTTAAAAGAGCAAACTTTTGCTCAGATAGGCCTTCATTCAAATCCATGCTCTGCTACTGATGGGCTGTATATGACCTAAAACACTAACTTCTTTGAGCATCAATTTCATCAAAAGCTAATTTGAATTAAAAATAATATCTACTGGTAGGACCTTGAAATGACATATGTTGTGTTTAGTTCATGGTAAACACCAGAAAAAGGTTAGTTATTGTTAGTATTATTGATGGTTCCATTTTTAAAAAATATGTTATTTATTTATTTATTTATTTTTAGAGATGGGGAGGGAGGGAGAAAGAGAGGGAAAGGGACATCAATGTGAGGTTGCCTATCTTGTGCCGCCTACTGGGGACCTAGCCTGCAACCCAGGATGTGCCCTGACTGGGAATCAACTGGCGACCCTTTGGTTTGCAAGCTGGCACTCAATCCACTGAGCCACACAAGCCAGGGCTTGATGGTTCCATTTAAAAAAATAAATATTTATAACATAGTGTAAGGAAGTTTAAGGCTTCTTTGTCAGAAAAGGCAGCCACTATGAATTTACCTAATTCACTTAATATTTGGAAGATAGGCAGAAATTACTTTTCTCTACTATTTTTGAAAGGACATTCCGACATGAAATACTTGATTATTTACTTGAATCAGGATTGAAACACTTGGCTGGTTGAAGCAATTCTGGGAATGAGAAGAAGGGCCTCTCTGACTGATTGAAGCTGGATTTCTGAATTGGGTCTTTCAGAAAAAAGGGGCTTCTCTGCCCATTTTCCATGAATTTCTGTTTTTTTGTAGTAAATTGCCTTGGATCAGATACATTTTAAGTAACATCTCTCATTTTTTTCATTACTTTAAAAAATACAGTCTTAGATAATTTTGATCTTTTTTGTTCTTCTGTCGGACACTTTATTCTTTGCTTTCTTATTTATTTTCCAGTCACATTTACCATTTTTATAGCCTTTGATTTTTTTAATTCCATTTTTTATTTTTCAAATGCTATATGTACACTCATGAATCTTGGGAAAATTTAGCATTGTTGTACTGTTTGCCCTCTCACAGAGTGTTCTTTGCTTTGCAAGAATGCTGTTACTAAATTGGCATGATTCCATTTTGTGGTGAGTGGCATTTTCTATTTTTCACAGGTAAGGAAACTGAGGCACAGAGAGAGTAAATAACTTGCTCAAGTTCCGTCCCACCAAGTGAAGATGCGACGTGGACCCAGGCTCTCTGGTTCCAGAGCGCAGGCTCTCAATTACTCCATAGACATTTCCTCACTGAGAGAGGGATTTTTACAGCCTGCCTTTCTTTTTCTTCCTTTGATGCGCTCCGTGTTTTACATTTCTGCATGTTTCTTTTAGGAACTTTCTTCTTCCCTTCAAAATGTAAATTAACATTTCAAAACCATACTGCTTTTCCCTCTCCTGTTCCTTACCTGTCATACCACATCTGCATCCTTCTGAAAGCTCATTAGCTCATTGCTTGGATGTTCTCTGCCCTGTGACATTCAGTCACTGACTCAGTTCCTTGACGTCTTCCAAGGAGTCTGAACATTGCAAATGTTATTTTCCTTTCAGTCAGTTCCAAGATGATGTTTGCCTCTAAGTGTATTTTCTCTCAGCTACTGGCTACTGGAAACTTCTGTGTTGCAGATTGCTCCTTGGTGCATTTGGGGAGAAGTCGCCAAGTTTCCTTTTGTGCATAAGCTTGTTTTTCAGTTCCTGGAAACTTGACAGAGCTTCCACTCTTTCTCCACATTTTTCCTCCTTAGGTTTTACCTTATCTCCTAGCACACCTCTGCCGTGTTGTTTTCCCTCCACCGCACTGCACTTCAGAATATCCTCTTGTTCTGAATGTTTAAGTCAGCCTGAAGCATCCACTGTCTTTTTACGTTGTGGCAAGAACTGTATTTTAATTGACCATGTATGATATTTCATTCTGTGAAAACAAATGGCTACACATTCTGGAAACTTAAGCAACTACTAAGTTTTGTTCTCATCCTTTTTTTACCTGATCTGCTTCATCCAGTTTTTTCATTGCTCTTACATAAAAATTGTGCTTTAATGACTCCCAAGGAGCTTATTATGATGAAGATGTGGCTTTACGCAGTAATGACTGTTTGGGACCTCAAAGTATTCACTGGTATTGTGATTGAGGGCATGAGTCATGAAAGGAACACAGTGCAGTGGAAAGATCACAGGGCATGCTCTCAGAAAATGCTGGTCTTTGCTTTCGTTGGTTCTTCTCGTTAACTTGATTTTGGCTTCTCACTAACTCCTGTGATTCTCAGCCTTGTTACTAGTAAAACGGAGGATTGATGATACCTACCTCCAAAGCTATGGTTCAAATGAGCTAAAAAGCACACATGTGTTTTGCAAATTGGAAATAGCTACATAACAGGTACAATTATTGTTATATTGACCTTAAGGCACAGAAAAGGAAGTGTGTTAAGCACATAAAAATGTAAATGAAAACAAATAGAGAATATGACTGCTCAGTGTAAGAGTTTTTATTCATTCAGTTTTCAGTTGAGTATCGGGACTTTTCTTAAAATACTGAAACCTGCACCCTGGGTTTTGGTTAACATAAGAAAATTTATAGGTAGCCCTGTGAATATTTGAGTGTGTGAGGCAGGTGGGTAGCATACCTGTTTTGCTGACTCAAGGATCATATCCCGGAATTATGCATGTGTGGGTAGTGCACAGTTCCGTCTTCTGATAGGGCTGGTGCTCCACTGTGATTCATGGGAAAACACAGGTGGCCTACACGGACGTGCAGAAGCTTGTGCTGGTGAAGATCAAGTACCACCTGGAAATCCTTTGCTTCCTTCTGTGTGGAGCCGTCCCACTCCCACGGGAGTGATGATTGCATGATTTTATATCCACCTGCATACCTAATTACGTCAGTGATTCAAGTATGTTTTAACCTTTAAAAATACCATATTGCAAACCAACACACAGAATCACTAGAAACAATATTAAAAGGACTTATTATCCCACCTTATTCCCTTCTGGAAACTGCAGAATTACTTTACCATTAGAAATAATTGATGAAGATGTCATGTGAACAACATGTGGAGGGTTAGAACTAAATTTCTATGTCCTTTTGAAAATCGAGCCTGAATTGTTAACATGATTCCAGCATTTCTTTATTCTGTTGATTGAGTTGCCTTCTAGAGTCGTGGTAACCCTCTGCATGGTCAAATTGCTTGTATCTTGTCATCTGCTATCGGCGGTTTCCCAGGACAGGGCCTTGGCTCCATAACACGCAAACTGATTTATTGATTGTATACTTTTACTTCTTAACTTTAAGTTTGCCTTCTTTTCTTCCTTATTGTATTTATTCTCCTCCTGGAACGAGGTTAAATAATGTCTTTCCTCTAGATTACTTGTTCCTTTTGCCTGTTTGTAAAGCAGAGAGCTGCTTTGCCCATTAACTTGTTGCTTAGGCAAGCTGGGCTTGTTTAATGCTTTAATCTTTCATCACAAATCACTTTTCTCTACATCTCAATCGTTCTTCCATCCTGTCTGTGAACTCATTCCAGCTTATCTGAAGCCTTTGGATAATGAGATACCTGAGTGTGTACACCAGGTGCAGTCCCACCAGTCCTGTCTAGGAGGGCCCAGGGCCTCCAGCGCGGCTGTGATGCCGTGGTGTTCCTGGAGCAACTCATTGGAGAGGCGAAGCATGGTTGCCTCTCCCCCAGGCTGCAGCTCCCTTCCTGCAAATCCTTTTCCCAGAAGTTGGTAAACATACCAACTTCTCTTTCTCTCTCTCCCTTTGTTGTTCTCTAGCTCTTACTATAATTCTGTCTCTGTTCTTTGCTATTTTTATTTTACTCTTCCCACCTGACTCATGATCTAGTTCATCTGTTTATTTCCCTATTTTTCTCTTTTTCTAACCCAACATCTTCCCAGTTCTACATTTTTACACTTGGTGCTAATTAGCAGTTTTTGCCACTCTGCATGTGCGTATCGACTTCCTTCACACCTCCATGGAAAAAGATACACTTATTCCCTCACATTTTGGTGATGTCTTACCTTTTCATTTTTTTAAAAATAAATCAGCCCTGGCTGGTGTAGCTCAGTGGATTGAGCGCAGGCTGCAAGCCAAAGGGTCACCAGTTCAATTCCCAGTCAGGGCACATGCCTGGGGTGCAGGCCAGGTTCCAAGTGGGGGCCACTTGAGAGGCAGCCATACATTGATGTTTCTCTCCCTCTCTTTCTCCCTCCCTTCCCCTCTCTCTAAAAATAAATAAAATAAAACCTTAAATAAGATAAAAAATAAAGCAATAAGGACTTTGGCATTTTTCTGTTGGACTTGAAAAATTAATTTTATTACAGTTGCTTAGAGAATTGAACTGTAAATTATTTTACTACTACTGTTCACAACTCAGTAAAATAACTATTAGTTCATTTTTTATTGACGGGTTATATATTTTAAGGAAACATGATAGGAATTATGTATCAAATAGTTATGATGCAAATTATGGCTGTGTTTCTTAAATACTAGTTAGTCCTTCTTTCTTTCTTCCTTCCCTCCATTATTTCCTCTCTATCCAGCTTTCTGCCTCCAATCACATAATGGTTCTGAAATCCTACCATCTGCAGGATAGGGCGAGGGAGAAAATACAGCACCTATATTGTAGGCCCTGGTTTAAAAGTGATGAACTATGCAACTACATCAAATCACTCACATTCTATAACTGTGTCCTTACACATAAAAAGAGTGGAGTTCAAAAATATGATGCTTAAATGAGAGTAAGACAACATTTTATTACAAGTTTAAGAACTGTGAGAGATAAATCCCAAGTGAAGCTTCAGATCTGATTTAGGAGGCCCTTGAAAACATGAAAAAGTTCTGTACAAAACAATAAAAGCCTCCCCCCTCCCCTGCATTTTGTCAGCCAAATGAATTTTATCAAAGCACCTTCATAGTATGAATGCGGTTTGTGTGTGAATGGAGGGTTGAAGTGAGGGAGACTGTAAAAGCAGCTAAGAAAATATTGTAATAGTCTAGGAATTAGGTAATAAAGACAAATAAGGACAGAGCTTGGAAGAAAGTTTGAGTCTGGTGCTATGGACTTGGCAACCAACTTTAGAATCGGTGGCTGGTCGAACGTGGTTGGATTGAGTCCTGCCACCTGCAGTGTTTGCATGGTTAATTCAGACTCCTGAGCACTCTTTCGCGACTTGCTGAAATAGAGTATTTGGAGTCTGGAGTATGGAAACTATAGTTGTTACTATCTCCTCAGTTGACTTATATGCTTAAAACTGGTTACAAAATTTTGAGGTGAAAGAGCAGCCATTGTCAACATAAGTTAATTTTAGGGTCTAGTGTGAGTGGAAAGAGCAGGGACTGCCACAGGGGGTTAAGGGACTGAGTGTCTAGAATCACTGAGGGAAGAACAGTGGCTGCAGTGAGGGAGTGATGTGGTTAACAGAGCAGGTGGACACAGTAGTCACAGTTGGTGGGAATGGGTGAGAGGAATTTGTAAGAGACCTAGGAATCCGAGCTTTTGTTTTTAGTGGAATAGGGAAAGTTCTGAGTAATGTCGCAAGTGTCAGTGTGCTTCTGGTGCCTGAAGTGGAAAGTGGTTGCAGAAAGGATCTACACTGGCCAGCAGAGATTTTTTGTTTTATTTTGTTTTTTCCAAATAATAGTGATGCATGTACAGATCTAAATTGTTGCCTTTCATTTACTTATACACCTGGGGAAAGTAAAATAAAAATTAAATGGCAGATCATATTTGGGGCACAGGGCAAAAGACTCAGACAGGAGAATATTAGCATGAGCCCTTGGGTAATACACACAGGGTTTGGGCAAGGGTCACATGGCAGAGAAAAGGCACATAAGCTGTAGAGTGGAGAGCTCTTTAGGGATACCAATTAACTTATTTATATGGAAGCAACATTTTAGGAATTTAATCTCATGTAAGGAAATTAATTAAAAAATCTGCTACTATTTTGAAAATAAATAGAATCTTTCACTTAAGTTATTTTTATTTATGCTTCAGCAGTATTTTAATAAGTAGCTAAGTAAATAAGAATGAGTCTTTATTCTTATAAAATGAAGAAATAGAATATAACCGAGATTTTAAAAAATTGACTAAAAAGATAGGCTTGTATCAGGGATAATGACACATTCTATATTTCAAAGTAGCATTTATTTCTAAAGCACATCAGCCTCTCTGCACAGTGACTTACTGTGTTTATAAAGAGTAAAGTAAACTATTATGCAAGCTCATTTTCATTTGGGAATTGTAGTGCCAAGTGTTAATGGCACCATTATTCCAAACAAAATGTGTTAGAACCCTTACTTTTGGTTATAGGTTTCTTGTGGGAATTTCCATGAATGGCTTGAGTGTATGAGATATTCACACGGCATAAGTATTTTCTTAATACTGACTGTTATGCTAATGATTTTCTTGGCTGACAGATTTGTTGTTTGATAAAGACATGTCATTTTCATCACCTTTGTTAGCTATCTTTTTATATGTATCCTTTATACTGCATGCATAATAACATACAGGTGAGAGCTTTGGGGGAAATGTAAACATAAGGGGAGAGAGTTTGACTATAAGTTGGTAAGCATCTTAAAATTTTTTAGTATTGACTTAGAATATTGTCAAGACCATAAATCTTAAAGAGAGACTTGTTTTTTTCAAGAGAGAATTTTGGAACTTTATACTCTTGAAAATCCTTTATTCCTTCAGGTTGGTAGAATCAAGTTCTAGCATTCTATAAAATAATAAAAGTTAAAGCCTGCTTTATTATATTAAGAATTACTTATGACATAAGATATAAATATATCATTTTATTTTGTCTACATGTAGCATTTCTAAGCTAAAATATGCATGTCAGAAACAAGTGATTAAAATTATCGATCTTTAGAAAAAATAAAAATAATTTAATCTGGACAAATTTGGACTTAAAAGTACATCAGGTGAAATAAAGGGTCTGGTGTAAGTGCGATGAGTCATATTGTTCACCCATATGGTCAACACATCAGGATTCAGTTGTTGTTAAGCCGCCTCGGTTTTCTAATAAAATGTCAAGGACTGTTTACTTGTTGTTCTATGATAGATGCAAACATCACCCCTGTTTACTGAGATTTGCCTATTCTTTAGGCAAATCTAAAGAATATTAGGTTCTTTGATAATTTGCATTCTTTTTGAAGAGCTAACCTGCATTATGAATAAATAAGTGCCTAAAATAAAACAAACCATTTATATCTGTAACTATGATGCACCTAGAAGACAAACATGCTATGATTATTTTATTATATTTTTTCAAATAATAAGTGTTTCACAGTCACTCACATTCATTTTGTAAATACAAAATATCTTTCATTAACACCCTCGGCAGGGGCTGCTCACTGATTTGCCTATAACTAAAGATTTTTGTGTTCTGGCAGGTTGTCTTGTTGAAAATAGATTAAGTTTCAGTATGACTAAGTGTAATTACGGGTTTAATATGTACCCATGGAAAAGAAAATGACTAATTGACCCATCGGGGAGATTAATAAAACTTAGACCATAGCTTCATAAGCACTAAATTCTAAAGGACAAGTTAAATAACCTCTCAGAGATTTAGTGCCCAATAAGAAATGTATTAATTATTATTATCTTTTAGCAATGTATTTTTAAATTACAAGAGAAACTATAAACTTTATATTGTACTAAAGTGTTTGGGGGTGAAGTGTACTGACATCTTCATTTCACTTTGAAAACCATTTTTAAAAATTCAAATGGATGCAGGATGGATAGATGTGTGATAAAGCAAATACATATAGAAAAAATGTTAATTTTAGAACCCAGGTGTGTGTGTGTGTGTGTGTGTGTGTATATGTTTGCCATACAGTTATTTTTTATGTATGTTGGAAAATTTTTATAATAAAAGTTTGGAAAAATATTTGTAACTTAAGGAAGACTGTTACATCATTTTTGAAAACAGTGTGATAAAACATGAAGGTAGATGCCAATAAAAACATGACATAATTCCTAATAAGTAGAAAGATAAAGCTATGCTATGTTTTAAATGTGGAGTATGTTTTAAAAGTAAATCTGAACTTTAGCTAAATTCCTGTCAGATTTATGTATTGTTTTGAAGAAAGATTTTACTCTTTTCTCTAGATTATGTGTTTAAACCTAATTATTTTTTATGGCTGCCTATTATTTAGCACTAACCTAAAGTTATCACCTTGACTTGTGTTCTCGTCAATGGACTTATTCAGCTTTATGGTTCTCTCTGGTCCATTTATAAAGTGCACTTTATACTGCACTTCTGGTTTCCTATAAACAAGGAAACAATCTGTACTACTGTATTTCAAATCATTGCCATCCCGGCCGTTACTTCATTTGTAATAAAAAGCACAAATAAACTGGGCATGTATAGTCCATACATGCTCCTTTCTAAAGCGTTAATAAGTAAATGTCTGGTCAGGCTTGGTGCAGAGGAAGCAGCAGACCCCACACATGATGGGATTTGTCTTCACTTTGTTGGATACCAATAGTATAACACCCTGCTGGTTCCCTTCTTTTCTATTACTTTTGTCAGTTGTCTTCTATTAGTTTGTTCCATCTTTTTAAGAATAAAATATGTAAGGAGTCTATTAAAAGATAAGTGTTCTTAAAAAAAAAAGCCCTGGCTGGTGTGGCCTGGGAACCAAAAGGTCGGTGGTTCAATTCCCAGTCAGGGCACATGCCTGGGTTGTGGGACAGGTTCCCAGTACAGGGTGCACAAGAGGCAACCACACATTGGTGCTTCTCTCCCCCTCCTTCCCTTCCCCTTCTTCGAAAAATAAATAAATAAAAATCGTTTAAAAATTAAATGTTATCTCCCACTATTGTTACTGAACTCAAGGCCACGTGAGTGTATTATTCTAGGAGATGTTGTTGCAAGGTAGTTTTATTTACTTGCAGCAAGTAAAGGAAATAGAAGATTCACATTCAAAGCTCTGCTCCTGAAAAGGAGACTTAACCATTGTTTATATACACTATTTGATCAGTTACATGTTTATTTCTTCTTTGCAGTTGGCTATACTTACCTGGTTGAGTTCCTGTCCAGTTCATCCTATTTACAGTTGCATCTGCAAAGCACTATGCTACATTTAACATTTAGCGAGAATAGTGTTCAGTATGAATAGCCCACACCTTGAGAGCCTTGCTTTATCTAACACTATGAGTTATTAATATCTGAGCTTCGATTAATGTATTTCCTAGACAGTGCTAAGAAAATGAGGCATAGAGAGAGATTGGAACTTAGAAATTCTCTGATGTTTGTAACATCTGAACATTTCTCAGATCAGCAGGCACTGGGGAGATAGCTGCTTGGAGACTGGGCAGTCAGGAACAAGCAGTAGGTGCTGTGTGCTGAAAAAGAGGAAGAAGAGAAGGGTCTCTTTGGGTTGAAATGATAGAAAGATGGTCTACACGATAGTTTGCCAAGGCTAGTAGTTTTTGGATAATCTATGGCCGTATCTTATGCAATGTTCTTTATAGATCTGATAAATTCAAAAAGATCTTGGATTAGAAATGAAGATGAGGTCTCTGTTATACAACTTCACTTGTAGTTGTCATTGAAAGATACACTGTAACATCATTGTAATATCACAGGTGTCCTATTAATTATATACTTTCTAATATTGTCACTAGTTTGGGATTCCATGTAAATACTTCGCCTCTCTCAGAATTAGGAGCCACAGCTTACTGATTGTTACCCAGTGTGAACACATGTGCATGTCCCATTTTCCGAGGCTGCTTGACTTTGGTTGGCATAGGTGCCAGACCAAAACACAAACAGCTATTTTAGAATTTTCTACTATCTTATTAGTTTTATGGAATAACAAAATTTACCATATGGGTGACAAGGAACTGGTCAATTTTTCGTCGAGATCCATATTTTTATTTGGTTTCTAAAGATACCTTTTAATATAAATTGTTTTGATAAATGAGATTATCAGTGTGCATTTGAAGGCATTTTGCTGGCACATAATTTTAGCAATGTTCTTTTATTGAATTATTACAAGCTATCATGCGCTCCATTAATGTTCTGTTGTTTCACTGTTTCCCAGGCATCACTGGGTCTAGTTTTCTTTGACTACATGATTAACTTTCACATACTTACTTGGCCTAACATCATTTGCATCCTTGCCAACTTGTCTAATTTCTCCACCAGTCCTGCCTGACATGACTTATATGATCCTCATATTATAAACTATTTCTTTTGGGACAAGAATAGGGATTTCTTTTGGCTACCATATTGTTTAATTTGTTCACCTTAGATCAAATTTAGTTGCAAATATTTGATATCTTTTTCACTTGCTTATGACTAATAATGATCCTTCCACATGCAATTTTGGCTTTGTCTAATAATCTGCAAGAGGTCAATTCAATCATTACTTATCTGCACACTTCATTAAAATTTGCCCATCAGGTCGTCGAAATAATCAAAACTTAAGATAAAAGAAAAAGCACCCTCTTTGAATAAACAATTAGTTTCCTACATGTAAGTGTAGGTGTAAGATAAAATATAAAAACAGAACAAGGAACAGATCAAAGTTATAATGAATGGTTAATAAAGCAGAGGGAAGCAGAAAATAGTACAGTGATGATAAAATAAATAAAATATGCCTGTATTTTACAACTAGGCCATAGCAACCATATGATAATGAACATTTATTATAATTAGAAAGTAAACTACTTAGGGTGTATAACATTTATATAAGACATTTTCTCTGCAAAGCAGTTTTAAGGACTTTTTCATTATTTTGGTCAAAGTGAGCTCAGAAAACTTTTCATTCATTTTAGAGATCTAAAATTTGTGAATTTATAATATGAATTAAAAATAAAAAATTATTTAACATCTTTTAGAGAAAGTCTAATATGAAAGCTTAAGTTGACCTAGAACCTCCCATTCAACATAATGAATATAAAATATGAGTGCAGAAAGCATTATACAGAGGCTTTCAGGATGTAGAAAGATTAGGATGTAAATAAACTGTAATAAATAAAAGCCATGCCTGTATGCTCATCACACATACCATGCCAGATTATGGATCTCCCTTTTAACCAATATAGAAATATATTCTTTTCTAATTAGTAGCTCTTTTGATGAAGAACTATGTACCTTCTGGAACTGATTTTAAAAATAACTATTGTTTGTTAAGAACATCACACTATTTTTGTCTGTGTGTTTGCTTTGTTTTGTCTTAACTGGAGATTGGAAGGAATTTCCGGAAATTATTTGTGTATACATGTAAATGTGGAGAAGTTTACATCGATTTATTGGAGTTTCCAAAGTGAAGAATGAAGGAAGGAAAGAATACAGACCATGCAGGAACAAAAGAAAGAATGAGAAAATGAACAAACTTCATTAATAACAATACTATTTTTTCTTTTCGACTTTTACATAGACTTTAGGTGGCAGTTTCCTTTTTATGCAGCTCTATTTGCCTTTCAGCCTCAGTGATGCCAGGTAACCTGTCTAACTCCATGGATGTGTATGGGTGTGTGTCTTTGTGACAGGTAACAGTGCTGTTTAAACATTTATATTGCTTAGCATTTGAAGGAAGTTCAAGGTGATATATAGCTTTTAAATATTATAACTGGCTTAAATTATTTTTGAAAGTTTAGAAACACTGTTTTGAAATATTTTGTTTATCCCACATTGACAATGAAAGAAATTCGCAGGAAACACAAAAGAACACCATCACTGCAGGTGGAAGTCAGAGTGAAGAGAGTCAGCTTTGGGCTTTTCCAGGAGGGGCTTGATTGTACTACAGTAAGCACATTGCTATATCAGGCTTCTCCCTACCTGGTGCAGTTAGACTAATACAGAAAGCAGCAACTTAGAAAAGCTTCTGTGACTATAATTTTCCGGCAATAAATCTAGCAGAAGCTTGAAAATTCAGAAGATTAAAGGTGATATCAAAATGAAGCTTGAAAATTAAGCTGTACATTAATTAATATATTGCATACACAAAATCTCCTTTAGATAGGATTTGGTAGGTGATCTTACTTGTGATGCATTTTCAAATTTTCTAGAATAGCACTTAGAATGAAAATTTCCAAAGCTTTTTGGTTCATAGTACCTTAGCAACTCAGTGATATTTTCTTGGCACCACTTAGGCAACCAAACAAAAGACCAAGAACTGTATTTATTAAAAATTACAGCCAAATAATCTACTAGTTATAGGCAAACAACTTAATAAGTATTTATGTCCTGATAACCTAAATTGAAAGAGGAAATAGAATTAATATTTTCATTTCATTCTGAAATAACCACAGTTAGTTATTAACCTGTGTGTGTGCGTGTTGGACACTGCACAACTTCTCAAGACTTGCAGACAGATTGAATGCTACCAACTTTATTATCTCTTCCACATGGATTTGCAGCAGGTAATTGCTTTTTATCACATCACCTGCTGAAAATCCAGCTTCACACATCTATGATGCCCTCATAATGAATGCTGTGCTCTCTATGGTTGAAACTGTGAAATATCTTGATTAATAGTTCGTATAGAGTCTGACAGTTGCTGAATGTTGTTGAAATGACCTTGAAATTTTAAAATATCCCACAGCAGGCCCTGTGAGTTCACTTAGCCTTTCAGGGTGCTTTGGCACAGTTTTGGAAACACGAATTTAAGCTTTTGCATGCCAGTGTGAATCACAACCCCTGAATCTTAAAATCAAGTAGTCATCCAGCCTCTGCTACAGTGGAAGTGAATGGAAAACATTGTAAAGCAGCTGTAAAAACTCCTATCTTATTTTTTCATCTCAGTGTTATCTAGTTTTCTCAGTCCACTTATCACAAATACTTTTTGGGATTCACAGGGTAATTTTCTGTGGCTTTAGAAATTTACTGCTGGCTTACATAGTAGCTATTAATGGTCCCATTATCTGCTTGAGGCAAGTGTTACTTCTATATTTTTTACAAAAACATTGTCAGTGTCCGTTAGGGCATTTTCAATTTTGACATTGCATTTTAAAAGTTGGACTAAATGTTTTCCAACGTTTCTGACTGTGCTTTTCAACTTGTTAGAGCTGCTCTTTAAAACAGTCCACGTGAGACGGTACCGAGAAGAGACTTTCTATCTTTTCATGTGTGTGCCCTGACTGCAAATAAACCCGGGGGTGCCCTGAGCCAGGGCGTTTGAACTAGTTTTTATTTTATCTCATTTTTTAAATTTCAGTAACCCATTTAATAGTAAAACATTATTTTTTAAAAACAAATATTGTAGAAATATATATTTACTTTTGGCTAAGGACCTCAGTGAATCTTATCTGAATTATTGAAAGAAATCAGATATGAGAATTTTTAAACTGGGTGAATACATTTTCTGCACAATAAATTATGGGAGCTATCACTTCCCCTAAACGAAGGCTTAGAACAGAAAACTAAAACAAGTTATATATAAAGTAAATTGTCAAAACTATAAATCAAGTTATAAGTGAAAAGAACAGCAGAAAACATAATGGCATAGCACTCTTCTTATATATCTTGGGCAGGGCTAGTGCTGATTATTAATTATGCTATGAGTACCTAGTTCCTATTACTGACATGCTCATGATTTTGAATTCAAATTTTGAGTTATTCATTTCCCCCACCTGCTCACTGTTAATCTTAGTTTCCTACCACCAAATTTGTTGATAAACTTCCCATACTGTTGAATAGATGATCATAATTTTTGGTTGTGGTAACAAATAAGCTGGCTTTACTAGCAGGGACACCTTTAATTTTTATATTTATTATCTACTAGGCAATATGTGTTTGAGGGAATAAAACCCAGAACTAGTGCTAGGCAGGCTGCTTTGTCTGGGATTTGTGAATTCTCTCAGCTGAGACTCTTCAAACGCTATAGGGAGACACAGCAGGGACTTGTTCATGTGAATGGACGTAGTTGGGAGGTAATGGGAAGGGCACTTCACTTATGATATATGAACAGGACTGACTCTAGTTACTTCATATTCAATTACAGCAGAAAGCAATAAATTAGCTGACATTTTGATCTGCAATATCTAGGTAGGTGAAACATTAGGAGAAAAAATAATATGTAAGTAAGAAGGTACAAGAAGAAAAAATAATTCATTTTTTTTCACTTCATGAAATCCCATCATCTAAATGTCTGAAACAAATGTATGTGTCTGTGTGTGTGTGTTTATACACATATATATATGTTTCTCCAGATTTTACTTCTAAATTGATTGTGTCATTATGGTTTTCTTCATATTGAATTGCTTTCTGATTAGGTAGCTAGTAGAAAGTCTATAGATTGAGGTATATTCACAGGTAAAGATAGGGAGGAATGAATAGTGTTTTCCTGGTTTACTCACTTCATCCTAATGGCTGCACGAAAGTGCCTTTCTATTCCTGAGGCTTTTTCCATGAATTGTCCCATGAGCACCCACACAGATTTGCAACTTCCTTTTGTAGCCTGCTTCAAAAGTTGGTGCCTGTTGTCAGAATTACCTGGAGATTTTGCTACATATTTCTCCATAAATATGTATTTCTAAACATATGAGAGAGTTGGTTCTTGTGCTCTACTCCATTTCTTTTATCTATGATAACTCTCAAAATGCTACATGTTTTTGAAACTCTATTTTTACTAATATAATGACATTCTACCTTAAATGTAGAATTCAGAAAAGGATTTTAAACAGTATGATATGTGAAATGTGATTGTGCATATATATATATATACACACTCCCACACACATATATATGTATGTGTATATATCATGAAACTATAAAGCACTATAAAAACAGTGCTATACAAATGGATTGAATTATCCATACCAACTGATTTTTCTTAATATTCATGTGTTTTGAATCTCTCAAAACTTTGTATTTGTGTCATCAGAAATAAGTTCTGCCCTGGCCGGGTGCCTTGGATAGTTGGAGCGTCCTCCTGTACACCAAGAACTTGCGTGTTTGACGCCCGGTCAGGGCACATACCTGGGTCACATGCCCAGTTGGGGCACGTACAGAATGCCACCAATCGATGTTTTTCTCTCACACGGATGTTTTCACATCTTTTACACGTTTTCTCTCTTCCATCCTCTCTCTTTAAACTCCATAAAAATATATCCTCGGGTGAGGATTTTTTAAAAAGTTCTTTTTGCAGATACAGTATACTGGTGATATTTTCCCCAATATAGATCCTTCTCCCTACCAGATATTTTTTTTCTTCTTTTGTTATTAAACATAGTCCGTTAACTTGCTCAGCGAGAAGATTGTCTCCTGATAATTTTCTGTTCCTTTTATGGGAATTCTTCCCTATGAGTTGTATTTTTAGCACTCCAAGTTTTCTACAAGGCAGGTTTCAAAATGCCAAGTTTCTTAATTTGTCATTCAGTTCTTTAATGCTTTGAATGCTAAAAATAAACAACAGCAATATAATACAAATACATCAATATCTTCTGATTATATTATTATTTGATTTAAGGATTGTACTTTTGTCTGCACCCTCCAAAGATAATAAAACATTAAAGGCAGCTCTCATGCGTTCAGACCATCGCATCTGTGTCAATACTTGACCAGTATATTTGACTGCATGCATTCATTTACTCATTATTTCTTCTATTCTTTATAATACATGAATTGTGTCTTATTACTAAGCATTTTACCACACTGGCATAACATAAGCAATAAAAAATAGAAAGTAGAAATCTCTATTCTCATAATTTTTTTACTGACATGGGACCTTTCCAGGAAGAAGTTAAAAATTTCATAGATTGTTGTGATAGTGGCATTTATATTCAACAATGCAGTGTTGAAACACACCTAAGAGGTTTCAAGTATTATATTTTTTTCTGCTTGCCTCATAAACAAATAAATTAAGCCAAACGAAACACTAATAAAAGCCAAGCTAGGACTTTGATTATTATCCAGCTTCGCTAGGATTTCTCTCCAAAACTTTTTGTTCTCCTCAGAGAAGTCCAGTGGCTACCAAAGCCAGGTCAGTTTATAGTAGCAGTTTCTCCTATCTGTAAAATGCTAATCAGTGGAGTGACATTAAAGTAGGAATTCATGCTATATCCTAATCAAATCCTATGAGATATTAGTATCTACTTTATGTTAATCAAAAGTTTCAAAGTAGTGGTGAAGGCCACAGGGCAGATAAGAAAAAATGCAGCTTTAATCTTGGGCTGTAGACTGAGTTAAAAGTGTTGGATATTGTGAGCTAGTTCTTAACAAATTTTTGTGTGTAAATGCTTGAAAACCTTGCTAAAGGTTTACTCCCAGAAATTCTGTTGGCTGTGTACATTGTTCACTTTTCTGTTATATGAAGTCTAAGGCAAAAAATATATCTCCACACTGGGAGTTCCTTCCCCTCTGTCTCACATCAAAATGTGTTTTCCACCTCTGCCGACAAGGATGGAGGATGCAGATTTCCAAATCTCACCTAAGTTTCAAAGCTAGCTTTAGATTATCCTTTTATTTTATTTTATATTAATTAACTTAAAATCGAATGTAAAAAGTGGTATTAGATTCAGTTGTTAGAAAACTAAGTTTGTTTGAAACGGCTATGATCCATTCAGTCTCCCTTTCTGTTGTAAATTTGATTATATCTGAATACAGATCATGTATTTCTGATGAAAATTTAGAATCCAAGTAGAGAAATGCTGAAAGTGTAAAATACACAGCTGATTTAGAACACATAGTATGAAAAAAATAAAGTATCTGATTAATACTTTTTCTATTGATTACATGTTAAAGTTATATTCTAATATATCAGATTTAATAAAATATATTACTCTTTATGTACATGGCTACAAAAATTATTTTAAATTACATATGTCTCCCATTATATTTTTATTAGACAACACTTGGATATATTTTAGAACTGGATTATATTACATGTGAATTCTATTTTTCTGTTATTTTTAACCATCTTGAAATATTATAAATGTTGTAACAAAATTATCATTTTTATTTTTATTGAAATTATTGGGGTGACATTGTTAATAAAATTAAATAGGTCTCAGATTTACAATTCTACAACACATCATCTGTATATTGTATTGTGTGTTTACCACCCCAAGTCAAGCCTCTGTTCATTACCGTGCATCCCCCCTTTACCTTCTACCTCCCTGGTAATGAAATTATTAACATTTACTTTAAAGTTTATATTTTAGGCACCCTGCTAACCACTTTATAGTCTGATTATATAGGAGTGCTCCATATTATCTTGTTTTTATACCTATTTGCATGTGGCATAATGATAGGTGTGAGTAGGTATTCATTATCATTCTTGTGAATAATTAATTGTTAAGATGATTTTTTTGGAAATAATTTATGGGTAAATGTATGAAGGATAGGGTTATTGAAAAGAGGAGAAAAAGTCTAGCAAATTATCTGAAGTAGACTTGCTTTTGATGTTACTCTTTCTAATTAAGATGGCACTGTCTTAGTATTTGGCATTCCCAAATAATTCATAATATAGTTAGAGAAAAATATTCAGGAAAAAATGTATAAGGTGGGTTATATTTATTTTGAGAATCTATCACTGTCAAAAAAGAAAAGCGTATTGCATTCACATCATATTGCTTGTCTGAGAATATTTCTAGTAAGAAAGCTAAAGGAGCCAGAAAAATCAAAGAAAATATTGATAGGGTTTCAGACACTAAGAAAAGACATCCCACTTTCCTTATGAAGAACCTCCTTCTGGGATCTCTGAAACCAAACGAATTTCAAAAGTCTTTATTCTTCTTTCTAAACCTTGTCTGCATCCTGTTTCCCAGATCCATGATGAATGCAAATTGGGGAAATGCCTTATTACCATAGAGAACAATTAAATAAAAATAGTACAGCCGTGAGATAATTATTTCCCTGATGTAGTGTGTGTCTTTAAAAAATAAATCATGACATCCTCAGAAAGTTTTTATGATGGAGTTTTAAGGAAGGTTGTAATTTCATGTCTAAAGAAATACATTTTGACTTTTAAAACTGTAAAAGTCATATGAAATTAACTCTAGCTGATCCTGAAATTGTAGATAAAACTAAGTGCTTTCTCAACATTTTACTAGGCATATTTTGGTTTAAAAAATCTGTTATTTTGAAAAAGAAATAACTTTTCAAAATTTAAGTAAATGATAGAATCATTTAAAAATTGAGAGAGAAACATCCAACAAGTTTTCTTTTTTTAGTGACATTGATGTATTGTTGCTTAGAAATTCTTACACCCTCAAACAAACCTAAATGCCTTGCCAACTTCCATATAAGTCACAGAAACACTTTCTTTTTCTTTTTTAAATTATTTTTTTCGGGGTAGCTGTTAAAATTTAAAATGTACATTAATGTAATAAAGCTCTGTTTAAATGCATATTTTTAAATGCTTTTTTGTTTTCTTTCTTTGAGTGTAAAGTGCATTGCACACATCATAAATTAATACTGAAAAATCCAAATTTACCCCAATAGGGTCTTTCAGTGACGACTTTATAAACTCAGCCCTTGTTTATTCTGTGTGTGGCCACTTTGGTTATTAGTGGGGGTTACACTGACTGCCTTTTTCCAGATTTATGAGACTTGGCAAAAACCTTGAGTAAACAGAGCCCAGCTTCTCTCCATAGAAAACATTATTAGATACTAAATAAACATTAATTTGGGTAAACTGGTAGTACTCAGCCCAGCATTAATTCACCTTTATTTAGATTTGACTCTGATGGGTGAAAGAATACATAGGGGACAGGGGATTGTTTTACGGAGACCCCAAAGAAGGTACATTTAAAATAATAGCTAACACTGTCCTTAGAACACCTTCATGCTCATTCATGAAGGGCAGTGTTCCGCTGCCAGGGATGAAGGCATAGTGTCCTTCTCCCAGTGGAGAAAGATCAAGAGATATTCAATCTTTTAAAAATTAGCACTGAGTCTCTGAAAGCAAAATGATTATTTTTCTCAGGATTTCAACAGAAGCTTTGAGAAATAGGCATATTGTGCAGTTAACATGTGGTTTTCAAGTAATTTATTAACTCTTTATAACATTGAAGTTATGAAGAGATTAAAGCATTTTTTAAAAGGATAACTTGAATCTGTCTCTTGCCAACAAGTTAATGACCTGAGAAAGAAAAGGAGGGATAATTTATGTGCTAGATTAGAAATGATAGAGACACAGCAAGTAGATACAGTGTGTCATACTAAATTGAATCCAGAATTGCATAAACCAGCAATAAACAGCAATTTGGGGACAATCTTGAAAATTTTTATATAAATTGGATAATTAAAATGCAAATTTATTGACAGAACAAATGGAAATAATTTTAAAATTATATTGTATTGTTCATTCTATTACAGTTGTCTTGACTTTCCTCTCTTTACCGTGCACCCCCACTCCCTCAGACATTCCCCCCACCATTGTTCATGTCCATGGGTCACATGTATAAGTTCTTTGGCTATTCCATTTCCTGTACTGTACTTTACATCCCCATGGCTATTCTGCAGTTACCTATTTGTACTTCTTAACCCCTTCACCTCTTTATCCATTCCCCCAAACAGCCCTTCTACCTGGCAACCATCAAAACTCTCTCGGTATCCAGGATTCTCTCTTTGTTCTTTGTTTGCTTAGTTTGTTTTTTAGATTCAATTGTTGATAAGTATGTACTTTTTGCCATTTTATTGTTCATAGCTTTGTTCTTCTTTTTCTTAAATAAGTCCCTTTAAGAGTTCATATAATAAAGGTTTGGTGATGATGAATTCCTTTAAATTTTTCTTGTCTGGGAAGCTCTTTGTCTGCTCTTCGATTCAAAATGATATCTTTGCTGGATAGAGTAATCTTGGCTGTAGGTCCCTGTTCTTCATGACTTTGAATATTTCTTGCCAATCCCTTCTAACGTGCCAAGTTTCTTTTGAGAAATCAGTTTACAGTCTTATGGGAACTCCCCTGTAGGTAACTAACTTCTTTTCTCTAGCTGCTTTTAAGATTATCTCTATAACCTTTGGCATTTTAATTATGATACATCTTGGTGTGTGCCTCTTTTTATCCACCTTGTTTGGGACTCTCTGTGCTTGCTGGACTTGCATGTCTATTTTCTTTACCAAATTGGGGAAGTTTTCTTTTATTATTTTTCAAATAAATTTCCAGTTTCTTGTTCTCTCTCTTCTCCTTCTGGCAATTCTATGATGTGAATATTGAACCTTTTGAAGTTGTTGCAGAGGCTGCTTATTCTATTCTCATTTTTCTTTGGATTCTTTTTTTCTTCTTATTGTTTTGATTGGTTGGTTTTTGCTTCCTTATATTCTCAATCATTGATTAGATTCTCAGTTTCATTCACTCTACTGTTGTTTCCATGTAAACTGTTCTTTATTTCAGGTAGGGTGTCCTTCATTTCTGACTAGATCTTTTTTGTTATTGAGGTCCTCATTAAGTTCCTTATAAGAATATTCTTATAACCAGTGATATGAATTCTGCATCTGATAGATTGCTTATCTCTATTGTGTTTGGTTCTTTAACCCAAATCCTACTTCTAGGAATATATCCAAGGGAACCCAAAGTGCTAATTTGAAAGAACATAAGCACTCCTATGTTCATTACAACATTATTTACATCATCAGGATATGGAAGCAGCCCGAGTGTCTATCAGTAGATGAGTGGAAAAAACAACTATGGGACATTTACACAATGGAATACTGTTCAGCCTTAAAAAAGAAGAAAAGTTTACCCTTAGCAACAACATGGATGGACCTGGAGAACATTATGCTAAGTGAAATAAGTCAGTTAGAGAAAGACAAATACCATATAATTTCACTCATATGTGGAATCTAATGAACAAACTGAACTAACAAGGAAAACAGAGACAGACTCATAGATGGAGAGCAGGGTGACAGCTATGGAGGGGGAGATTAGGAAGTGGAGGGATTGAGCAACAAGGAAAAAAACTCATGGACATGGACAACAGTGGGATGATTGCAGTGGGGAGGAGGGTCTAAGGGGACTAAACGATAATGGAAAAATACTATAAATTTTTTTTTTAAAAAATGGGCAAAGGACCCGAATAGACACTTTTCCAAAGAGGACATAGAGACAGCCAATAGTCATATGAAAAGATGCTCAACATCACTAATCATTAGAGAACTACAAATTACAACCAAAATGAGATATTAACTTCACACCTGTCAGAATGGCTATCATCAAAAAACCCCACAAACAAATGTTGATGAGAATTTGGAGAAAAGGGAACCCTTCTGCATTGGTGGGAATGCAGATTGGTGCAGCCACTGTGGAAAGCAGTATGGAGTTGCCTCAAAAATTGAAAATGAAACTGCCTTATGACCCAGCATTCCCACTTCTGGGAACATATCTGAAGAAATCTGAAATATTGATTCAATAGAATATATTTACCTCTCTGTTCACTACAGCATTATTTTATAATAGCCAAGTCTGGAAACAGCCCAAGTGCCTATCGATGGATTAGTAGATAGAGAAGCTGTGTTTACACAATGGAATACGACTCGGCCAAAAAGGGAAGGAAATCTTACCCTTTGTGACAACATGGATGGAGGTGGAGAGTATAATGCTAAGTGAAATTAGCCAGTCAGAGAAAGACAAATAATACATGATTTCACTTATATGTGGAATCTAATGAATAAAATAAACTAACAGACTAGGAAAGACCCATAGACACAGAACAGACTGACTATTGTCAGAAGGGAGGTGGCTTGGGGTAGCTGGGTGAAAAAGGTGAAGGGATTAAACAAGCAAACAAAAAACCCCATAGACACAGACAACAGTATGGTGATTACCAGAGGGAAGGGCAGGGAGGTAGAAGAGTGTAAAGGGGCAATAAATGGCGATAGAAGGAGACTTGACTTTGGGGGATGAACACACCATACAAGATGCAGATGAAGTATTATAGAATCGTATACCTGAAATCTATATATTTTTATATGACAATGTCACCCCCAATGAAGTCAATAAAAATGAAAGAAAAAGAAATATACCATGTTTGAGTATATGATTTTCTAGCCCTTCTAATAACTGACACTGCTGTGTTGCTAAATTCTATTGTTCATGTCACTTACAAGTTTAGGTTGAAATATATAAGAACATTAAACAAGTACCTATATTGCCTTTGTCACAAATGTTTATTATAAGTTTCCTTTAACATTTTTGTTTATATTTATTACTTTTAACCAATAACTGTCACAGCTATTTAGAGATGCTCTGTCATTTTCTCTCATACAGATGTCCAACCATTTCAAATATGATTGGAGATTGTGCTGACAGTAGCAATTATAACAGTTAATTGTTCTATTTTAACTTTGCATTTTATAGGCTATTTTTTTTTGTGAGAGAAACAAAAACATCGTCAAAATGCAGACAGTGTAGATATCTTATTATGTTGATGCCATGTTGTTGTAGCTTTAAGTGTAAAACATTGGTGAAGTAAAATGTTTTTACTTTTAAAGCTTTTTAAAAAAGCAATTTATCTGAATAGCAGTTTTTCACATAGTATGAATCATTATTGAAACTTCTCATGGGGTTTTGTTCCTACCTGTCTTGAAGTTCTTGAATAACTGCATCTATAAAACATCTTGTTTTCTTGAGTAAAGCTGAAATTTTGACTCCTTCAGACATACTGACAAAATTGTATTTGTCGCTACACCTAGTATATGGTATGATAAAGGGGCAGAATCTAAACATAAATGTTAGAACTCTTGTTGCTGATAAAATTTTCTTTCAGACTGTCTGTATGGCTTTTTAATTTTAGGAAATTGGGGCACTTAAACATGACTAGATCTGCCACACTGGGATTTTAGATTTAGAAAACATGTTAATGTACCAATAGGTCGAACTCTCTTATTAAGAAAAGGACATTAAAAACTAGAGAGGTCTATCTTACTCTTTTAAGGCTGCTATAACAAAATACTACCAACTGGGTAGTTTATAAACAAGTAAGATTTATCGCTCCCAGTTATGGAAGTTGGGAGTCCAAGATCAGGGGGCCGGCATGGTTTCCCTTTAGTGAAGGTTCTTGACCTGGTTCACAGTGGGCACCCTCTAACTGTCTTCACATAAAGGAGCTAGGGATTCCTGGTACCTCTTTCTATAAGGGCCCTAATGTCATTCGTGGGGGTTCCACTCTCATGACTGAAGCACCTCCCCAAGGCCCCACCTATTAATACCATCACTTTCAGGGGTTAGGATTTTGACATATGAATGGGGGGACACAAACATGCAGACTATAGCAGGTTCATATAAATTATCTAAGGGGAAAATCTTGCAGCAGAACCTGACCTCAAATTAATGTTGAGAACTCATGATGATACTGCTTTCTTCAGAGTGGCAGTCAGGTGCTGGTTATACAATGGTTTTCCATTAAAGACCCTTCCATTGCTGCCAAACGATGTAATGACTGCTGTTATGATGGCTGTTAAAAAGAATGAAGCATTCCGAGAGGGTAAAAAATAAAACTTCTTGAGTTTGCACTTTCTATGAGGACTAGGCTAAATACACTAAATATGTTTGAAGTGATGGAGCTATTTGAAGAATGTGAGTGTTACTGTCTAGTCTGATATTATTTTTTTGAATATGATTAGTGTTATTCCACATTAACTCATAAAACAGTTTCATGGTGTACTTTTCTTTTCCCATGCATTTATCATGTTTCCAGATAAACCATACTTTTTTTTCTTATGAACCATGAAATGAAATTATGTTTTATATTTCCCCTTCTTTCTTTTTAAATTTCTAATTAATTTCTAGTTGATTCCTAACATTATCTTTATACTTACTTTTATCTAACATGCATGTAAAATTCCATAACAAAGATAAATAAATAAAGAAGAAATAGCATCTCTACTCTGCAAGAAAGATAAAAAAAAACAGTAGGCTATTGATTAAGTACTATTGCCAATATATGTTTGGCCAAGAGAGCTGGAATTTTACAAAGAGGGAAGAGAATCTAATCTGCTCATTCTTATCCTCTGATCACAAGAAAGAAATATTAAAACTTTACATCCTAGTAACTTTAGGGAAAATATCATTCTACATTTGTACTGTTTTAAAAATAATTTTATTATAAAATGTATTATAAATAATAGATGATACAAAAATCTATCTAAGGTTTCATATCTGTAGGTTTTAAACCTACATTTAAAACCAATTTTAAGAGAATTAAAAAAATGAACATTGTTTTTTCCCTGTTATATGAAGACCATAACATAACTACTCAATAAGATAGTCGTGTGTGTCTCTGCGTTGTGTAGAAGGACTGATATATTCAAGAGTTCGGGTTGGTAAGTGGTCTGTTCTGCCCTTAGATACTGTCTAGTTGCCCTGAGGTCCTCAGTGTGTTGCCATAAGCTGCAGTGTCACCACAGCTGGCTTACCTGTACCTCGTCCAGGTCTAGCCTGTTTGAATAGGAAATGGGAGGGAATAGGGGCAAGAAACTTATTTCAAGGAAGTGTCAAGTGCATTATACACATCACTTTGAATTAGTGAGCATATATTGAGTCCTCCAGCTGTGAGAGAGGATGGGAAATCAGCTTCTACCATGTACCTTGTGTAAATTCAGGATTGATCCATTCTCTTCCTAACACAAAGTAGGGGTGTTCGTATTGGGGGACAGTGAGCATTTCTTGACATACCCATATGCCCATGCCCATAAAAATATAGAAATTCTTAAAAATACACTTTTTTGAGGAAAATGCCATTTGTAATGTTAAAAGCTATTTTTTTACCTTTTATTACCATTTCATCACAAAGTTTCACTCAATCCAGATCTTACTAAAAGTCACAGTAATTGTTTTGTGGATATACATGTAAATCATAAACAGAACTTTGGATAGCTTGTCTGAAATGTGATTTTTATACTCACTGATAAACTCAGATGTTTTTTGAAGTCAATTCACATAAGAGTTTGTTTTAATTATGCTAAGCAAAATAAGCCAGGCAGTGAAGGACAAATACCATATGATCTCACCTTTAACAGGAACCTAAACAACAAAACAAAGAAACGAGTAAAATATAACAAAAGACACTGAAATAGAGGACAGATAGTCAGTGACCAGAGGGGAGAGGGGAGGGAATTTCAGGGGAGAAGGGAAGGGTTTACAGGAACAAATATAGAGGACACGTGGACAAAACTAGGGGGGTTGGAAAGGGGAGGGAGGAGGGGAGGAATGGGTGGGCGGGCTGGAATGGGAATAAAGGATAGAAACTGTACTGAATAAACTAAAATAAAAAAATTAAAAAAAGTTTGTTTTGAAATAAAACCATCCCATTGTTGCTAAACATCTTATAGAAATGGATACTATCAGAATTAAATTTAAAAAATGGTTCAACTATACTCAGATAACTAAGAAAGAGGGTTTCTCATCCACATTGAAATTTTTTTCTTGTATTCATAAAGAATAATCTACTATCTTTCCAGTTCTTTATAATAATTATTCTATTTTGTCAGGTTCTTCATCATAAATTTACATGTGATTTCCATGTTGTTAAAGAATAGTATTTATTTCTATCAGAAAATTTATAGAATTTTGTGTGCCCAAAATTCATTTAATGTTTTAGTAAGTCAGAAGAGCAGATATTTTTATTATGTTTTCCCTTTCTAATTTGTTGATTTCATTTATTAATCTTCATCTTTGAGTCTATTCTATTCAGCTTCCAGGGGCCATTTGGGGAGGATTTAAAAGAATATGCATTGTCTGTGTTGAAGCATCTTTCAATATTTTTAGAGAGGTAAGAAGCATATACAATTCAGGCCATATACAAGATAATTTCACTGGAAGTTTGTTACAGAATGGCCCTGTTGCGGAAGGGCAAGATACTGTTCCTGAATGGATCCCTCCCTCTCCTGGGGTCCCTCTGTACAAGGTTCACCTTGCCCACTGCCAGGTATTAGGAATTATGACTCTCAATGCTAGAGTTTGGTGAAAAGGAAAGGAACTATTTATTCAACAGTTATACAGGGTTAGAGTAATGGCAGAATGTCACCATTAAATAATCAGAGTACCTTAAAACAGTCAAACACACACAGTCCTTCCTTCCCCACTTTGCCCAGTCAGGCCAATCAGGGGTACTGTACCTCGGGTAAAAAAAAAAAAAATAGAAGTCTGTGGTTCAGCTAGCCCTCAGTCTTTCACAGTAATCTGTGCTCAACTGGCAGGCCTCCCGAGCCTTCCAGCGCTATCAGCTCTGTCACCAAGATCTCCAGTCCTTAATCCAAAACCACATGTCACCTTCTCATGGCCCACCAGCGAGAGTTCTTTCACCCCTTTCCTTCTCATAATGTCTCTCCTGCATTTTTCCAAACTGCTAAGAGAGAACTCTGCATGGCTACTACATCTTGCTTTTCTGCTTCCTAAGCCACATGGTAAAGGGAGCCCCTCTCTGCCCCTCAAAATCACGTGGTTAGACCCCTCATGGCTGCCACACCTGGGATTAAATTCCAGCAAATCTTCCTCTGCAACCCCATTTCCTACTCCTCCCACAATTGGCTATACCTGCTAGCACTCCCATATTTTACCAGCCTTTCTGGGCTGCCATAGTAAGTCTGGGCAAGCGTGGCCCCTTGGCATTGAGTGAACCATCTATAAGCTCTCATGCAGGTGCTATAACCAAGGGGAGCTGTCTCCCAGTTAAGCCAAGGGTCGAAGTCACTCCCATTTTCCTGGCTCAAAGAGTGGCTGCAGCTACTTAACATATCTATGAAGCTAGCCAGCTGTTATAGATTTATAAAATAACCATTTTTTGCATATCAGGTGTGAAGTTGGCCAACTGTTGATATGCAAAGTAACTCTCAAAGGCCCTGCTCCATGTGCCCCATCCCCCAGTTCAGACTTGTTGGGGTGAGGATATCCTATGTTTTAATATTTCCTGGACACCATGTGTTCTGGACCCTGTTACAAACCCCTCTTTGCGGGGGCCCTGGCTGCATCCCATTACAAGTTAATATGGTAGAGAAAACTGTGCAGTTGTGATCCTTATAGAAAGTAAATGTCTTGACCTGGAATTTACCTAGAAATGCTTTTTGGATAAGACTGGATCTGAGAGGGCAGGATATTATGCAGAGGGAGAAGGAAACGAACATGACTTAGATGATTTGTGCTCACTGACCATCCTGACTGGAACAGGGAATGAGCAGTGAGGGACAGAGAGAGACCGTAATTTATTTAAAGAAGAAACTGGCATACCAAGTTAGGAGTTTATATTTTAAATTAGAGATGGCATATTGAAAGCAAATGCTTTAAGAAAACAAATCTGGAAACATCAGGCATTCCTAAGATTAAAATCTACAGCAGAGTCCAGAATACCAGGTATACAGTCAGAGCAACTCGGCGCTCCATTAATTTCCTTGAAAATGGAGTAGAAAAAATGAATCTTAGAGATAAAATGACATGCAGATTATTAAGAGACATCACTGACACTGATGACAACCTTGTTTGGTAGTTAAAGAACAGATATTCCCTTACTTTGTCTTCTGGTATACATGTTACTTCTCTATTTGATAAAGAGAAATTAGAGTAAATCTAAAAGCCAGTTTTGTATGATCTGACTCTGTACTAGGTAAGATCCAATAAAATTGATCCAAATTGATATAAAATGTTTTTAACATTAAAAAAACATTTTTATATATGTTGTCTGTTAATCATTTAAAAATATCTTTAGGCACTGTTCTTTACTAAAACTACAAAGTAATAGTCCTGTTAAGGTTGATGACGTATCAACAACCTAAATTTACATAAGAGAACTTGAACACTCTGAGTGGTTATTTCCTGAAGATAAGATGTCCTGTATGAGGCAAAGCAGGACTTGAGTCAGGTTTTTGGCTTTTAACTCACTGTTCTTTGTGCTACAGCATGATTTATCTTTACTCAGGTTTTCTGCTTCCTTTATGAAATACCTAGAGAAGCTGACATATATTTTAAAATGTCAGATTTTAATAGTTCAAATTGTGAAACAAATGTCTATAAATAGCAAAATATTGAAAAATATCTTCTTCCAGTTGATACAAATTTATTTTTAGCAGCGATTTGCCTTCCAATGATAATTATTTTCTCCTTTGTATAGCATTTCAAGTAAAAAGTATATTGTAGATAATTGTATAACTTAATTGATATAAACTTAATCGTGAAATCTCATTTACATATAATAATTTTTCTTAAAGTGTGAATTTACAAATTTGGACTTCGAATTACATGACAATATGATTGTCTTAAAGAAATCAAATGCAAAATTTGAAAAGTCAGAGTTGCATGACTACTTAATACTGATGCTTATCGCAGTTTGTAGCCCTTTTTAAGTGAAAAGTAAAATGGTACACAAGGTACCTTATAAAAAAAAGAACTCTCAATTTTATTAGAGTAATGCAATGTAAGAGTTTTATTGAAGAGCTGTCTGAAAACTGACTTCTTGACGTGCTATGGATAGGAAGTTTTTTTATTGTTCTATAATCAAGAATTTTTCCAGTTTCATTGCAACATAATTGATGCACATCAGTATGTTTGTTACAGTCAAAAAAATTCTTTGTTCTTCTTTGACATTCCAAAAGATGCATGCATGTACTGTTACCATTGAACTTCACATTCTTTTTTGCCCAAGACAGCAATAATCTTTACATCTCTACTTTTTTCCTGAAGCGGCTTGCATATTTTACCACTTAGATATTGCTCTTCCATCCCTTTTTAATCTGCATATGCATTTACTTAAGAAAAGGTATGTGCTGTGAATGTTCTAGGAATGTGGGAATTTATAAAAGCAGATGGATGCTTAATAGATAATTCTTAAATATGTGCTTAATTTCTGCTAATGTTAAATGTTAGGCTTTGTCTTCTGGATAAAATTCAACAATTGACAGAAAGATAACAAGGGGAAAGATAAAGAATCACATTAAAATATTATTTTCTTAACATAAAATCTTTTCTACTGAGACCATGGGGTCATGAGGGCTGGGGGGGACTTAACAGAATTTCCCAAATTGCTAGTGAGCATTTGCTCCCTTCCAAATCAGAGGGACAAACAGGATTCTTTGTCGGACCACACCCAGCAGGGGGAATGAGATTATGCTCATCTGTAATACGGAATGATCATCACAATGGCCAATGTTTATTTTATACATACCATGTAGATATGGGGTCATTACTGTATAGTATTTCAAACTGAATAACAATAAAGTTGCCATTGTTTCCTAAATTTTGAAGAAATGCTGTTCAGAAAGATACAAAACTGGAATTCATACCCAAGTTCACCTGACTCCAAATTTCAAATTCTTCACTATTTCATGACTCCTCTTTACGTAGAGGGGTTTTCTGTAACTTTCTCAAGTAAGGTTAGAAATAAATGTGATTCTTAAAATTCTTAAAAAGATATATAGGAATACCAAGAATGTCCCCAACGAACTCAGTTATTTCTTCCACTTTTCTTTGGGAGCGATCTTTGTAGTGGCTGTGGACCATTTCAGTTTGATTCCGGAGTTTGCATATGTTTCTGGTGCTCTGGAGGCTGCACAAGTTTTTCATATTTTAATGATTCATGGTGACAGCAGAGGGATGAGAGGGAGAGATTTTAGCTACTTCATCACCATGTATCATCAGGTGGGCTGGGAATGGAAAGAGGAGGAGGTCCACTACTTATTTCATTTATTTAACAAATACGTGCTCATCTGCAGCTTTGTGCCAGGTACAGTGTTAGGCTTTGGGGATGCAGTGGTGATTGTGATTGATGTCCTTGCCTGCACGTGGCTTGAAAGAAGTAAATGTCTCCTGAGACGGTGATGGCGTTTGTTCTGTAAGGTGCAAATGCAAATCACAAGATGTAGGCAATAGACGAAATATTATTTGAAACATTTAAAAAATTGTAATATTACTGTACTGTAACAGTTTCTTATTTTGAATACTCTGAAAAAGTGTGGCAGTTATAACTAAAGCTAAAGTTCTCTATGTGTGTAAACTCTTTTGGCTTTTTTAATGTCCAGTTAAGCTTTCAGAAGTAACTTTAGATTGGCTTGTTGTCAAAAGTGTTTCTAAATATTAATCTCAGTTCTAAGACCTTCTTCATGGACTTTTGTTCAAACAGATCTTGTAACCCCAAATTGAATCTTTTAAAATAAAAATGTTTCTTTTTCACTGTCCCTTTATTTTTATTTTCTACCAATTTCCATATCCAATAAAGCAATTAAATTTGTTCTTTTGTTTAGGATTTCATTTTGGCAGTATGTATAGGCTCAGCAAATTGAATACTCAGAGAAAATAATGTATTATTATTATTATTGTAATAAGGATCTTATCTAATTTCACACTGAAAAAAATTACATTATGGAATGAAGGTTGGAAACTTTAATGCCAGATTGCACAAACACATTTGCAAGCTGAATAGGAGAACATGGGGGTTTCCAGATTTCCTTTTACGTTTCATACTCACTTAATATCTTTGGAAAAACAGTTACTATCACATTCTTTGCAAAATGGAAGACCTTTCAGATAACTTTTTTTAAGAGCCAGCTATGTGCCAGACAAGACACTAAATGCTTTCCATGAGTTATTCTGGCAAGAATCATCTCAAAAGAACTGATAATCCTATTTTATAGACGATGAAACTGGATTTAGAGAAATTAAGTGAATTTTCTCAGAGTGTAAAGCTGATAAGTAGAAAAACAAAGATTACAACCCAAACCATAGCAGAGCCAGGGCCAGAGCTCTTAGTCTCTGATACCCTGGAGAGAATTAAGAATTTTATCCCAGTTGCTACATAAACCATGTGGTAAAAATGAATGAGTTCAGTTATCAAGGCTTTTGAGAGATTATTTAAGGTGGATTCCGTATTTGAAAATCCAGACTACAGTGCTAGTTTCACTGCTGAGTCAGCTTCAGAAGGGCATATAGTAGAAGGTGATAGGACACTTTCTCTAAGAGAAATATGTAAAAAATAAAAATGGGGAAATGACACTTGTGCTATGTGCTCAACTCAGGAATCCCTTGCTTATGTAAGTGAGGTAGAAGGACATGGGATGGCCACTTACATCCAGTTTTTTAGATATGGCTGAGAATATAAGGACTGGATTAAATATAGTTCAGAAACTGATATTAAATATACACAATGCTATATGTCAATCATATCTCAAAAAAGAAGAAGGAACTGATACTAACATGCAGGGAACTAGATAAGGATGATGATGAAGGTGGAAGGAAAACTGCACAGCTAAATATTAAAAACATGATTTCAAAAGAGCAATTGTGTAAAAAAAAATATATACATATATAGGCAAAATATGTTTACATAAGGAAGACCAGAAGGGGTGTTTAGAAATATGGGCTGCCTGATAAAGAAGTTGAAAATTCTGTGGAATTCTATAAGACAGCACCCCAATCTATTCTTTACACAGGCATACTGATCATACAGTGAGTAATTGCAAGTTCCTTGTAATATATAAATATGAGAATTTAGAAACTACCCTCTCATGTATAGAGAGAGAATGTAGGTAGCCCTGGCTGGTGCGTCTCAGTGGATTGAGTACTGGCCTGTGAACTGAAAGGTTGCTGGTTCCATTCTCAGTCAGGGCACATGCCTGGGTCGTGGGCCAGGTCCCCAGTTACAGGTATGCAAAAGGCAGCTGATCTATGTGTCTCTCACACATTGATGTTTTTCTCCTTCGCTTTCTTCCTCCATCCCCCTCTCTCTAAAAATAAATAAATAAAATCTTTTTAAAAAGAGAGAATGTAGGTAAAGGGGATCAATTCAGCTTTAGTCATGATCTTTTAGACAAGGTTTACACTGTTTTCCATATTGCATATTCGGTGAACCCGAATACTGTTTCTGAAAGTGTTGTAGAGTCATACTTTATGACACATATAAAGAAAGTTTAAAACTTGTATTCATTATAATACAATATTTAATTATTTTACACTAATACTATTTGCTATTATACAGTAGTCAATTTTTTTAAGTTTTATTTGTTTCTGAATAACATGAGTTGAAATATGCATATTGAGGACAATAAAGCTCACGTTTTACAAACATTGAATTCTTGTGCAAATGTTGAGTAATTATTAATTATGGAAAGAATTTTTAATATGTTTAATGTGTGCTAGTAATATACCATCCTAGAGCAAGCAGATGCATGAAGATGTTCCAAGAGGTACAATAGCTCTTTGAATCTGTGGGAGAGACAACCTCAAATCTTTGGTATGCTATAAATACAGAAATTTTGAAACCTGTTATAAATAAAATTTGGCATGTTTACAGATCTGGAATGGTTTGAAACATAATTGAAAGTTTTTAGTTTTATTTAACTTACCTAACTTAGTAGAATATTAACATAATATCTAATTTTGTCCTATTTTTAGTTATGAGGTTTTGGTTCCATGGGTTTTGGGTTATTATAGCCAATGAATTAAACTTTATTTTTGAGTTCCTGCTATACATCAAAGTTTTGCTGTATTATGACATATAATCATGGAGTGTTAATAATGAAGTTAGCTCAACCATTTTTTATAGGCTGGTATGAATTTCAAAATGTACTTTATGATACAATAAAATGACAACTTTAATGTAAGTAAAATTACTTGTAAAAATTGATCTTGCATAAAATATACTGTTAAACATGATTGTTTTTCATACCAGAAAAATATTTAAATTTACTATTTAAAATAATCACCTGAAAATAAAATAAAGTAATCCTATACTTATGTCAAAGGATGTCAACAAATTATAAAACTTGAAAACTTCTTAAGTGGAATCATAATTAGCCATAGTAATTTGTTTCAGAAAGTCAAAAACAAAGAACTTTAGTAAGAGTTCATAAAAGATTCTTATGCCCATTTTAAACATAAAGGTGAGGGGTGGGAATGGAAAATGCTACTACACTGAATTAAATAGGATAGATGGATAGACATAAAAATTAAAAAGTATATATGAGGGTGCCTGGGGGACTGGGTGAAAAAGGTAAAAGCATTGACAAATAGAGATTGGTAATAACAAAATAATAATGAGGCTGTAAAGTGCAGCATAGGAAATACAATCAAAATATTGTGGGGTAATTCCAGTCAATATGGAGGCATAGGTAAATATGGCTCACCTCCTTGAATAACCCCATGAAAATTACAACTAAAATATACAACCATTTTCAGAACCATTGAAAATTGAGTTGAATGGAAGCCTGATAACTATGGAATAAAGAAACCATGCCCATCCAAAATGGTAGGATGGGTGGAGACATGGAATTGGCTGGTCCCACATCCAAATGTGATGTATAAAAATTCAGGGGGGATATCTTGGGAGCAAGGAATCCCAGCCCCACACCAGGCCCCACAGACCAGGATTCCAGTGTGAGGAAGATAAGTCCCCATAACTTCTGGCTGCAAAATACAGCAGGGATTGAGTCAGTAGAAGAAATTCTGGAGTCCCAATAAGTTCCACCTAAAGAACCCAAACACAGACTTACTCAGATTAACTTCCTCTGAACTCCAGCACCAGGGTAGCTGCTTGAAAGGCACCAGCAACAAAAGATGGGGGAAGTTTTCTCCCAGACAAAAAGGCAGGCAGAGGCCATTGTTCCTTTTCAGAGCCCTCACACCACAGAGCCACAGAGCTGGCAACCAGTGCTGCATCTGAGACTCCAAAACCTGGCTAAAACTGTTTGCACCAACCTGAAGATCCCCTGAGACTCCATCCCACCCAACTTATGGGCCCACCCAAGCTGTTAACAGTGACTTCCCCATATGAATGGCTGATCTTGGTTCATGGTTCACAACTTCCTAAATGCTCTTAAACAAGTAACAGCCTGCCTTAGGCAGCTCTCAGACCCCATACATCTTGCTAAGTGGACCCAGGTCCAACACTAGCAGCAGCCAGCATGACTTTGCCTGGGAATCTCCAAGCCCAGCACAAGTAGCAGCCATCTCAGATTGCCTTATAGGTCAGGCAGGGTGGCCCAGGCAGAACAGGGGGAGGGTGCTGACATTGGCCTCCACCACCCAGGAAGCCCAAGAGCCTGTGCACACAGTGGACAGCTACAGACCATATTGGAGCATCACTACCCTGCCCCCTCATGAGCCTTCACAGAGGGTGGAGGTTGGTGGTCAGTGGTCATAGCAGTCCTTGCTGCTGACTGCCTTGTGTAAATCCCTCCCACTGACCTGCTAAGAGCAATCAAGGTTCAACTAGAAGAGGAGATTGTACTCAGCCCAAACAAACAGCACACCTTGAGTACCCAGTTTGAGTGACAGCGGACACTGTGTCACTGGATCCTACAGGACACCTACTACATTAAGCCACACTACTAAGACAGGGAGTCATAGCAGCTTTATCTAATACATAGAAACAAACACAGGGAGGCTGCCAAGTGAGGAGACAAAGAAACATGCTCCAAATGAAAGAACGGATCAAAACTCCAGAAAAGGAACTAAACAAAATGGAGATAAGCAATCTGTGAGATCCCGAGTTCAAAACACTGATTATAAGGATGCTCAAGGAACTTAATGAGGACCTCAACAGCATAAAAAAGATCCAGTCAGAAGTGAATGATTCACAAATTGAAATAAAGAACAATTTACAGGAAAACAGCAATGGAGTGGATAAAGCTGAGAATCAAAGCAATCTTTTGAAACATAAGGAATCAAAAAAACAACTACTCAGAACTACAAGAAGAAAAAAGAATCCAATAAACAAGGATAGTATAAGCAGCCTCTGGGACAACATCAAGCTTTCCAATATTCATATCACAGGGGTGCCAGAAGAAAAAGAGAAAGAGCAAGAAATTAGAAATCTATTTGAAAAACTAATAAAATAATAAAAGAAAACTTCCCTAATTTGGTGAAGGAAATACACATACAAGTCCAGCAAGCAAAGAGAGTCCCAAACAAGATGATTACACAGAGGTCCACTCCAAGACACATCATAATTAAAATGCCAACAGTTAAAGAGAGAATCTTAAAAGCAGTAAGAAAAAAGCAATTAGTTACTTACAGGGGGTAAGCTGATTACCATAAGACTGTCAGCTGATTTCTCAAAGAAAACTGCATGCTAAAAGAGATTGGCAAGAATCATTCAAAGTCATGAAAAGCAGGGAACTACAGCTAGACTGCTCTACCCAGCAAAGATTTCATTTAGACTTGAAGGGCAGATAAAGAACTTCCCAGAGAAGAACATACTAAAGGAGTTCATCATCACCAAATCCATCATTATGTGAAATGTTAAAGGGGCTGATTTAAGAAAAGAAGATCCAAACTATGAACAATAAAATGGCAATAAATACATACTTATCAACAATTGAAACTAAAAACAAACTAAGCAATCAAGAAGAATAGAGACAGAATTATGGATATGGAGAGCATTTTGATGGTTGCCAGATGGGAGGGAGGTGTGGAGGAATTGGTGAAGAAGTGAGAGGATTAAGAAGTATAAATAGGTAGTTATAGAATAGCCATGGGCATGTAAATTACAGTATAGGAAAGGGAGTAGCCAAAGAACTTGTACACATGACCCATGGACATGAAAAATGGTGTGGGGATTATCTGTGGGCGTGGGGGATGCTGAGCAGAAGGGGGCATAGGGAGAAAAATTGAGACAACTGTAAGGGCATGATCAATAAAATATAATTAAAAATAATAATGTAATAATAACTATGCATGGTGCCAGTTAGGTACTGGAAGTATCTGGGGGAATATTTTGTAAAGTATGTGATTTTCTATCCACTATGCCGAACACCTGAAACTAACACAATATAACATGGAATATAAACTGTAATTGAAAAAAATTAAAAACATATAGAACAGCATATATACATATAATGTATTCTATCCAGTACAAAGAATATATTGAGTTATGGACATAAGTTATTGCTATACTTTGAATATATCATTTATACTATATCCTTCATTTTTGCATAACTCAGAGGGTTATTTAAATTTGTATTCTGTCTGGAAAAGACAACAAAATAAACCTAATTCTTTTAATCTTTTTAGTACAAGTGAAAATCTTAAAGTTAAATGATATACATATTCACCGATGTTTATTCTATTTTTTTATTTTATGGTTTTACATGATATTATTTTATTGGGCATCTAGTTATTTTCCATTTCTTGGAAAATTACATGATTCAATTTAGATAAACAGCATTGGAAGCACTCCAGATACAATTATATTTCATCGTTCATAACCATATTCAAACTACCTCTGACTGTCTCCTCATAAGCCATAGAAATGGGATTTGTTTATTTGCTTGCATGTTCATTTGTTTGTTTTGGTGATCTGTAATTATTTTCTTCATTTGGGTTCATACTCTTGGAAGTTATATACTGTTTTCCTGGAAACTCTTTATTTTAGAGAACTTGTAAAGTATAGGCAGATGTTCAGGTCACTATTAAATGACTTTAAAACCGTTATATGCTATCATACATGAAATAATTTTAAAAAGAAAATTAGAACAAATTGAATATAATAATTTTAAGATAGCTAATACTCCTTGATCACTTGCTATGTACTGGGTGTGGTATAAGGCTTTAGAACAGAACCAAGATGAAAACAATTAGCATATGTCATTAGCTCTAGAAATATAAACAATAATCATTAAAAAACTATTACTGCTAAAAGTGGTGGACAATTTTTTGTTGTTGTTGAAAGAAACTGCCTTGTTCATATTCAGTTGTTGAATTCAATATGTTAAAATAAATAAGATAATGTTAATTATATTTACATTTAATCACACTACTTTTATTTAATTTTTAAATGTAATAAATTACATTTATTTAATTTTTAGTAGTCACATTGGATCAAATATCATGAAATTCAAATATGATATGAAGAATTGGTTCCTAAATTTTACATATGACACTAAATTCCTTTCACAAACTGTCCACTTTTTATACCAGATAGTGTTATGTTTATGAAGTGAATTATTTAAAGTCATCTTTCTATGCAGATGGAATGCCTTACCTTGTTAGAAATATTTATATCTCTTAGGTGTTTCATTAAGTAGTGAAGAAAGAAACAAATAGTGTTAATATGTCTAGCACATCTTTTACCTTTAAAAAAATAAGGCTACATAGAGTCATTTCGCTTATGTTTTTTGATCTCAAAAGTACATGCATTCCTGAAGAATTTATGTGAATATGAAATACAAGGTCACATTTTTTCTGCTACATGCTGTATTCATTCATTTATTTATTTTTAACTGAATTTATCGGAGGGACACTGGTTAACAAATTTTTACAGGTTCAGGTGCGCAGTTTTACAACTCATCATCTGTACACTGTATTGTGTGTTCACCACCCCAAGTCAAATTTCTCTCCACCACCATTTATCCCCTATGAGCTTCCTCCACCTCTCCCCACCGCCGTTCTCCCTGAAATCACTACTGTCATTCATGCCCATGAGGTCTTTCTCTTTTCTTTCTTTTTTTGCTCCAGGTCTATCCATGCTGTTGCAAAGGGAAAAATTTCCTCCCTTTTTAAGGAACTTCCTTAAATACTATTTCCTATACACAAATGGTTTTATATTAGGCTCATATCCGTTTTACAAATTGGCAACTAATAACTTCCATATATTGTTTTTGAAGATATGATGAATTCCCTGCAGTCCTATGAAGTATGCTAAGTGATAAAAAAATATTTTTTTCTTTCTTTAACATAGTAACCTTTTCAATAAATATTTTTAGCTGGAAAACATAATTAATGTGAAAATTGTGAAAAATAGGACCACCAGGTCAGAAAATAAGATATTCCTGTCATTTTTATGCTGGTGCCATGCTCTTCTCTTTGTAAGTCTTTGCTTCAACCTTAGTGTAAGTGCTGCTGAAGCAAGCGCCATGATCCTGTTTTTAAATACAACAACATATCTATGTTGCTTTGAAAGACAGTGCACAGTTTTTCTGACTCAGAAACCATGGGGCCACTAAGTTAGTTTGCATCTTGACTCCTTTGTTAATTTGTCATAGAAAAGTCAATTTTTAAGAAGATTTAAAATCCATTTATTGCCCACATTAGCAGAAATGTTAGATAGATATTATAAAATCTGGGGACATCTTTATTGCATGTATAACTCAATGTCTAAATTAAATTTAATTATATTTCTGGGAAGTTAAAATTTGGGGATATTTACCAAAACAGTACTCTGTTTCTTAATCATGACATTGCCAAGAGATATAAGGAATAAAATAAATTAGAGAAAGGAACTTCTCAAAGATAAACACGTGGTTATTTCTTATTTTATTATTTTAAGGAAATATATTTGTTTTGCCTTCTTAATTACAGTAATTCCTAATCTGTTTTATTCAATATTCTACTTAGAAAAATAAAAGTCTTTAAATAGTAAGTGCCACATATCAGAATATTTGATACAGAGGGTATTATGATTTAACAAAACAATCAGTTTAAACAATACACATTTATATTTTGATATAGAAGGAAGACATTAAAATTTGACAAATGTTCTATAATTTCTATAAATATTTTCATAAAATGTTTATAAATATTCTACAATTCTCAAAAAATGTGTCAGAATACCAAAGGTTGTGGAATAACATTATTTTGATCATGAAAAAGTGCATGGATTAAAATGCTGCTCTTCAGAGTGTCGGAGTTTTAAAAGGAAGATCTTAAATCTTTGAATTGTGGATTAATTAAATTTTAAGAGAGCAACTTTATGTTGTTGGTGCTTTCTCTGACCTACAAATTGGTAAATATCACTGCTGTGCTTCGAGTAGCAAATGGATATGATATTTAAGATGAGGAAGATGATTAGCAATAAGATAATTTACAGTAGTATTTTAATATTTTATGTAAATATGCTAATTAAGTTTTGAAGCAGTTTGGGCCTTGTGGACTCTGATTTCTTTAGGTCTTTTTTACAACATAAAATTGTTCTGTTGTTACTGTTATCTTCAGGAAAAAATTCAGTCCACAACATTAAATGTAACAGGTTGCACATTTATGTTCTGAAGACTTACTGTTATATTATTTTCTTTTGAGATGGATTGATTCATTGGGGGTAAGATCTTGAAGAATTTCATCTGGCTATAAGTACAAAGCTGAAAGGCATGCAAACCCAAGGAACATATAACAATGGTGTTTTGTTGAGCAGATATTTACACAACAATATCCTTTCAGTATGTTTTAGAAATGTAAACATTGTGTTTAAACCACTGCAAATGAAAACATAACTAGTGTAATTTATCTTTACTGACAACTGATTACTGATTGTTAATATTTAGTTTGGTATGTAGTGAGATATCACTGGCTAAAGCAGATTAACATATATTCAAATATAAGTCTCTTCCCCATGATATCTGAAAAATCAGATGGTCTTCCAGACTCTATGGGAATGTATCAATTGATGAGGAATTCATGGCATGTGAAAACAATGAAGCCCATTAATGGACAGTTAAAACTTTTCAACCAAAAGTTGCTGCCCTATCAATTCTACTCACTGGTAACAGTGCTGTACACTTGTGTAGTGATCGAATACCCCTGACTATACTAAAGTAGCAGGACATTACATGTATTAGAAAACGCAGAAAGCAATTCAGAAAGGATGAGATAAAATAAATGTATATGAAACTTTCAGCATTCCAAGCTCTATCCAGGTGGATCTTGATACATACTACTTGCATTCTTCTTTGATATCACCACCCTCAATCAGTGGAATATAAAATAGCCCTCTGCTAACATAAAGCTTCTTTTTGTTTGCCTATATTGTCCCGTTAGCTCAAGCTTCTTCTATAATTTCTATTTGGTTTCTTGTCCATATTTGTGTCACAAAGTAATGTTACTAATAATTCAATCTTGTATACACTACTGGAAAATGATCTAATCAAACAATAACTCAAAAATAGGAGCTACAATTAAACCAAAATGGGTTTCTACAGACACTAGTACTTTTAATGTGGGGGTGGTCATAGCTCTTCATGTCTCCCGAATTTAAAAAAAAAAAAAACTCAAGTGACCCTATGTGCACCATGAAATTAGGAAGAACAAGTAGCTCTTTATAAATTAATTTTTTTCTTTCTTCCCCTAACTACTTACACACACACACCACCCTGAGAAAGAATCCTCAATCTAACTGTTCAAGGTTTTCATATGTGAAGATTCATATTAGTTTCCATTTTACGTACAGAATCTACTTCTTCACCCTAATTATACATCATCTTGCCTTAATGATTTTAGAATAAATGGATATAACTAAATAAGGCAAATCAATGAAGTTCACATATATAATTTTGTATACCTAGCTCCTCAAATAATATTTTTGATGAGTTAGCATCCATCTAATAAGTTCTGGATTCTGCATTCCTTTGGGAAATTGTACAAGGCCTTCTTGAGTATTAGATTATGCATTTGGATCTCTGATTTACTGGAACAGTGTAAAAATCTCTCATAATCAGAACACTCCCCACTGGCTTCACATCTGAAGATCCCCAAGAGTGCCGTTTGTCCCAGTGAACATCTGGAATAGATTACATGCAGTTAATTGGCTCCAGGTCGAGCTTGTTACAGACGGTAGCATGCAGTATAACCTATGCAATTCACTAAATCCACCCACTTGAGGTTAAATCACACCTACTTCTCTCTATAATTCCTCCCAGATGCAGGACACACACATGTGTGCATACAGGAATTGCACACACACACACAAACATGCACTAGAAGATAGCAAAACAGCAATAGATTAGTGGAGAGGTTGACAATACATTTAACCCATAAATTATTTCAATTAACAGATTAACTATTAAATTCAAAGGATTGTTGGGACGAAAAACAAAGAATCAGGAGAAGCATATTTTTGAGAGTGACTGTTTTATAGTAGAAAAATATTTAAAGTTAAAAAAAAGTTCCAGCAGGTTCAGGGTTTGTGTTTTATTTTGTCCCTCACCCTTAGCATATGTTTCAGCACGTGTAGGTACTTATCAGAATGTCATAGTAGCAAGTAAAGCAGGGCTTTGATTTTTAACTTATTTAACAATATTAATGAGTTGGGTTACAAGGAACAATATGACTACTGTTCATTGAAAAGCAAAACATCAATCTTCTTAACTTATAGTGTTGGAGGCACAGGGCATGTCATAGCGATTAATGACCAGTTGGAGGAGTAGATATCTCAATACACAGCCAAGGGCCATTAACCCCAACTGGCCATTAATTCCCAGGAAATGTCCTGTACTGAAGTCATTATTGCTAATAAAATGCACATATGGAAAGTTTCCTCTCTTTTGCCTCTGTGCATAAACATACATTCATGTTACATGCGTTGTTACATGTCATGAAAAAAAGCAGTATTTCACATGTCCAGAGGTTCAGAAAAACTAAACCTAGTTAGAAATTTAATATATACTTAATCTCTACATTCAGTTTGACTTTCACTTTTTTCAGAGAGCATGACTCAGTGGGAGAATACATGTTTGTATGTCAAGGCTGTGGATCTTCTGCGATCAGATACATATGTTTTGCTAACCTGGATATAGGCAAAAGTGAAAGGAACAGGCAAACGGGATTAGAGAAACCTGATGAATATGGACAGAAGCAGTACACATGATCTAATATCAAAGGTGGTGTGGAGTACCAGCATATTTGTGTCATAATATATTAGGTACCGGAACAGGCATGAGACACATTTAAGAGTTAGGTCAAGTTCCTTTTTGGTTTCTTCTTTTTCCCACCTTACTGAATTATGCTAACTCTCTGCCTTTTCCTCAGCAATCTAACCAAGTCTATCATGCTTCTAGCTCTTCAGGAACCCTTAACTAGGTTTTACTGTTTCCTTGAACTGTTTTTGCATGCACGTGTGTATACATGTACACACACATATTATTTGCATACAAGCAGTATTATAAGGAGAATCTGGCAGTCCAAGAATGTAAATGTCAAATTGAAAAATTAAAAGGATACATGTCTTAATAGATTTAGCAATTGAAAACACAATTTAAAGTTAATCCTGATAAATTTTTCTATAGCCCAGATAAAGTGACTCTGTTTTGTGGCAATAGCATAAGCATGTTGTCCTACTAACTCTAAAATAATATAATTCTGTCCTTCTTAAGAGTTTGTTTTAAATATGGTATTTGAGTAAGGACTTTCTTAAAATACATATTAATGAAATTTAAAAAAATTCATAAAAGGTTGCTGATTATATGGATTATTTTGGTTAGAAGTACATTCCTGTTTTCTCTCAAATTATATCTGATTAGATGAAACCATCAGAAAATGTCATGAAAGGTGAATAAAATATGTGATATGTGCATATTTAGTATAATATTCTTAAATGAATATCTAGACTCAATTATTTGTGTTTATAATAATCTCCTAAATCAAATAATTAAATACACATATATATACACACAAGACAATAATTTGGTACTTCCTATAGGAATATTTGAAAGTAATTAAAGTAACTGAGAAAATATAATTTATTAAATCATGTTTGACATTTTATGAAAAACATAAAATTTGTAATTTATCTTTCTCTTGCCAAGTCTTTTTTATTATATTTTTATTACCATTTATCCCCTTCTACCCACTGCCCACAATCACCATACACTTGTCCATGTCCATGAGTCCTTTTTGCTTGATCCCTCCACTCTCAAATCCCCGCCAGCGTAGCTCTCATTCTGCTTGCTATCTATGAGTCTCTCTATTTTGCTTGTGAGGTGAGTTTGTTCCTTAGATTCCACGTATGAGTGAGATCATAAGCTATTTGTCTTTCTCTGAGTGGCTTATTTCACTTGGCACAATGTTCTCCAGGTCCATCCATGCTGTTGCAAAGGGTAAAAATTCTTTTTTTATGGCCGAGTGGTATTCCATTGTATAAATGCCCCATAGTTGTTTTATCCACTCATCTGTTGATGGACACTTGGGCTGCTTACATATCTTAGCAATTGTAAATAATGCTGCAGTGAACATAAGGGTACTCATGGATAGGAAATATTGACATCATTAAAATGTCCATGCTACTATGTCCATATAGTTCCTATCAAGATTACAATGACATATTTCACAGAACTATAGCAAATATTTCAAAAATTTATATAGAATCACAAAAGGCCCCTCATAGCAACAGTGATCCTGAGAAAGAAGAACAAAGTTGGAGGAATCACGCTACCTAATATCAAACTATACTATAAGGCCATAGTGGTCAAAACAACATGGTACTGGCAGAAAAACAGACACACAGATCAGTGGAACAGAATAGAAATCCCGGAAATAAACCCCCAACATTATGGTCAATTAATATTTCACAGAGGAAGCAAGCCCATACAGTGAGCTAAAAATAATTTATTCAATTAGTGGTGTTGGGCATATTGGCAGATACATGCAGAAAAATGAAACTCGACCACCGTCTTATACCACACAAAAGAATAAATGCAAAATGGGTCAAGGACTTAAATGTTAGACCCAAAAACATAAAAATCCTGGAAGAAAACATAGGCAGTAAAATCTCAGATATTGCTGGTAACAGTATTTTATCTGATAGATCTCCTCAAAGGAAACAAAAGAAAAATAAACAAATGAGACTACATCAAACTAAAAAGTTTTTTGCACAAAAAAGGAAACCGTGTACTTTTTCTTTAAAATGTTTGTTGGGTATAAGCCCTGACCTGTGTGGCTCAGTTGGAGCATCATTCCATAAACCAAAAGATCATGGGTTTGATTCCCAGGCAGGGCATAAGCCTATGGTGAGAGTTTGTCCCAGCTCAGGGTGCGTACAAGAAGCAACCAATTGATGTTTCTCTTTCACATAGATGTTTCTTTCCCTCTTTATCTCTCCCTGCCTTCCCCTCTTTCATAACAATGAACATTTTCTCAGGAAAGGACAAAAAGAAATAAACAAACAAATAAATAAAATGTTTATCATGTATAAATGAATACTTCCATAGATCTTTTGTTATTTCACTTTCTCAGACTGACCTCAACTTCTGAGATTTAAGGTAAATGAATCTTGATATTCAAAATCTAGGAGGCATTTTAGTAGAGTTGATCCGCTATAAGAAAAATTTACTTATTTGACCTTCTCTCAAAACTCAACTACATGGACATAAAATATTTGTTGATATTAACTAATTAGAAATGAACTTAAAGTATAATCCTTTTTATATGGCTAAAGCTATCATTAAAAAAGTACAGAAATTACTGGAACAAAAGTTGAAGCAGGTCCCACATGTAAAAGTCTCCCTGGAAATAGGCAAAGCAAGATTCTTTCCTTGGGCCACTTAGAAAAACAACAGTAACTTTGTGGAGAAGAAAGAGAAGCTGAAGGGCTGCATCAAGAATTGACAATAATAGACAGGGGGAGGGTAAGAATAGTAGGGGAAATGTATAAGCTAAAGAACTTATGACACATGGACATGAACTAAAGGGGGGAAATGTGGGTGGGGGAGGGTGTTCAGGGTGGAGGGGAATGAAGGGGGGATAATAGGACAACTGTAATAGCATAATCAATAAAATATATATTAAAAAAAAATTGACAATCCCTTGGTTCTGCTACAATGAAAGTACCCAAAGACTGAGGAGTTTAGAAGGCTGACTCCAGCTACAGTCCAAACAAATGTTTTAATCCATCACTTATTTGTCCTGTGACATTGAGAGAACTATTTAAAACTCATACCTCAGTTTCCTCATCTGTGAAATAATTACTTATCATTCTTGGCTGTTATTGGTATTCATAAAAAAGGAGGCTTATTAAAAATTTTAAAAGTTTATTTGAGCAAAAATCAACTTGATTAGGGTAGGGCCAAACCAGAAACGTTAAGAGCACTCTACCATCAGGAGTCAGGGGAAACTCTTACGCAGAGGAAGCACAGAAGCAAAGAAACTACTTGATTAGCTGTAGTTTAAGGCTTAGTTGGTTGTTTGTGATTGACTTTATTAGCATTTTGAGTTTATAACTTTGAGTGATTCTTAGGCCTAGATTTTGGTTTGCTTATGTAATAGGCTCCCATGGCATTGGTACCTCCTCAGTCTAATAGCTGCCTTTAATTAGTTTAATAGCATTGTCATTTAATTTATGTAAGGCACTTAAAAAAACTACATAGTATACATAAATGCTCAATGAATGTTATTTGTAATTATTATTATTAGGAATAGTTTGAAATATGTGAGTTTTGATTTATTCTGTGTCTTAACAAAGACAACCAAGGCAGCTGATTTATGGCAACCTAGCTAATAACCATGCCTTTCCTCTTATAAACCCTTTATTTTATAGCTTCTTTTTCTATTCAGCATTGTACTGTGTAGAATAGTGTAGGGTGCAACTAAGATTGCCTTGTCTGAAGCCTAAGATTGTACTGGTGGCCCTGGCCAGATTTTTCCTGGCCCATTTTCCCAACTGTAGGTAGACTTTTAAAATATCATTTTAAGTCAGAAGCAAAGAAGAACTCACTCAAAATGACAGTTTTTATTTGTTTTTGCTTTGGGAATGACATGGGTAAAGAGTAGGCTTCTGCCAGTGTTTTTATCTGATCAAAGAGTTCATCAAGTTACAGAAAGAATTGATTCCTTCTACATTTGCATATAACCTTAAGTGGAAGAAGAGATGCTAATTAACATATTGACAAATTGTTGATTTTAAGTTATGCAGTCATTTCTACAACTGAGGAAAGCTGGATCTGAATTTTATTACTCACTTTTGATTCATTTCTTTGGCAATAATTTGTAAGAGCAATACAAGAGAAAAGAAACAGTTATTTTTAAAAATCTATATACATTCATAAACATTTATCATTTGGTAAGTCTTGGAAAATCTCCAAACTTCTTTTTAAATATTTCTTTTCTTATTTTTAGACTGTTTCCACTGTTTCAAAGAGAACTTTGTTTTCATCATGAATGCTAACAGAGAGGAGAGACCAAAGTCCAGAAGCTACTGTTTTTACCTTTTTAATGCCTTGATGATTCTAAGCGTGATCCAGCTGTTTCCCCTGGTCACTGGAACTTCTAAGCAAAATATTCCACGACTGAAGCTAACCTACAAAGGTAAATGTGTGTAAATGCTTTCAGGTTGTCTTTTAATTACTGTATTCCTTTTATTCAGAAATACATGCTCACTTCACTGACCTGTTTCTAATATTGGCATCAGCTAATAAAATTATTATAAAACAAAAAGGCCAATTATTTATTATTTTTGTGAAGAAAATAGATAAAAAAATAGATAAAAGTGTCTGTGTACATACACTTTTCATTCCATTGTTTACAGTTATCAACTACTTATGAACATAATTAGGAAATTTTGGTCTGCAAGTTCTAATCGTTTTTTTTTTCAAAAAAGAAGAAAAACATCTTATATAGCTTCCTAACTAGTTTACCCCTACAGGGAACTTTTTATTTTTTATTTTAATTTTGTTTGTTATTGTTTAGTTACAGAAGGAATGTTTTTAAGCAGTAAGATATCTTTAAAAAATTAAGACACTAAAATACCTTTAACATCTCAAGCATATACAAATTTTATTATTTTTAAAAGGCAGTATGAAAGGATGAAAAAACTATTGTAGAAATGAAATATGCTGTTTTAATATTTAAATTACTATAAAACAAAACTTTTATAAGTTATAGTTAATCATATTGCGTCTATGTATGTACTATATATATATATATATATTATACATACATACATACATATGATAGAAGGAAGACAGAGTGCCAAGTTTGATGCGCAAAGATTTATTGCTTTTGTTTTTTTTCCCTGTGATGTACCCTTGGCTTCTTTAATACCTTAAGTATTGAGTGTAAAGGACTCAGTCTCCTCTATTCTGAACTTGGCAGGTAAAAATTATACTAATGGTTTTAATATCCCCTGGTTGTTAGGACAACTTATTTTCAGCTTAAATTAAATGTCAATAATAAAAGCTAATTCGATGTCATGTATATGTGTAAGTAGAATTTCTGGAACAGATAAAACTACTTCCTTATGTGCTGATCAGAGACACAGCCAGTATCACTAGAGTTAGCTATTTTGAACAGCTAGAAGATTATTTTGAGAGATTTCTTAAAGGCCAATAAAAATGCAATAACCATTTTATCCAAAGAATGCTGTTTGATAAAGACTTAGCTTTGAACCTCTAAATCCACAGTAGCTTGTTTGGTTCTATTGTTGTATAAAGAGATTTCTCTTCAGCTGCATATTTTGAATTCTTGTACATTTATTCATGCTAAATCTGTTTCTTGAGTAATGAGTAAGGGACCTTGGATCAAGATGTTCTATATTTCTGGATTTTGTGTTATAATATATGTATATCTTATATATACATATATTCCCACAAGGTGGGCTTCTCACAGTGACATCTAAGTTTATACTACAGATGAAGTAAAAATGATTTTTGAGAGATAACCTCTTCTATCTTGTAACAGTGTAAACATTTTTTATTTCATAATCATCATGAAGGAATTCATATGGGTTAAGGATATTTATACACATAAATCACTAGTATCTGCAATGTTTTTTGTTTGGAAATATCCAGAAGATGACATAAGTAAATCCAGAAGATGAGAAGATAAGTAACATAATTAAAGAGGAAATGGACAACATTATTGAAAGGGAAGAGAAAATGAAGATTCACCAATATATAAAGATTCATCCCTTAAGATGAATTATAGTTTCTTTTATCTTTAAAATTTTTTTTTACATCTTAGATTTTAGTATCAACTTAGATTTGAATGGCTTATAATAGATATAGCTCTGTCATCTACATGTTTATATACCTGTTTTTTATTTTTATTGAATTTATTGAAGTGACATTGGCTAATAAAATGATAATAGGTTTCAGGTATACATTCCTATAATACATCATCTGTATATTTTATTGTTTGTTCACTACCCCAAGTCTATGTAGTCTGTTTTTAACTACATCCTTTTGAGCCTGGCATAACAAGAATTCAGGCATCAATATTATTTGAATATTTCTCCCCCCTAAATCTTGCTTTTTCAAAGAATCACAGTAAACCTACAGGGCACCAGCTAGTCAACACTGCACTCACACATGTAAGACATAAGGAAGGAAACCAACCTGCGTGCTAGTTACCATATACTCACCCATGCTACAATTACACACTGAACAACCACTATGTACCTAGCACTGTCTGAAAAAAGTCACTGCCCTCTTTAATTTTTTTTCCCAATAGGGAGACAGATAATGACCAGATAAACAAGTGAATATTATTTAAAATAGTGGAAAGTGTTAGGAAGATTAAAAAGCAAGAGAGTGACTGTGTCCAGGAACCCTACTTAGACTATATCATGTTGAAGATTTATGATCTCCTGAAAACCACCCTCTATACCCATTTTATAGATAAGAAACTTGAGCCTCAGAGCCTTAAGGCCTTTCCTCAAAGCAAGAAGCCATTAATTAAGTGGCAGAACTATTTTGTGTGTTTTTATCTCTCCAGTTCAAGGTCCTTGCTCTTGCCACCTTGTGCCCTTGAGGGAAACATTGTATGTTCAGGAAATACCAAGATATTAAAAACATACAATATTTCACCATTACCTCTTTGGCCATATGCTATTTTCAATAACTACCAATAATACTAATTATTTTTTGCTTCTCAAAGCTAACATGTATTTTCCTGGAAAAGAAAAATTTGAAATCACCTTTAAAATTTGTATCTGCCATTATATAACTAAACATTAATGTGTTTGATAGAATGGTTTTGTTTTGTTGCACTTTTCTGAGAAATGAGTGGATAAGTCTATTTTATTTTTATTTAAAAATTATTTAGCTGTAAACTGCAGTATGTGTCCTAAGTAGAGATTTCTGACTATTTAACTCATCTAATTCCCTTGGTCTGACTAATCTAGTATTAGTTCAGTTACTCAATTTGGTAGAACAGTGGAAGAAAGTAAGTTCTGAAGTCGAACTGCTAGGTGTTAACTGCTATAACTGGATGTGATATATTTGTTTGTTTATTTCCTGTGCTGTAGCTTTCTTACTCATAACAGAGTAAATCTAACAGTAAATCTAAATGCATTAATTGATTTAGTTTTAATAAGGTTGACAGTGTTTGGCATAGTAAGTACTTAATATAGTGCCAATTATTATTTTTTGTGAAATATCATTATCATGAAAGATGTTAATGGTTGCTCCCAGACCAGAAGTTTTCCTACATAAATAAGTTTGAAAAATATTATATATAGTTTTCTCTTAGGGATTTACAACATACATATAGTAAATTTGCTCCTGTTTACTCCCAAAGCATTTTCTACTAGAGTTGGTTTTCCTTGGTCAAGTACCACCCGCAGATTGTGAATTTATTGAAGGCACTTTTCAGGGTTTTTACCTTGTGGTTGTCTAGATGTTAACATGCTCTCAGAGCTAAAAAGGTCATTGTTGACTTTATAGAGTAGTGTCTTTGACTACATGGTAGCCCTCAGAGTTGGGTAAAATGAATCGTAAAATTATTCATGGGTTCAGACATGTAGTCTGGCTTCCCCCACCCACAAAAACAGTGGGAAAAGAAGATAGCTTGCTGTTAGAATGTTTCTCTAAAGTACCTAGTGAAGAAGCATTATCAACCTTAGAGTAAGAATTCCCATATTATATATATTTTTTCTATAAGGCAAGTCACTGATGGTTTAGTTTTTGGTGAATGTGACACTTTTGAATGGACTCACTGGTTTTCCCAGATATGTTTTCTGTAAACTGAGGTTGTGCAGTTGGGCTTTTATAAGTTTAAGAATTCAAGGATAATTTTATTATGTATTTGATACTCAACTGTCAACATTTCATAACAATAGCTTCTGAATATTCACCATATTTCTGACCTTGTTCTGGCAACAAGGGGATGTATTAGCAAACAGAAGAGGCAAAAGTCCCTGTCATGTAGTTTATACTCTGATATGAAAAGCAGACCACACATGAGTACTTTGCATAATGAGACAGAAGATGATAAGAACAATGGAGAAAAATGAATCAGGAATGTTAGCTAGAGAGTGGTGAAGTGTAGTGATCCAGGAAGAGCTTACTGAGAGAGTTATGTTTTCACAAATATTTAAAGAACAGTTACAAGTCATCCAGATAATTGGCAAATGATTTTTTTTTTGATAAAAGGAACAGTGGGCACAAAGGTCCTGAGGAGAAAAGGTGTCCATATGTTCAAGGATCCTAAAGAAGACTAACAGTATGGCTAAACAGTGGGATTGTTGGAAGAAGATTGATTAAATTAGAGAGTTAACAGAAGGGAAGAAGATTAGTTCTTCCACTGCTGTCATGGTTAAAATATTGATTTTTCATCTGAGTGATATGAGAATCCACCGAAGAATTTTGAACATGGAGGTAACATGATCTGACTCTCATTGTAGAATCAGTCTGGTTCCAGTATTGTGACTACACTGAAAGGGAGAGATCAGGGAAGTAGGGTATCTGGTTTGAGGCTATTGTAATAATTTAGTCTATTGACCAGACTGGTTGTACTGAGGAATAAGAAGAGGATAATGAAGGTAGAGCCAACAGTATCTGACTCCATGAGTGTTTTTGTTTGTTTGTTTTTGACTTAAGGATGGAGTTACTATTAATTGAGACAGCAAAGATTGTGAAAGAAGTTGGTTTGGAGAAATCAAGCAGACATATTTGTTTGAGAAGGCTACTAGATATCTATGTGAGATGTCAAAAGGCATCTGAGTGTATAACTTCTGGAGTTTATGAGATGGCAATTGGAAATATGAATTTGTCAGTTAGTCTACACATATTTTTTAAAGTATATTTTACTGATTATGCTATTGCAGGTTTCCCAATTTTTCCCCTCTGCCCAGTTACCCCCTTTCCCTCCAGCAATCACCGCCCCCCCTTAGTTCATGTTCGTTGGTCATGTATATACGTTCTTTTGGCTTCTCTATTTCCTATACTGTTCTTAACCTCCTCTTGTCTATTTTGTACCTACCAATTATGTTTCTTAATCCCTGTATCTTTCTCCTGATTTTCCCCCTTCTTCACCCCTCCGATAAACTTCCAAATGATCTCTATATCTATGATTCTGTTCTTGTTCTAGTTGTTTTCTTTGTTTTTTTAGATTCAGTTGTTGATAGTTGTCAGTTTGTTGTCATTTTTATGTTCATAGTTTTGATCATCTTCTTCTTAAATAAGACCCTTTAACATTTCATATAATAGGGGCTTGGTGATGGTGAACGCCTTTAGCTTTACCTTGTCTGGGAAGCACTTTATCTGCCCTTCCATTCTAAATGATAGCTTTGCTGGTAGAGTAATCTAGGTTGTAGGTCCTTGCTTTTAATCATTTTGAATACTTCTTTCCAATCCCTTCTTGACTGAAAAGTTTCTTTTGAGAAATCAGCTAATAATCTTATGGGAATTCCTTTGTAGGTAATACTCTGCATTTCTCTTTCTGCTCTTAAGATTCTCTCTTTATCTTTAACTTTTGGCATTTTAATTATAATGTGTCTTTGTGTGGTTCTCTTTGGGTCCAATTTGGGACTCTCTTTGCTTCCTGGACTTGTATGTCTATTTCCTTTGCCAAATTAAGGAATTTTTCTTTCATTATTTTTTCATATAAGTTTTCAACTTCTTGCTCTTTCTCTTCTTCTTCAGGCATATCCTATGATTTAGATGTTCGCATGGGTGGAGATGTCCCAGAGTCTTCTTATCCTCTCCTCATTGTTTTGAATTCTTGTTTCTTCATTTTGTTCTGGTTGACTGTTTTTTTTTTCTTTTTATGTTCCAAATCATTGATTTGAACCCCAGCTTCCTTCCCTTCACTGTTGGTTCCCTGTGGATTTTTCTTTATTTCACTTAATGTATCCTTCATTTCTTCCCTTATGCTTTTGCCATCCATACTCTGAATTCTCTGAGCATTGTTATCACTAGTGTTTTGAATTCTGTATCTGATAGGTTGGCTCTCTCCATTTCATTTAGTTCTTTTTCTGGGTTTTGTTCTGTTCTTTCACTTGAGCCATATTTCTCTGTCTCCTCAGTTTGGTGACCTGCCTGTGTTTGTTTCTGTGTGATAGGTAGAGCTGCTTTGACTCCCTGTCTTGATACACCTGTTGCATTGTACGGGGTGGAGCCTTAGGTAATGGCCAGGGTGGGGCAACAGGCTTCACAGCTTTGTGGCCCTGTTTGTGGGGGAGGGGTCGAAGAGAGGGTGATGCTGCTGCCTGTCTGCTGGAAGCTTGCTTGGCACTCACCCTGTTTCCAGTCACTTCACCCACTTCTGCTATGTGACTGGAGCCCCTCTAGCTGTTGCCCTGGTGGTGGTTCCCAGAGTTGGTGGGATTGCTTATATTCTAAGATGGTGCAGGCCCTATAAAGAGACTCTCCTAAGAGACTGACAATTTCTTCTGCCACCCTAACCCCCACTGGTTTTTACTGCCAGAAGTTGTGAAGACTTTATTTTCTGAGCACTGGAACCCTGGGATGCACAGTCTGGCCTGGGGCTGGGATTGCTCTCTCCCAAGTATCTCTCTCAATTTTTATCTATCACATATGAATGTGGGACCCCCGTTCTACCAGTGTCTGCCTCCTCGCCACCGCCACACTGTGTCCTCTATGCCCTGGTTCCCCGTCTCAGCCCCTCCAACCCATTTGGATGAATATGTCTTCCTTAAATCCTTGCTTGTCAGACTTCCATAAAGTTTGATTTTCTGGCAGTTCTGGGTGTTTTTTTGTTTTGAGGTTAGTTTTGATCCTTTTTATGGTTGTGCAAGGAGGCAAAGCATGTCTACCTATACACCTCCATCTTGACCAGAAGTCCTAGCCTATAGACATTTTTAAATTTATGAGACTGTGAGATGACAAAGGATATAGAAGAATTTGAAGGACTGAGTTCTGGGATACCCTTAACTCAGGAGTTTAAAGAATGGAGCTATTAGCATCACAGTGAACTGAAGAGAATTACTCAGGTGTGTCGGAGAGGAATCAGGAGTTGTAGTATAGAGGAAGTTAAAGAAAGTAAAGAAAACAGGGTTATCAGCAGTGTCATATTCAGCTAATGTGTTATGAAAGATGACAAAGATTAACATTAGATTTAACATCAAAAGTTCATTGTTGTTGATGACAGCAGTATCTGAATGTAGGAGCTATAGCACAATTGGAGTGGATTCTTATCAGCATAGTCTAAGGGGCTAGAGACAATTATAGATACTTTTTTCAAAAAGTTTTCCTATGAGGGAGATGGGGACAGTAGTAGCTGAAAGGACAGTGTGATCAGGAGACCTGTTTTTTCATGTGCTAAGTACCAGTGGATTTATATGCTAATTGAAATGATCTGGGAGAGGAATAATTGATGATTTAGAAGAGATGTGGGATAATCCACCACTATTGAAGAAAATATTAATGAAACTCCATTTTTTCCCTCTAAAAGCAGAGTACTTTTAGAACACAAGTTAGTGAAAGTAGCTTATTTTACATAATAAACTATTATTAAACTATTATTTTATTTATTTTCAGTGTCAACTATTGTCTAGATGGAAGGAGAGGGTACACAAATATAAAACACATTCAAGGTGGAATGTGTTCCGTTTGATATAGTCTGTAAGTACTATATGCTTAGGAGATTGATATATAAAGATTTGGAAATAAAACTCTGGAAACATTAAGGGGTCACATAAGTCGATAATCGAAAAAACTGATCATAGTCTCCTACTTTTTTTCAGTTCAGCAGTGTTTGTACTACAATTTGCCTGTATCCAACCTTATTTTTAATAATAGTTAAAATCTATTTCAGTGTATGTAGAACACTGTTCTAAACATTATTGATCTGTGGAGGTTCACAAAGTGGCAGAAGTTACACAACAATATGAAATAATATATGCTGTCATATTGCCATACCAATATCATTACAAAAATCATTCCTGGAATGGAGAAGATAATAAAAACCACTAGAGTCTACAATGGCCAGTTTTGTCCTCCTGGCAAAGTCCATAAGAGCTATGTCATGAGACCTTTTAGATGTGTCTGTGGTTATGCTAAACATGGAAGGGACTTTAGAAGGGCCATAGCTTAAGTAAAGGCATTTTTGTGGGGGGGATTAAGTCCAGTCATTTATTTTTTAATTGAAAAAGTTTTCTTTGAACAGATCATATATGTAGTTGGTTATTATTCTATTAATTATTGAGGAGATAGAATTTTTATATGCAACTGCTTGTTTTATAACTTCAGATCTAAAATTTGGCTTTCTAATCCCTTCAGTCTTATTAAAGAAATTTTTTACAATAGGATTGTTCCAATTCATATGTAAATTTATGGATATTTTAAAAATGAATGATATTGGGTCTTTTTTAAACAAAAAGTGACAAATAACTTTCTATTTCTTAAGAACTAGTAATATACATTTTGCATTTTGTAAGAATCCATTAAACATGTTGACTTAATTCTATTAAGTCAAAAAAAGCATAAATTAGAATTAAAGTGTTTTTACTCATAAAGAGGTTTATTTAACTAATGTCACAATGTGCTAAACATAGCAGAATATTTAAGATAAAGAGTTCAGTAATCCCAATGGAATGATGATGGGAGAAACAATTGGAATTAACTTGTCAGTGGGTATACCGTATTCCATAAATGTAAGCAAAGTTGTTTTGAAGAACAGTCTTGTTTTTCTAAATGGCTAATAGGGATTAGAGTTAGAAGACATAGATAACTTTTAGCTCTTTCTCTGGCATGTACTTTTCATGCTGCATTAGCATAATTTACTCCAAGTCAAGCTTTTCTTATTTGGAAATTAGCGATAACACTGGTTCTCCTTGAGATCAAATTAAATAATGTAGGGAAGGCTCCTTGGATGTTATAAAGGACCAAATGGATGTTATGTCAGGCTTCAAAGGGAGAACAAATATATGTTATTGAATTCATCGAAGTAAGATATGAAGAAAATTTAAGGTCTTTAAAAACATAATTATATTTAAGCATCATGGGTAGAATTTCTGCTGCCACTAATAACAGGAAATTTACTTGAAAGTCAATAATAAATCATAACTTGTCTTCTTTGTATCTTCCTTTCAGGTTAATGCATATTAAACAAATGTATTTTCTTTCTTTGTATGAGAAAATGAAGGAACATTATATAAATATTGGTTTAAATTAAGCAGGTCATTTATCACTTATTAAGTTAGGGGTGTACAGATCTGAACAATGTAGAAATGTGAAGGAAAATAAATAATAATTTGGTCATCTTGCATAAATTACTATATTCCATCATTTAAAAGTCTGAGAGAAACACTCGTGTAAAGAAGGAAGGAGTCCAGCTCCTCGCTGCATGGGGCCAGTAGCATCAGCATAACCTGGGAGCTTATTAGAAATGCATAATTTCAGGCCCCCACCCAAACTGCTAAGTGAGAATCGTGTTTAAACATATCCCCACTGATTTGAATGCTTGCTAAATCCTGAGAAGCACTGCTGTAGAGTGTTTTGTTTCATAACCTTCCTCGTCCCCTGCAACACATGACCATTTGGAGATCACAAGGGGAACTTCTTAGGATTGCAGCACCTTAGAGCCACAATTGGATCTTCAAATGGCACTCTAACCTCCCCAAATTATTACTATTACTATTATTATTTTATCGTCACCCAAGGACATTTTTTCAGTGCTTTTAGAGAGAAGGGCAGGGAGAGAGGAAAGGTGAGAGAGGAACACTGATGCAACAGAGAAGCATCAGTTGACTGCCTCCCATATGTGCCTGGACCAGGACTGGGTATTGGGGATCAAATCCACAACCTAGGTATGTGCCCAGACCGAGAATTGAACCTGTAAACTTTTGGTTACAAGACAATGCTCCAACCTTTCCAAATTATTTATGTCTGTAATAAAGCCTGATTTAGATGGAATGTATATAAACCAATGCAAACAAGAATCACTAGTTTGAACGATCATTAGTTAAATGTTTATTAGACTTATGTGCAAGAAATGGTCATGAATTGCAACAGTGATTTAGACATTATTCTAATTTGCAAGCAATTCTAGTCTTTTTAAGGGACAAAATAACTGCAAAAAGGTTAATGCCATAGGACTAGGGTAAATAAAAATAAATATTTAAAGAATTTCAGAGGCTATCTGGTATGTAATTGAGTGTTGAACATTGGAGGAAACTTAGGGTTTACTGAATGAAGTGTATTCTGGCACTGGAGAATTTTGGTCATGAAATTGATCTAACTTGACTGTGATTTATGGGGGAAAAAGAATAGGCAGCATTATGTGCCAAGGATTGGCAAGAGAGGGCACATGGGACAAGGTTGTTTGTGAGTCTGTTACAGTAATTTAGAGAAGTAGTAATATGGATCTTAGCCTGGCTGACAATAAGAATAAATATTTGATGAGAATAGGAAATTTGCATGACAGAATCTATAATGCTTTAAATTTAGCTCGAAGTTGGTGTAAGTGAAAGGAAGTAGACTTAGAGATACCAAATATTTCAATACGGGAAAAAAAGAGTAGAGGAACACAGAAAAGAAATTAAAAGTGATTCTGATAATTTGAGCCTGAGGTCTAGGTCATGTCATTGCATCATTGAAGTCAGTGGAATAAGATGGTTGCAGGAAAATGACAATACCAAGCAGGCTATTGGAAATTTTGAACTGCAACTTTGAAGAGGCAGTGGGGTTTAAGTGTATCTATTTGGAAGTCATCAATAGAGAACTAATGATTTATGACAGGAAAACAATTTATGGGACACATTATTTTATTTCTTAAGTTCTATAAATACTGCCTAAATTTCAGGAAAATGTTATTTTATGATGCACTTTTAATCTCCTTTTTGGAAGTTTGTCCATATTCTGATGCAAATTCTCTGCACACCTATACCAGGATTATTCTCCTTGGGCAGTTGATCAGAGGACCTTTCTGGAGAAAATGTAGAGAAAAGTTCTACACATATTGGCATCTGTTTATTCTGAATGAATAGACAGATTAAAAATTTTCTGAATGAATGGAAATTAAACTTCAGATCAGGCTTCACATTGAATACCCAGCATGATAAATGAAAAAAAAATAAATGAAAACCAACAAACAAAGACATATTCAAGCCAATTGTTTTAAATTTCATAACAACAATGAGGTGGTGATTCAAATAGTTGCCAGGAAAAATTCAAGACACATTCATAGACTTGGAAAGTGGATAGCAGCAGACTTCTTCACTGTGACTTCAGAAGCTGGAAAACAGTATATAATGCCTCCGAGTTCTGAGGATGAACACTGTTCAACCCAGAATTCTGTAGTTGCCCCAACTAGCAGTAAAAGTAAATTAAAAACATTTTTACACATGGAAAGTTGACAAACATTAAGTCTCAGTCAGCCTTTTTTACGAAATGTCTGGAGCTATGCTCAGCAAAATAAACAAATAAGTTAAGGGGGAAGACATGGGATCTGCCAATGATGAGTTTCATAGGAGAAGAGAGGTAGAAGGAAAGTCGAAACAGCCGTTGCTCAGGCTAGAGAGCAGTCAGTCCCAATTACAGAAATAGAAAGAATGACTCCTCTCTCCAGGAGAAAAAATAAAAACATGGACAAAATTTTGTTTGAAATTTTATGGAGGAATTTTTCAGATTTTGTGGAAAGATTTAAATAGAAAAGCAAGCAAGTGTAACAATTAGGAAATTATTAATAACAGAAACATTTTTTTAAGGAAAGAAAGTACAATCAGAAAACACTACTTTTCTAAATAAGGAAGAATATTCACCTTGCAGTAGTACTGGAATCATGGAATACATGTTTTATAAAAGTGGACATAGTATAATGTCAAGAGCTCGGTTGTAAAGAAAGAGCTGGCATAAAAAAGATAATAAAGTTTTCAACTTCTGTGAACAGAAATTCAATGGAAATGTCAGAAAATGACACTTTAAAAGATAGTACTAAATACATATTATGTATAAATATGAAGATGAATAGAAAATAAACTACTAAATGTGTTACTGTGAAGGCTGGATTGGGTGTAGACAGAGGGTGAGAGGAGACCGATGGGCTTATATATGCTTTTTAACATGAGTTTTTGATATGCATAAAAGTAATATTTAAAAAATATTGCTATGTTTTCAGTTATTCTCATAACTCTTTGCTCTATAAATAAATTTATGGTGATTTCAACTTGATGAATTATTTGCTCCAGTCACAATTGTCTTGCTTTTTAGAATCAGTAGAAGATGGTGCATTAAGGTATGACTCTCTACCAGTGATCCCACTTCTGGGAATACCTCTTAAGAATCTCAGAACACCAATAAAAAAGAGTATATGCACCTTTATGTTCATAGTAGCATTATGTAAAATAGCCAAGATTTGAAAACAGCCCAAGTGCCCATCAGTAGATAAGTGGTACATCTACACAATGGAGTACTATGTGGCTATATAAAAGAAAGAACTCTTACTTTTTGCAACAGCATGGAAGGACCTGAAGATTATTATGGTAAGCAAAGTAAACCAGTCAGAGAAAGATAAATGCCATGTGATCTCACTTATATGTGGAATCTAATGAACAAAATAAACTGAGAAAATAAATAGAATCCAAGGCATGGATACATGGAACAGGCTGACAGATCTCAGAGGGGAAGGAGGGGAAGGGACTGTAAGAGAGTAGTCAGGGAACATAAATGCATAGCCCATGGACACAGACAATAGTGTGGTGAAGGCCAGCGGAGGGGGCAAGGAGGCTGGGTGAAGGAGGGCCATGGCAGGGAAAATGGGGGACATCTGTAACAGTGTCAACAATAAAAAAAATAAATACACATACTTGATTGAAAACAAATCCACATTTATTTGCAACATGGTATTTTAATTTTAAAAATGTCTTGAAACTTGAAGAGGGAGAAATTCTCAAAACTTTGAGGGGAATTAAAAAAAATTATCAAAGTAGAGTCAGTCTTCCCCTGAATTATCCTCTCATTATTTCATAGGAAGTTTATTATCACATTGTTCTTCTGGAAATGTACTAGGTATTTATGATGCTAACTTTTTTTTATAGTTTGATAGGAAAAATTACCATAGCAAAACTCCTTCTTATTCAAAGTAAGACTTTAAAGGGTCTCATCATAAATTATGAATCTCATGTGCTGGATTATATAAAGCATCTACTATTGAAAACTATCCAAATGAGAATAAACCCATGATTTAAAAGCATGGATGTAGATGGAAATGTGACAATGTAAAATTGCCACACTCCTACCCCACATCCTCTCCTGGCAAGAGCATAGCTCTGATGATGTCATAGGCTCTATTTGCTTCTAATTTATGTTTCCCTATTGTGGTATCATCTGATTTATTACTGACACAGATAATGATCTAAGACCTAACAAACCAAATGGTCTTCAATATTCCATTGCAGAAGATTAAATGAGAATTTTATTTATTTATTTTTTCTCATTGGGACTTCATTTGCAGAAGGAAAACATGGTTAGACTTCTCACCTAGGAAAGTATAATGATAATATAATATGCACCTGTAATTCTAAAGTAGGCTTTTACAGGGATTTTAGGTTGATTTATTTTTTTATATTGGTAAAGTTGTATTTACTTCAAGTTTTTTTAGTGTTTAATTACACCCTAATATAAATAAATTAATCTAAATCATGAAAAGTTTTGAAATATTTTCAGAAGTAATGATAGCCATCATTTATTGAATAATTTCTGTGTATCAGGTATTATGTGAAACATTTTATTTTTTTATTTTTTTAAGATTTTATGTATTTATTTTTAGAGAGGGGAAAGGAGGGAGAAGGAGAGAGAGAGAAACATCACTGTGTGGTTGCCACAACCCAGGCATGTGCCCTGACTGGGAATCGATCCTGCGATGCTTTGGTTCGCAGCCCGCTCTCAATCCACTGAGCTAAGCCAGCCAGGGCTATGTGAAACATTTTAGATAATTTATCTAGGTCCTTACAACAATGTACCAGGAATATTTCAGGGTTAATTATCCTCATTAACATATGAGGAATCTGAGGGTTAGGGAATCTAAAGAACCTACCTAAGATTCCATAGGTAGTGAGCAGCACATCCACAAACAAGTCCCTGCCATGGGGTCAGGTGCTTTATTGCAAACGATTCTGTGTGATGGCAACAGGAGAAATATTTCTGACATGTAGCTGAGCAGTAAAGAGAATAATCACATATCAAGGGCATGAGTAGCACTCCTGAGTCTCGCCTCAAGCCCCAGCTACAGTTCTTCACCTCAGATCTTCGGTGGGACATTCAGCCACCATGTGTTCATTTACTTTTTTCAAGTCACCTTTTCATTGTATTTCTATGACAGTTGTCTCAGTTTTTCCTCCTTTGCTCTCCTCTGCCCATCCTACTCCCCTCCCCGCCCCCAACTCCCAATATCTTTTCTTTATATACTTGATAGTTTCTGATCAATTAGCTCTGGAGACTAAATGTATATATGGGGTGGGCAAAGTAAGTTTATTGTTGTCTGTATGGAAAATAATATAGTAATTAATGAATAATAATACAAAAATAAATTATTTTGTGTATGCACAACTATAAACCTACTTTTGCCCACTCCTGTTTATAGAGGTTAATTGGTATTTTTGATAGGTGGAGGTAACCAAAATCTTTTCATACGATCTCAAGCCTCAGAAAATCAATTGGAAGTGGTGGAGCCAATTTAAAATAAATTAATTTTCCAAAGGTTGAATCCAAGAGAGAATTCATGCTTTGCCTTGAACCAAAGCTAGAGAAGCAAATACAATGCACAAAGGGACTCAGTGAGCCACAACATTAGGGACTAATTTTCATTTTGGAATAAACAGTTTGCTCTCTTTACTCAATTCCTCATCCAAACTGAGAGTAGACTTTTTTTTTCTTTTCTTTTTTTCCTTTTTTTGGTGGGTGGTAGAGGGGGAATGCTTTGGTAGCCAAAACATTTCTGGAAACTATGGGAAGAATGAATTTCATAAATGGAATTTTTGGATACTAACAGGCAGCATGAAAGCCCTGGGAATTCAAAGATCAAGGGGGGAGCTGAATTTATGGTGGAGGCAGGAGTGGAAATCTCTTCACTTTTTTTGCTTAGCTTTGCAGAGAACACACTGGATATGTGACTGTATGTCAGAAACCTCAGAACTGCCCTATTGATATAATGGCTATTTCCTTGAGGGAAAGAGGAGAGAGGGTGGGGCAAGAATTTGTGCTGAACATCTGAGATGGAGGGGAAGGGTGAACTCAGTTTTGATCTGGATCCATTTTTGGTTGTAAGCTATCTCTGCTGAGAAAGTTTTCTCTCCTTTCTGGAGACTGGAGTAGATTAGAAATTTACTTTCCCAAAGGTGATTTTCTTTTTACCCCATGAAGTTCTGCCTTTAATAACTTTGATTTTCTTGTTTAAAAAAATCTTCCTCTTAAGTGCGTTTTTAAGACTATGGGAAACCGTTTTTTAGCTACAATAGCCTTCTCGTGAGAGAACCTGTCACCTCCACCCAATTCAGGATTTCTGGCAATAAATGCAGGGTTTCAAGTGTATGGAATTTCATTCATTTAACCCTCAAACATTGAGAATCTTTGTGGCTTAATCTTGAATTTATTAGATTCAAAGTAACTAACCACTCCATTCCTTTCTGAGGTGAAGAGGAAGAATAGAGACCATCAGGTCAAATGTTTCTTCAGGCTGAATGAACATTTGTATTAAGAGACATTAAAAGGGAGACATAAAGAATTCTTTTCAGAACAAACGTTTATTTCAAATAGCAGTGATTATGGGAGATTTAGCCTTCCCCTCGCATGGAGGGGCATCTGGCTGTGATGTGAGATTTATTGTCACTGTGCTTCACCACGAAGAGCAGATTGGTTTTGTGAAGACTACTTCACTGAATCAGTCACATGTGCATCAAACAAGATTATTGATATGATTATTTAACTCTAGTTGCTTTTCAATGTATTTCTGTTCTTCCAAAAGCTTGGAGACTACCTGCCTCAAGGAACACAGCAATGCCATAGATACGTAAATGACTGTTACCTGATACATCTTCGACATCTTCCATTTTCACAAAGTTAAATATAGGGTTCTAATGCCATCGAACTCCATTGCTGAAAGGAGTTTAGTGATCATTTTGCTTTTTCTACCACATATATTGATGAGAGTAGTAGAGGAACATTATTTGGCTTCCTGAACAAATACAAATAGGAAGTTCTTTCCATTTTACTATTAAATATGTTTAAAAGTCTACTACTTTATACTTTACATACTTTATATACTACTACTTTATATACTTAAGTATATACTTTGTCAAAAATATGCTTTAATTTTCATTGTGGATGAGCGTTTCCTTTCCACTAGGCTGTAAGAGCTGTGAGAGTGGGTGGAACTTGGCACCAGTCTGTGTGGCACATGCGGAGTACCTGGTGATCCTAGATGAGTCAGCGTTTGCCTTCAAAACTGAAATTTTATGCAAGTACTGACTCACTTTCGTGTGCTAGAAATGAGAAATAATTCTGAGTAAAGTTATTAACTATATGTGGGAATACACAATTTTCCCTGCGACTTTTGGTTGGATATCGGGAGTTGCTGACGAAACTCTGGACATACTCTTGAGAAAATTGCACACATCCATGCAAACATATGAAAATATCATGTTGTTTATAGGGTTTTGGATCTTCAGAACCATTCTGTTGCTCTGTAATGGTTTATTGATCATGGGTAGTAAACAACTTGTCTGTCATCAATGAAAATCAATCAGGTGCATGATTTGCAGATTTCACAAAAAAATCAGTTTGTACATTTTCCAAGAGCGTATTGCTAGAACACAAGTGGGGATTTGAGGGTCTGGGTGATTGAATGAGATTAGAAACAGAGAACAAGGTGATAGGACAATGAATTGCTAAAAGAACAGGTAGGAGTTACCGTGGATTAAGGTTTAGGTAGGCAGAACAAAGAGTGCATTCATGGCCGAGTTAAATGCTGCTGTCCTCTGAGGAGAGGTGGGGCTGCTTAAGTAAGAGCAGCACAGGCCTCCTCTGAGAGGCACGTGAGAAGCAACAACTCACCCAAGGGGGAAAAAAACGACAAAGTTCTTGTTCAAAAGGATTATAAACTTTGGAGAGTCATTAAAAATCGCCTGAGAGTTGCCATTTAGGAGAAGAAAAATAAAGCTCTGAAATACCTTGCCAAATTATTAGTGTTTAATTTTCATGAATTTACAACCTCCAGAGCCAGTACTCATTTCTGATTCCCAAATTCCTGAGAGTGTGTGAGCTCTAGGTGTTAAGATGCAGGCTCTGAATTTAACCGGTTTTCCCCGCCTTGGCTTTAGTCGATGATCCCGTGGAAACACAAATCACTTTGCTTAGTTTGGCAGAAATGCAAGAGAGATAAGCTGCTTGGGGAAGAGGGAACCTGTTCCAATGCCTGTCCCAAGGTCTTTTCAAAATGTGTGCGTCAGCCTGAGAAATTTTCATATGTAATGCCTAAGTCTAATTATTTAGTTTGGCTACAAAGGATTGGCAAAGCATGCTTTAATCATTTTGATGCTAACATTGTCACAAGGCAACATTAAATCATTTTGAAATGATAATACATCAGGTTAGTCACTATTTTTGCAGCTGTTTTTCTTTGTCAAATTTGTTTGAAACTGAACCCAATCGAACTTGTTATGCTAAAGGAAAATAAAGTAAAAGACTACGTCAACTTTATATTTCTTTTCCTCACTGTATAAGAAGAAACAAAAAATGAGATGCACCATTCTGAAACATCCTCCTCCTGTTGGCATTGCCCTCATTTAGGACTCGCCATCTATCAGAGAATTCTGGGTAGTTTCCCTGCCCCCACCTTTCCTGATTCTCATCCACCCTGAACACTACAGCCAGAATCATTCTCTGACGCTCAGTTATATTCTTTGTCATTTTTTTTGCCTAAAATATTTCAGTGGCTTCCCGTTACTACATCATAACCAATTCCCCAGCCTGCCATCTTGGGCTCCGATTACCTGGAGGCTGCCTTATGTCCATCCTTATGTCTCACTGATTCCACATATTCTCTCTGTGCCAGCATGTCAAACTGCTTCAATTCCACACGTATTTATGAAGTACTTAATTTGTCTCAGACTCTAAGCTAGGTGCTGGGGATTCAAAGTTAATTTTGCAACATGGCCTTTGCCCCAAAGGAATTCACATTCCAGAGTAGGAGAAATATTAAAAATACAGTATATATCTGCAACATAGAGTTATATATGTATGCTCTTAAACACGCTAGTGTCATTCTGCCTGGGATATAATTTTTTTTGCATCTTCCCTGTAAGGCTTCTATAGGTCTTTCAAGATGGTTCTCAAATATCACTTTCTTTTTAAAAATGATGCGCTATTAATTATTAAAAATATTTAGTGATGTTTTGTATGTACTCCTGTTAGAATTTATTTCACTTGTGTTGTATTTTATATACATATCTATTTGCTCATTGATCTGTGAGCCCCTTGAGGAAGGACTCAGTCATCATCCCACAACCTCAAGTATGTGCTCAATCCCTAACATGTGCTAGATTCTAATACAGGTTTGTGGACTGAATAGCCTTTTACTATTATTCCAATATTATAAAAATGATGATGCTCTAATCTCCATAAGCAAAACTTAATGGATGATGAGATAATATTTTTCTTTAATAGAACTTATTTGGTCCAAACTAGAGTTTAATAATAATGTTCAAAGTAGCAGTTGATATTTATTAAACTTTTCCTGTCTTCAAGGCATTGTTCTAAGAGATTTATATAAATTACCTCATGAGAATTATATGAGTTTGAACATATTATGAATTTCTTTTTGCAGATTTTGCGTAGATTTAAAAACACACGTCATCATCATTATAATGACTCATTGTTACATAGCACTTACTGTGTGCCAGGCACTGTTCTAATGGTTTGTATATTAACCCATGTATTCCTCACACCTACATCATTTATTATATCGATTTATTGTGTAGAGAAAACTAAGAAACAGAGAAGTTCATTTTCTTGTCCTATCACACAGCCAGAGTTGTGTGGCCCTGATGTGATCCAGGTGGTCTGGACCTCAAGCTCCTGCTCTTACTCATTAGGCTAACCATGTCACATTTTGTAATTAACATGCAGTGCATGGTTCAAAATGAGTTGATTGTTATCCATGGACACTTGAAATAACAAGGGTTTATAACATATAACCTACTTTCCTCTAGTAATTGGGTCAATGTATACTCTTGGAAATCCCCTTACATACTCTCCACTTTGCTCGTTTCATTCTTTGTTAAACAAGGGGAAACCCTGTGGGAGGAAGATAATTGCCTGATTGAATAAAGGTTTGTGTGTAGCTGTTTCTGCTGTTAAGACCTTAGATCATATCTGTCTTATCTGTTCTCTCTGTTTCATTCTTCTCTCCTTGGCTCTGCTTTATAATAAATATGGACTATTTTTTTTATATAACCCTGCAAAAATAGGTTTACTGCATTTGGAGTTGCTAAAATATATTTTTCCATTGTGTCTGTGGTCTGAAAACCTACTAAAGTTTTATTTAGCTTAGTAGGAAAGTATTTAGTAACAGGGGTATCCAAACTTTTGGCATCTCTGTGCAACACTGGAAGAAGTATTGTTTAGGGCCACATGTTAAATACATTGCAACTTGTAATCACACAAAAATCTCATAACGTTTTAAGTAAATTTATGATTTTATGTTGGGCCACATTCACGGCCATCCTGGGCTGCATGCGGCCCACGGGCCACACAGGTTGGACACCCCTGAGAGAGTTCACACTTTACCCAATGTACAGAAAGCATGATTCATAAATATTAATAAGGTATTTATGTTTGGTGAAGCTAAATTCAAGAATTCTGATAGTATCATATCTTCAACATACAGCCTTTTGGTTTGTCAAAACCAAGACAGAATCTATCTTAGTGATTAAGGGAAATGACATTTAATCATTGTAAATTAGAAAAGAGAGTGAAGGGAATTCTCAAAAATAATGAAGTAATAATTAAGCCCATCATCTGTAGATAGAATGCACAGGTTTTAAATGTAAGGGACTCAATATCCTTTTACAGAGGTTGAAACTGCCATTGGTACATTTTAGAAGTATGTTTAGATGCCTGTTTCTGAGACATATCTTTTTATCTTTCTCATCAATTAACAATGAATTACTTGAAATGATTTTGTTATCAAGTCCAGTAACATATAATGGACTTTAATAAGTGATGAATATTATTACCTTACTATAGTATTTAATACTCTAGAGCTATAGAAAATTAGAGGGTATGATAAGTACTTGGGGTAAAATCTGGAAAGATTTGACTTCCTGTAATCCCAGACCTAAAGTTAAATGAGAGTCTGTCTATATCACAATTATTAAAAAAAATTAGGACCTATAGACAGGAGTCGAACAGAAATGGAGACTGACATTGAGGTTTATTATCAGCTTTGCCCAGCACATGGTTTTGTGACTTTAGAGCATGTAGTTAACTTTTCTGGAATGAAATAAAACCATGAATTTGTATGAATTGATGTTTAAGGTCCCATCCTGCTTTAAAATTCTGCTTCCATTATGGGTTTAGGATCATATATCCTTCAGAATCTATTCTTTTGGACTCAGCCTCTTTGTCTACTTCTTTCTGAATATATGATGTAGGTGCAGTGTAACTTCCCAAACACGGGCAATCGATCTAAACACCGTCAAAAGTAGGAGGGGAAGGAATGCTATGAGTTTTACCACACATTTAGTTTGGGGCTTACTTGGCATATATTGATTAATTTAATCAATTCACAAATATTACTGTAGTAATTTATGACTCAATTAGTTTATTTATAACTTAAAAGGTGAATAGAGGGCTGTAAAATATTTTGAATTTAATTTCTTTTGTGTCGACATGTTTTATGTTCATTTAAATGTCTTCCATTTTTCATAAGTTAAATGTACCAATAAAATAAAATACAATAATTACATCTATTGTGAAATGAATATGTGCTTAAAACTGTGTATTGTTTGCATATATCAAAATTGGAGTCTTCATGTTATGTTTCTGTATTTGTGAAGTGGGACAATGTATGTATTGAAGTAAATATATATTGTGCTTATTAAGAATTTTTTTTCACTGTGTTCTTTTTTTACTTTCCCATAGATTTGCTGCTTTCAAATAGCTGTATTCCCTTTTTGGGTTCATCGGAAGGACTGGATTTCCAAACGATTCTGTTAGATGAGGAGAGGGGCAGGCTGCTCCTGGGAGCCAAGGACCACATCTTTCTGCTCAGTCTGGTTGACTTAAACAAGAATTTTAAGAAGGTCAGTTTATGTATATATAGATGACTGGATGCATTTATTTTCATCCATTCACTTCTTTTTCTTCACTTTTTTTTAAGTGACTCACCGCCAAATGCCATGGCCCATATACCTATCAAAAAGAACATATTGCCTTTGATATATGTTTTAGATTTTTATGGATTTAAGTCCATGTACATGATCTTTGTTAAGAATGAAGAGTATAATACCATGACCTTTGAAAATATGAATGAAAGACATGAAAAGTAGTAAGTAGATAGTACATTATACAGTAAAAATGCAAGTTTTAGATTGGAAAGCTGGCAAATGAGTTATTCATCAAGTGTTAACATTTATATCCATAGCAATTTTTGTAAAATTATTTTTACTTTCAGTTAACAAATAAGCATACTTAAAATTGATAGTGTGATTCTAGTAGCAATTTAACACCACACTTTTCTCCACAGTCCCATTTTACAACTAAGCAGGTTTCTCTTATGGCCTAATCATGCTCAGAGAGTAAAAATTAATAATGCCTTAACTATAGATGGATTAAGAATAATCTTATCACTAATGGGAAATATATACTAGTTTATATATTCAAAATTTAAAAGGCATTGCTGCTGTATGCTACATTTTCAATTAGCACTGTGATACCCCAAGGAAAGGGGTCATATCTTATACCTTATAATTATTAGCTAGTACTTTAGCAAATATCAATGTCCATGTGAGCAAAGACAGATGTCAAGACAAGAAGGGATTGAATGACTGATGAGAAGACATACTACATGAATGATTCTGCATCTATGAAACATCTTTGTTTTTTTTTCTTTTTCTTCTTTTCTAGAAGTATTCCAAAAGAAATACTAGGAGTCACTGCAAGTTTTCAGGTTAATAGAGAATTCCTCCCATTCAAAAAGAGTTGTTTGTAGGTATCTCAGGACTGTGAAATTTCATTAGCATTCACCCACATGACCACTTCAACTGAACTCTGTAATTTTGAGATGCTTTTAATAACTCAGTATTATTTGTTCAGTTATTTTAACCTTAGCACTCAGCATATTAGTCTATACAGGAAAATTATTTATCCACATATGTATTAATGTTGCTTAATTAATGTCTGCATTAGAAACAATGGCTTTTGCTTTTTAATCATTTTAACTTTTGCCTTTTCTGCACAGTTTTGACTGAGGTCCACTGAAAGAAAAGGAGTTACTTTTTATGAAAGCTCAGATTTGATAAAGAAATAGCCTTTGAATGCAAATGTACCTGCATATACTTCATGTAATCTATATTTCTAGAAGAAAGCATGGCGGCTAAAATATTGCCAATAGTTGTTCTTGACTTGTTTAATCCAAATACACTTAGAAGCACATAATTTATCTTATTTTTAAATAAATTATTATCTTATAGCCTGCATATTGTTTATAGTAAAGTGAAATAAAGACTGGCTTATGTGATAGAGTTTGAAAAGCTTGCCATTATTTTCCATTCCATTTATTTTTAAGGGGTTGTTTTTACTTTAGAAATGTTGTTTAAGGACTCATAGTGCTAGTAGAAACTGTTGATGGTATCAACTCTATCTCAGTCATCAGTAAACATCTTAGCAGCGGATGAATCTTTTTTAAGAGCCCAAAGAAAGTCTTACTCAGTTTTACTGTATTGCTTTACAAGATACTACAGAGCTAACAGCATTTTCTCAAGTATGTCTCAGTTTTAGCGTAATAGCAAAAAGTAATTCATACTTTTAAGGAAGTTTATTCTTGTGCTATTCTGTCTTTAGGGATTGGAAGAAAAAGTCCACTTATCTGAACTGAGTGTATTAGATCATTGCTTAAAATAAATTCTGATAGCACAATTTCCTTTTGTGACTATTTTAAGCAAATCTCTCTTTGGCCATATTCCTTGTTTGAAATGTGCTAATATATAATAAAATAAATATTTATGAAATATTGATTTCTGTTATGATGTTATTGAAATAAATGGTTATTAAAACACATTATAAAATTAAGGTATGTACTATAGATTTTTTGGCTTAACTGATATTTCTTTATATTTTTATAGCATGTATAATTCATAAAGGGGTTGTGTATGTAAAGGTATGAATTTATGTTTATGTAGGTATTCACCTTTAACATTTATATAAATCACTCCAGTGTTAAAAGGTACTCCACAGCAGCGAGTAAGTGTCAAGATGTAGTACTTTAGCAATGTTTAGACCTACATGGTTTGCATTGGCTCGTTGCCCCTCGGCAAAAATCCAAACTCCTCTGTATAAGAAACCACACATGTTGGGGCTCTGAGGGACTGAAAGATGTCCTTTGTACTCCTTAGAGTGAAAGCAGTATACAACACATAATTGAGTTATGAGTGACTGGTTGGGATTTTTTTCCTTTGGGAAATTTTTTATATTTTTTTATATTTTTATTGAATGTTGGGGGGTGACATTGGTTAATAAAATTATATAGGTTTCAGGTACAATTCTATAATACACCATCTGTATACTATATGGTGTGTTCACCACACCAAGTCAAGTCTCTTTTCCTCACCATTTATCCCCACCTTGCCCTCTTCTACCTCCCCCTAGTCCCCTCTTGCTCTGGTGATCACCGTATCATTGTCTGTGTCTGTAAGGTTTTTCTTTTAATTTTTACTTACTCCTTTCATCTTTCTCATCCAGCTCCTTAAACCCCAACCCCTCTGGCAGCTGTCAGCCTATTCTTTATCTATGAGTCTGTTTCTATTTTATTTGTTAGTTTTATTTTGTTCATTAGATTCTACATATGAGTGAAGTCATATGGTACTTGTTTTTCTCTGATGAGATTATTTCACTTACCATAATACTCCCCAGGTCTATCCATGCTGTCACAAAAGGTAAGATTTCCTTCTTTATTATAGCTGAGTAATATTCCATTGTGTAAATGTACCACAGTTTTTAATCCACTCATCTACTGACAGGCACTTGGGTTGCTTCCAAATCATGGCTATTGTAAATAATGCTATAATGAACACAGGGCTGCACATTGTGCTCAAAAGCACAAATTTGTGTTTCGAGTTTCTTAGGATATATTCTCAGAAGTAGAATTGTTGGGTCAAAAGGCAGTTCCATTTTTATCTTTATTTCTCCAAATCTTTTCAAGCACTTGCTGTTTGTTGATTTATTGATGATAGTTTTTCTGACAGTATGAGGTGATATCTCATTGTGGTTTAATATTTATTTCTCTGATGATTTGTGATTTTGAGCATTTGGACATATTTCTGTTGGCCATCTGAATGTCCTTTTTAGAGAAGTGTCTATTCCTTTGCACATTTTTAAATTGTATTTTTTGGTGTTGAGTTGTATAAGTACTTTTTAAAAATTTTTATTATTTTGTTTCATTTTACTTAATTGAATTTATCAGGGTGTCATTGTTTCACAAAACCACACAATTCATCATCTGCACACTGCATTGTGCACTCATTGCCATGAGACAAGTCTTTTTCCATCCCCATTTTTTGTCCTTTTTTCCCACCTCCTCCTAGCACCCACCCTCCTTTCGCTGTGCCTATCACCACACTGTGGTCTGTATTTATGTGTTATGATGATATGTTTTTTTGGCTACTGCTTTCACCTTCTTTCATCCAGTCTGCCCACCTACCTCATCTCTTACAGTTGCCAGTCTGTTCCATATGTCCATACCCCTTTTTCTATTTTTTTGATCAACTTATTTTGTTTATTAGAGTCTACATATAAGTGTGATCATATGGTATTTGTCTTTCTCTGACTGGTTTATTTCACTTAGCATAATACTTTCCAGGTTCATCCACGCTGTCTCAAAAGGCAAGACTTCCTTCTTTTTTTGTGGCTATGCAGTAATCCATTGTGTAAATGTAACACAGCTTTTCTTTTCCATTCATCTACTGATGAGCACTTAGGTTGTTTCCAGATATTAACTATTGTAAATAATGCCACAATGAACATAGGGGTATGTATATTCTTTTGAACTAGAAGTTCAGGATTCTTAGGATATATTCCCAGAAGTGGGATCTCTGGGTCAAAAAGCAGTTCTATTTTTAATTTTCTGAGAAAACTCCATGTTTTCTACAATGGCTGCACCAATCTACATTTCCACCAACAATGCAAAAGGATTCCTCTTCCTCCATATCCTTTCTAGCACTTGTCGATTTTTTGATGATAGCCATTCTGACAGGTGTGAAGTGATATCTCAGTGGGGCTTTAATTTGCATTTCTCTGATGATTAGTGACATGGAGCAGTTTTCATATGTCTATTGGTCATCTTTAAATCCTTTTTGGAGAAGTATCTATTCAGGTCTCCTCTGCCCATTTTTAATTGGATTGTTTGTTTTGCCAGTGTTGAGTTGTATAAGTTCTTTATAAATTTTGAATGTTAACCCCTTATAAGATGTGTCATTGGCAAATATGTTCTTTCACTCGGTGGGTTGTCTTTTCATTTTGTTAATGGTTTTCTTTATTGTGTAAAAACTTTTGGTTTGATGTAGTCCCATTTTTAAATTTTTTTCTTTTATTTCCCTTGCCCAAGGGCATATATCAGAAAAAAATATTGCTAAGAAAAATGTTTGAGATTTTACTGCCTATGTTTTCTTCTAGAATTTTTATGGTTTCAAGTGTAACATTTTATTCTTTAATGAATTTGAGTAAACTTTTGTGTATGGTATAAGAAGGTGGTCTAGATTCATTTATACATTATCTGTCCAATTTTCCTAACATCATTTATTGAATAGATTGCTTTACCCCATTTTATGTTCTTGCCTTCTTTGCCCAATATTAATTGACCATAAAGGCATGGGTTTATGTCTGGGTTCTTTATTTTTTTCCATAGAACTATATGTCTGTTTTTATGCCAGTATCAGCTGTTTTTTTATTGTTGTGCAATTACAGTGGTCCCCATTTCCCCCCATTACTCTCCCCTGCCCTACCCACTACCACATTCCCACTACCAGCTCCCACATTCAGTCCTCCCCTATCCCCCATTGTCTTTGCCCGTGGGTCCATTATACATGTTCCTTGATGGCCCTTCCCTTCTTTGCCCCGTTATCCCCCTCTCCCTCTCTGGTTACTGTCAGTTTGTTCTTTATTTCCTGGTTATATGTTGCTCACTTGTTTGTTTTGTTGATTAGGTTCCACTTGTGAGATCATATGGTATTTGTCTTTCACACCTGGGTTATTTCACTTAGCACAGTACTCTCCAGTTCCATCCATGCTGTCGCAATAGGTAGGAGTTCCTTCTTCCTTTCCGCTGCATACAGAAAGATGCAAATTAAAACCACAGTGAGATATCACTTCACGCCAGTCAGAATGGCTATCATAAACAAATCAACAAACAACAAGTGCTGGAGAGGCTGTGGGAAAAGGAGATCCCTAGTACACTGTTGGTGGAAATGCAGACTGGTGCAATCATTATGGAAAACAGTATGGAATTTCCTCAAAAAAAGTAAAACTGGAGCTGCCTTTTGACCCTGCAAATCCACTGCTGGGGTTATACCCTAAGAATCCTGAAACACCAATTCAAAAGAACCTATGTACCCCAATGTTCATAGTAGCTCAATTTACAGTAGCCACATGCTAGAAACAGCCTAAGTACCCATAAGTGAATGAGTGGATCAAAAAACTGTGGTACATTTACAGGTATCAGCTGTTTTGATTACTGTGGCCTTGTAGTGTATAGTTTGATTTCAGGTAGCATGATACCTCCAATTTAGTTCTTCTCTCTCAAGCTTGCCACTGCTATTCATGGTCTTTTGTGGTTCCATATAAATTTTGGGAATACTGGTTCTAGGTCTATGAAATATGCCATTGGTATCTTGGTAGGAATTGCATTGATTCTATAGATTTCATTGGGTAGTATGGATATTTTACTAATGTTAATTCTTCTGTGAACACAGTATATGCTTCCTCTTATTTGTATCTTCTTCAATTTCTTTCTTCAGTGTCTTATAATTTTCTGAGTACAGGTCTTTTACATTCTTTATATATGAAGCAATTGTAAATGGAATTTTCTTAGTTTCCCTTTCTGATAATTCATTATTGGTGTATAAAAATGCAACTGATTTCTGGATACTTGTTTTGTATCCTGCCTACTTTACTGAATTCATTTATCAGTTCTATTAGTTTTGGGCAGGAATTTTTAGGGTTCTCTATGTATAGTATCATGTCATCTGCAAATAATGACACTTACTTCCTCTTTTCCAATTTAGATTCCTTTCATTTCTTCTTGTTGTCTGATTACTGATTGCTATGGCTATGACTTCCAATGATGTTCACCAGATTGATATGTGTGTTTAACTTGGTGCCAGTGCTGGGCCTAAGACTACTCATCAAAAGACCCTGGGTATACTAAGTGTAGATGCCACCTGCTGTGTGCTTCCACACCTTTGTCATGATGCAGGGTCTCAGGGAGTCATTAGAGTGAGGTCAGCATAGTTTAATAGGTCCAAACTGACCAAGATATGGCTATGTGAAGGGAAAGCTCTGCACTGCTCAGGCACTCATATCCTAGAGCCATACAACTCAGTCTGTTCCCAGATTCTGCTGCTAGGAGTCAGAGCTCAACAAGGTGGGGCCTCCAAGGGTTGGAAGGATTGGGGCTAGTGGATCTTCTGTGAGGAGTAGGTGCTGGTCAGGGTCAGGGTAAGGTGGGTGTTATGGCTGCCACCCCAGAGCTGCACAGTTCAGTCTGTCCTGGATTTGCCCAGTCCTTAGCAGGGAAGAGCAACCAGGAGTCAGCCACAAGGCAGTTGGGTCCACAGGAGCTGAGAGGATGGGGCTAGCATGTCTCCCATGAGGAAGAAACACCACCATTCAGGTTCACAGGAAGGTAGGGGATCACCCCCACCAAAAGCTACAAAACTTAGTCACTGACACCTCCTGTGTCTGCCCAGACTTCTACGCTCTGGCCAATATAACTGACTCCTCAGCAAGACATATGCTCCACAGGGTTGGGCAAGAGGGAGTCCAGAGGTTGTAGCTGTTGTTTTTCCCCAGACTGATACCTTTGGGAGGGGAGTGTTCCCCTCAAGAAAGATGGTATGGAAGAGTGACTTAGTACAGGGATCCTGGTGGCTGTCTTTTCATCTCTCTCCCCAGTCATAAACCGCAGATTATCCTCACACAAGTCTAGTCCATTTAGTGCTCCACTGGAGCCAAGAGTGGCTACAAATAAAATTTTGTTCATTGGCCCTTTTAGAGGGTGCCTATGACTACAAGACTCATGTCTCTTCTTGACAGAATCCTTCCTCATTGCTCAACCAGATGTTATACGTGTGTCCCTTCCCAGCTCTGGTGCTTCTGACTGGGGAGCCCAGCTTGGGGTTGAGACTGCATGCTTCTCAGGGCAGACCCTCTGCAGCTGAAATATCCCTCTGGAACCTCAGCCACCACCCACCCCTGGGAGCAGGACCAGCTCTTTTCATGTCTCTGTGTTTCCTCCCAGTCCTGACATGGCTGCTTCTGTAAGTCCTTGGTTATCAGACATTTTTTTTTTCTTTTAGTGAGTCTTCAGTTGGTTATTCAAGATGATTATTTCTTCTGGAAAATAAAAAAAACATAGAACATATTCAATTAAAGTATTAAAATTCAGGATATATGTTTACTTAAAGTTTTTGGACAGACAAGATGCATGCCTACTGAAAAGTAGCTATTATTATTTCATGTTGACCGGAAGCCTTTAGTGGGGAATGACCATAAATAATAGAAAAATTGTGTACAAATCTAATTTAGTAAAAAATATTTAATGGTGTCCTTCATATTATCTTTACTCTATTCCGAATAGATTTTGAGTCTTCTACAATGGTTGTACCAGTCTATGCTCAATAAACTTTGATGGATAAACTACTGCAGAAGAAGAGAGTCAAAACCAGAACTTTAGGACATTTGCACAATCTAGAGAGTAAAAATTAAGTAAGCTTCTTCCTTTTTTTTTTACTCTCTGACATTTAAATAAGAAAAATAAGATTCTGATCTTTATTTTGAGTGGAAGGACTATTTCTATAGGGACTTAATAATAGACATAAGCATAAGTATAAACATACATCATAGGAGATGTGATACTTCACAGTTTAAGAGGGTTTTCTAAATTTGATCTGTAAGGCCACTCTTAGTTAAGGAATGCTCTGTGGATTTCCCTCTAGAAAAGAATATTCACATTTGGGACAGATATGTACATTTGTTTGACATACCCTTCCCTCAACCCTAGGCCAAAATGGAGCCATTAGAACTGGCCAAAGAAATCACATTCCAAGGGTAAGACTCATGAATATGGAACTATATTCACCATTCCCACCTGTTTAGTTATATGTCGAATTCCCCCAGAAGCTAACTATGGGATGAAGGTTAGCTTATAGGATATTTTTAATGTGGTGTTCTTGGGATCAACACGTACTCGAGGGTCGCTAAGGAAGCAGCATCAGACAAAGGGAGGCTGAGCTGTGATGCAGTCCCAGCAAAAGCTTCAGTTGACAGCCCAGCTGATAAGGTGGAAAATATTTCAATATTTTCCTCTAGTGCAAGTGATAATACCGTTATTTAGCTGGGTTTATCTTGTAAAAGAGAATCTTCATTATCTCCCTATGTAATCTATTTATCATGGCCATCAATATTATCTTTTAAAAAATAAATATCTTATCATATTTCTTACTGGTTTATACACTTCTGGCAGTTCCTGATTTCTGAGGAAATTGAATGAACTCCAGATTTCTACTGACTTTAAACGTTCTTCCCAACACAATTTCACCCTATGTTTTTTTTTAAGATTTTATTTATTTGTTTTTAGAGAGAGGGGAGAGAAACATCAACATGCAAGAGAAATATTTATTAGTTGCCTCTTGCAGGCTCCCAGTCAGGGGCCTGGCCTGCAATCCAGGCATGGGCCCTGACCAGAAATCGAACCAGCAGCCTTTTGGTTCACAGGCTGGTGCTCAGCCTACTGAGCCACACCAGAGCAGGGCCACCCTCTGATTTTATCCAGTGTCCCTTGTTCCCTCACTCACACTTTATGGAGATTTTAATATTATCTGCTTAATGAAGTTATCAAGGACACTAATTTAGATCTCATCTGCTATTTTTGATGTTGGCATTATCCTTAGGTTGGTTGCAAGATAGCTGGGACAGTTTCATGGATCACATACAGAAAAGGAAATGAATGTAAAGGGATGAAAGATCATTATTTATTATGTCTCTTTCTTAGGAGCAAAGAAACCTTTCATAGAACTCTCCTTCACATCACATTGGCCAGGAAAAAGTGAATTCATATTCTTAAACTCAAAAGAGGGGTTGGGTAACTACAATGTGCTTACATCAGTCAATTACTGTAGATGGAAGAAATGTTCAGGAGTCAATCACATCGATCACTACACTTACAGGGAATAGAAAACAAGCTTCCTGAAAAATATAATTTACTTATGGGACTGACTTTTTTTCTCATCAACATAGGCTACCTGAGGCAAATATAAAAATTTTCTCAGCCAGTCAAAAAGAATAGTGTATATTGTCTATTTAGAGAGAATTATCAAGATCAGCTGGTGTTATCGGTAAGGGTTTATTTTTCTTTCAGAAGCTAGCCTTGGAAAGTATTTAGTGCAAGTAAAATCCTTGAAATAATTTATTTTTCTCCACCCTGCTTGGAAAAATAAAAAAAAATTGCTAACCTTTACAAATACTTCTCTTGCTTATGTAAGAGTTCATTTGCCTCAGTAAAGGTACTTGGTTATTTTTATGCAATCTGAACTTTACAAAATCTAGTCTGCTGCAGATCTCTTAAAGTTTGCTGTTATCCTGTACATTTTCTCCCTTCATATAATAACTGTTGTTGGGAGTGACATTGATGGGAGGGAGTAGGTTACAGTTTGACTCAAAATGTTAAATACTTTATCATTATTCTGGTAACAGTATTTAGCATTATACACTAAATATTAAATATAGAGAGAACATATTTTAATTTTTTTAATTTAAAAAGTTTTTTAAAGATTATATTTATTTATTTTTAGACAGAGGGGATGGGAGGGAGAAAGAGAGGGAGAAAAACATCAATGTGTGGTTGTCTCTCATGTGCCTTGCACCAGGGAACTTGGCTTGCAACCCAGGAATGTGCCCTGACTGGGAATCGAACCAGCAACCCTTCAGTTCGCAGTCCAGCACTCAATCCACTGAGCCATACTAGCCAGGGCCATATTTTCAAAAACTGACATAAGTAAATGTGGGTTAAGCAGGATTGACTATCTTTTCCAGCAGAATTATGTCTAAAATAATGCTGCCTTTTTAAAATATATTTTATTGATTATGCTATTAGCTTTGTTCCACTATTTTCTCCTCTTTATTCCCCTCTGCCTTGTACCCCCCAGTACTACTAGCATTTCCCCCCTGCTTTAGTTCATGTCCATGGGTCACACATATAAGTTCTTTGGTTTCTCCATGTCCTATACTATTCTTAACCTCCCCCTGTCTATTTTGTACCTACCATTTATGCTTCTTATTCCCTGTACCTTTCCCCCATTCTCCCCCCTCTCACTCCCCGCTGATAACCCTCCATGCGATCTCCATTTCTGTGAATCTATTCCTATTCTAGAAGTTTGCTTAGTTTGTTTTTGTTTTTATTTTTTTAGGTTTGGTTGTTGATAGTTGTGAGTTTGTTGTCATTTTATTGTTCATATTTTTGATCATCTTCTTTTTCTTAGATAAGTCCCTTTAACATTTTATATAATAAGGGCTTGGTGATGATTAACTCCTTATCTGGGAAGCACTTTATCTGCCCCTCCATTCTAAATGATAATTTTGCTGGATAGAGTAATCTTAGATGTAGGTCCTTGCCTTTCCTGACTTCTAATACTTTACAACTCCTTCTCACCTGAAAGGTTTCTTCTGAGAAAGCAGCTGATAGTCTTATGGGAACTCCTTTGTAGGTAACTCTTTCCTTTTCTTTTGCTGCTTTTAAGATTCTCTTCTTATCTTTAATCGTGGGTAATGTAATCGTTCTGTGCCTTGGTGTGTGCTTCCTTGGGTCCAACTTCAATGGGACTCTCTGAGCTTCCTGGACTTGGTGGAAGTCTATTTTTTTTGCCAGATTGGGGAAGTTCTCCATCATTTTTTCAAATAAGTTTTCAATTTCTTGTTCTTCCTCTTCTCCTTCTGGCAGCCCTATGATTTGGATGTTGAAATGTTTAAAGTTGTCTGGAGGTTCCTAAACCTCTCCTCATTTTTTTGAATTCTTGTTTCTTCATTCTGTTCTTATTGAATGTTTATTTCTTCTTTCTTCTCCAAATTGTTGATTTGAGTCCCAGTTTCCTTCCCTTCACTGTTGGTTCCCTGTATATTTTGCTTTATTTCACTTAGCATAGACTTCATTTTTTCCTCAGTTTTGCAACTATACTCAACCATTTCTGTGAGCATCCTGATTACCAGTGTTTTTGAACTTTGCATCTGATAGGTTGGCTATCTCTTCATTGCTTAGCTTTGTTTTTGGAGTTTTGATCTGTTCTTCATTTGGACCATATTTTTGGCTCAGTGTGCCTGTTATGTAGTAAGGAGCAGAGCCTTACCAGGGCAGGGCAACTCCCATCACTGCTTTGTGGTGCTGTATGTGGGGGAAGGGGCAGAGATGGATGAATGCTGCTTGCTCGGATCTCAGCTGTGTTTTTGTCACTTCCCCAGCTTCCCCAGCCCAGAAGGGCACAATCAAATTGGGTCCTTCTGGCGCTGATTCCCAGGTAGGTGGTTTGTGTACACTCTAGAACCCTGTCGATCTCTCCAACAAACTCTCCTGTGAGACTGGGAGTTTCTCCTGCTGCTGCAACCCCCACCAGTTTTTATAGCCAAAGGTTTTGAGACTTTATTTCCCTGTGCTGGAACCCTGGGTTATGTGGTCTTTCTTACTCCCTAGTTGTTCCTCCCTGTTTATCTGCATACAAACATGGGACTTCCTGCTTTGCCCACTGCCACCTCACCTGGCCCACCAGCCTCTGCCTTTCTTTCCCCATCCTCCAGCAGCGGCATTGCCACGCGTCCTCTCCATTCCGGCTGCCCATCTCCGCCATTACTACTGGTCTGGATGAGTGTTCTTGTTTAATTCCTTGGTTGTCAGACTTGTATACAGTTCTATTTTGGGCAGTTCTGGTTATTTGTTCTTTTTAAATTTGTTATTGTCCTTTTGGTTGTTCGAGGAGGCAAAGTGTATCTCCCTATGCCTCCATCTTGGCTGGAAGTCTAAAATAATGTTGCTTTGATTGATTTGGATTTGCCAGTCTCTGAAGTTGGAATCAAATATATGCATTAGTAGAACTAAAACTTAGAATATATTTTTAGTGATTGAACTTTCAATAATTTGTTTTCTTTTGTTCTACTTCAGTCAGGGTTTTTTTTTCTTTTTCCTTTTTCATTAAAAAACCACTTGAGTATCTATTGTTGGCGCTAAGAACATTATAATAGGATATAAAACTCAGATTTTGTCATTGCTCATGCTCTAGTTAGGAAGACAAGGTATAACACAGTTAAATGAGTTAGAAAACAAGTCAAAAAATCTTTAAATATCCAAAATAATGAGATCGGTCACATATTGTAGGAAGTCAGGGACCAGGGATTGAAAAATCACCTGTTGTGCATGGGACTTAAACTGCTTCAAAATTAGTTAACTAGTTCATTAAAAATGGCTTGCATTTGGATTTGGAACTTGAGATTTATTGTTTTCTTGTTCAGTTAGGATGGGAAAAAAAAAACATGTTTGAGAAATGGAGTATAAGAGATTCATTTCTCCCATCCATGTGTGTATTTCTCATAGATTAACTCATAAAATTTTTAATCTTTTTTGTCTCATGGCACACATAAACTAATTACTAAAATTCTGTAGCACACCCAAAATATGTAATATAGTTTTTGCTGATCTGACAAAAATAGGTATAATTTTGAATCATTTACACTGAACGGCCATTGTGTTGTGTTGTCAGTTGTTTTTTTTTTTAATTTGAGAATCTAATGGAAAAGAAGTCAGTGCCCTTGACTAAATAGTCATTGCATGTTTTAAAAATTCTCGAAGCACACCAATGTGCCACTGTGGCACACCAGTTGAAAAGTGCTTGTTTAAGTTAAAGAAACTGAATTTCCCTGCCCTTGCCTTTGATATCCTATTGCATCTCTAGGGTCAGAGGGAATATATATAAAGATAATTTTAATAGTCCTTGAAAAAGCTTCCAATGTAGATGGACATTTACATCCATTTATCATTCATTAATATATGATGCATTAGAAACCTGTTCAGGGCAGACTTTGTAATAATGGAAGTGTTTGACATTTGTACAATATGGTTTAAGGACCTATGATTTCTAAACAAATGATTTTAAACTACATGCCATCTGTCACTGTGACTACAAGTGAACATTCTCCACTTCAGCCAGCCTTAAGTAGTCCTAGTAATCATTCATACAAAATCCAGGGCCCTCCCTTTGTAAACTTCAGGAGTCATATATACAGCTGAAAGTCTCTACCTCTTTTTTTTAATGGAGTCATCGCTGACAGAAAAAACAAATGTCCAGTATTCTCTTGTTTGGTTATGTTACTTAGTTAAGCTTTTGAGTTAATGAATTGTTGGGATCCTTCCATCTGAAAATGTGACTCAATTTGGACCCAGTTCAAGCCATGCATGGATGGAGTGAGTCCCTAAACCAGGATGTAAGCAAACAGGTCAGAAAAGGAATGATTTATTAAACTAACCACTGCTTTTGTATCTATTTTATTCAAACATTTGTTCTTGGTTTTCTTTCCTTTTTCTTCTCTCTCTCTATTATTTTTTTGTCAAGTGGGCTATAGAGGCAGATGAGTAGGCCATTGAGAAATAAACTTACTTGAAGAGTGCAAATTATATTTATTTCGCTTACTAATCTAATAGCAACTGGTATATCAGCTCATAGAGAGTAATAATAAACAACTTTATTTTACCTCCCATAGACTTTTTCTGTTCTTGTCCTGGTCCTGTTCAATAACTTCAGCAGGCCCATGGCTTTTGAAGTTATCATTTGGTAGTACACTGTTTGCTAATTATCTAGCAACTAAAAAGTCCAGTCTGATGTAATGAAACTTCCAACCTCGTATAAAATTGAGCCCCCTTTCCCTCTACCTTTCCATGCTTGGGCATGTCCTGTGAGGGAAGGAAATGTGCAGAGGCTTCTTCTACTCAGTGTTCCTCCTTTTCCTCAAGCTTGTTAACCACTGCCATGTATGACCCCTCTAGAGTCAAATCATGATAAAGGAAGGCGAGAGGAGTTCAGAAAAGTGTCTACTCTACTGTCATTGTCCCAGGGACCTCTCAACTTTCCGGCCTTGTCAGATGTTGAAGGGTGACTTCTTTTATAGGCACCTTTGTGAAGTTTTGGAATTTCTACTTTCCGGAGTTCTTTTCCTTGCTCTTCTCTGGATTAGGGTGACTGGCATGTTTTCGTTCTCTATTCTACAACAGATTGCCATTTTTACAAGTATTAATTTCTGAGGTCTTTTCTCAGTTCTCTTGAACAGGGTCTAGGGGATCTCATGCCATCCAATTATTGCGTGAACACAGCTCCCATTTGTCCCACAGGAAGCCATCACGTACATTTTCCTGGACACCCGCTGGAAGTCCAGGCTGATACCAATATAGCCACTGAGCCTATTCTTTGTTTTCATTGCAGCTTCTCAGTCTCTCTCTCTCACCCTTTAGACCTTAGTCCACAATGTCCCATAAAGTACATGTTCAACAGCAAGTGCTTTTTAAAGTCTCACCAAAACCCCTTCCACATCACCTACTTCTCACCCAATGGGATGTAGGACATATGATACATCTGAGATGAAATATTTTTCTCAAGTTTCCAACTGTATTATACTACGAGCATGGGTGAAAACATCTTAATGATTCTTGGCCACCTACTTTGACAATTTGTGCATCTTGAGCTCGCATCTCATTTTTAATTTTTTCTCAGCTAAAACTTCTCTTTTAACATCTTGCTATACTATCTAAGCCATAAAATGAGCACTCAGAAGAACATGTGTTCTACCTCTAAATGTAATGGGTGTGCTCACTGTATACCATTCCTGAGTATACACCCTGGAATCACAGGTGTAACCAAATGGAGAATTTCAATATTCTTATTAATATCATTTACTTTATGGATATTAATAGCCTCAATCAAAACTTTGCTCTTTTATATCATGTTCCCTATGCTTTCCAATAGTATTTCTGTTGGGTTTCAGCAAAATTAAGCTATAACCAAGCATCTGGATAAAAAGTGTAGGACATGTATTGATCCATTTTTTAGGAGTTTACTGTCATTTTTGTACAATATTTAATCATCTTCATTCCTTTTTTGTTGATTAAAATGTTTCCTCTTGAAACTAATATGTGTCAACATTAAATATTGCACATAAAATGTTCAAAGAATTGCTATGTTAGCTAAGCAAAAGTGAAGATTTTTAACTCAGTTCCACCCAACAAAAAATCTTTTAGCTAAATTTACAGTGTTGAAGGCAAAAGCAGTATAACACTTAAATTTGTTTTCTGTTTAAAGTAATTTACGTTTGTTTTTAGTGTAAAAAATAGTAAATGCGTGTTTGGGGGGGTGGTTTTTCCTACAAGTTTTAAAATGAAAAAACAATGTACCAAAGCAACACGTACATCGCATAGGCCACTTAACCCCGTGTTTTTATGGACGAACCTGAGACAGTTTCATTTCACCTTGCTAAAAATGTAGGTCCTCAAATTTGCTTAAGAACTTTACTTTCTTGGTTATTTAACCAAAAATTAATCAGAATTATTTAAAATGAAACATTGGATAAATTTAAAGGTAAAATGCTTCCACTAAAATTTGGATGACACTTTAAGAGGACTGACTCTATTTTTTTAAAAACAGAATATTAAAAAAGTAATTCTATGTTTATAAATATGATAGGTTTTTTGTTCCACCTAGCAATCATAGTGTAAAATTACTGTAAAATTTTTCTTCTTATTGAGCATGAAAACTAAGATGCAATTATAAAAATTTGATTGCTTGAAATTCATCAAAATTTGCTCTATTTTAAGGTATTTTTATTAGGAAAATAAGCTAAATGAGTTTATAATTTTAAATACAATGATTTTCAGTGGAATATTTAAACACCTATCTTTGTGTAGCATGAAAATGACTTTGTTATTTTCCCTTCTTTAAGGAAGTCTAAAACAAGAGGATTTTCATACATAAGGATCCTGTACTTTCTGGGTTTGTATTGAGTATAAGCAGAAATGCATTTATAAATCAGAATGACCTTCTGACACGAGTTCATTAACTCACTTCATGACTGAATAAGACATTCCCATCTAATGCTTTACCCTGTAAGTCTATTAATCAGGGGGAAAGATTTAGAATAAATACCTTTTTATTTAAAATCATGTTATTGATAAAAGAAAATTGCTACCCTTTTTATTCTTAATTAATACTTGAAATTAGAAAATATAAACACTTGGCAACTATGTGGACATCCCAATAAATTAACTTTGGGTATAAGGCTCCCTGCTTAGTTTCATGGTGATTAATCTGCTCCCACTGCCTGCGGAGCACATGCAGTCTGGCAGTCGCAGCGGTGAAACAATCGCCTCGTTCATGGATGTACTGGCTCCCCAGCTCGGGTGCCGATGTGCAGGTCCCATCTGGTCACTGTAACGGACCGCCAGGATGTTGTCAGACTGCTTGCGCGTCTGCCAGGACTCTGCCAAGAACTCTGTCTCCATTTTAAGGGAAACTGTGCAGAGCACTTTGCAGTGATTACTGAATGCTTATTATTGCTTGTGCTACTGTGCCAGGTGTTAAGGATGGCAGGAGAAGAAGCAATGTCGCTTGTCACTCAAGAACATCAGCCACTAAACTTCAAAGAGTGTTATATTCCTTGAACAATATAATGGAGGCTGTGACTTGTATTCCTTACAGTAGTTTGAAATCTTGCCACAAGAGTAATTCCTTACAATATTCAAAATTATCAATCCACATGTAGATTCCTTAAGGTTTCTTTTAATTTGTATGTTAATTTCTTTAACTTTCTTGCAATACGTATTTATTGAGCTCCTACATTCTTGTCATTCAATTATATGCTGGGAATATAGTGGAGAATAGAACGCTTCAGGCCTCTGTTCTCATGGTGCCTCTAAATTGGAAGAAGGGGAGATCATTGGAGAAAAGCAAACAAATAAGAGAATATCACTTAGTGTTAAATGTTATTTAAAGTGCAATATTCTTGGGAAACTATTTTCGATTGGTCTTCAAAGAAGGCCTTTCTGGGGAGGTGATATTAACATGGACTTTTATAGGAAGGGATCATCCAGAAGAGGTCAGATGTATTCCAGGTAGAACAAACTCATTCTGAGGATAACACCGAGATAATATTTGAAATCACCACAGTAGCTGCTAACGAGCAGTATAGTAGGGACTTGGACTCACGTCTTTAAATTCCACTGCATTTCATTGATCTTTCTGTCTAGGAGCAATCCCAAGCTGAATTTACTTGCAAAAAAGAAAGTGGCAGATGAATATAATAAATACAAATGTGTTAGAATTCCAAAATGGTTGGTGGAAGAAAGCTAATTTTGAAAGAATAGAAATTTTGAGATAAAAGGAATTTTGAGCCAAGTCCTAAAAAAAGAGAGGAAGAGGCTATTCTCACTCAAGACTTTATGAAGGAAGTTACATGGGCAGGTCAGACCCCAAACTGGAGAATTTAAATTTCTCATCCGTAAAAATTTCTACCCCAGCCAGTTTCACTTATGTAAGCTTTTCCTTTGGAGCTCTTGTCTTTATTTTTCAATAGTCATTCTCTGAGCTCATATCTCTTACCCTCTCTCTTTCCTCGGAACCCAGAGTAATCATTGGTTGTTTAAGTGCTTGTACTCTACGGCATTTAGAACAACATTTTTCCAATTTCTTTGCAACCATTCAAAAACTTGAATCCTATTCTTTGATAGAGATAGTCACTTGCATTTTTATGACTCTGAACTTTTGGGGGGTTTAATTAGGTTTTATGAACAAATTGTAACTTCCTCTTTTGTATTCTATTCAGTTGTTTTGGCGTCTTTGAATTGGGCCAAAGGGCATTTGACTGACCTTGTACTTGCAAACTTGAGTCAAATTACTTTTCCTAAGATGAAACAAAGACCAGATATAATTAGAATTTCCTTAGGATGTTGTTATAAGGCTTTATCACTATTTGAATGTTTCTGTAACTTGCCTAGAATTAAATAATTAAAAATAAATTGCCTGACACTTTCACCTTATCAAATGATAATTGTTAAAGAATTATAAAAATTATGAATGAAACAATAATATTCAGGAACATTACAGTATTTTATTTGTGAGTCACTCTTGTCAAAATTTATTCAAAGGAAGTAGAATGTTTCAAAAAACAAAAAAAGAAATGATTGTAGCTTTTGGATAAATTCAAGCAAATAAAATTAATATAAGATAAGTAGATCAAGGGTTGTATTTTTAAATATGCAGCCCCTCACTATATTTTCATCAGAAAATTAATATTAAATATCTTTTTGCACAAATGTGTTTAAAATATAACTTTATCAAATGTAATGTGAAATCACTTTTCATTTTATTAGAATGATCTCATACTGGTAAATCCATATTCTATAACTCTAAAAGAAGAATATACATATATACTTTTATTCTTTTTCAAAAATTATTGAATGCTTCACATATTTGTTTTTTGTTCAGGGCAATGCTAATCTTTAGTATATGGGCTGAAGAGAAAACTAAATATATTTTTTCTGAGGTTCTTATTTAAATTTTCTGAAGGCAAATGCAAAAATTAATTTTTTAAAATAATTCATGTCAATTGTAAAATATTATGAAAAGAAAATAAACATACTAACATGGGTAAGTCAGCATGTTACAGAATATGGAGACTGACTTAACAAACACACTTGTTTTAAAACATTACCCCATAAATTATCACTTCCAAGTGGAGAAATCTTATAAATTTATTTCCTCCTGTTTCCCACAGTAATTTTCTGTTATCAACTTGATCCATAAGATTAGCACTAAAATTTAAACCAATTTGCAGCCCCTTGTTATTTGGTAGTGGTCAAATTAGTGGTTACACCATGGATGATTATGTTGGGAGAGATTGTTGGGCTAATCTGGACACACAGAGATCTGCTTGATTTGTGATGGCTGTTCTGCATGTGGGCAGAGAGAGCAGCAGCAAGCTTTCTACATATTTGAGATTTTTGATATCTAAGCTCTGAGGTCCCAGGGACTACTCCTCACCAAAGTGAGAGTCTTAAAATCTGTATCTGGTACATCACCATTAGTAGAACTGCTTTGTGTGGGAATATTTCAGGACAGTTAAAACATGGCAATTGTGCAAATGGCATCTCTCTTCCAGTATGCCTTTCTTTGATAAGTGAAGAAAAACATTCGTGGGTAACTTTCTAATAGAGTGGTACAACTGCATGAACTTTTAGAGGCTACCACATTTAGAAAGGGGGGTGTGCCTTTGTTTTGTCTTGCTTAATGAAACTTCTGATATGGCATGAACTGCTTGTGCAAAGAACTAAAGTGCAAAACTATGTGTACGTAATGGATTCAGAAAACAATGAGAATAATGATAACCACTGCCCCAAAATTGTTTGCATTACTAATGTTCAAGAGAGATTCTTATAGATTCTGTGAACATTGTATTTTTAAGTGTGAGGTGTGGTTTCTGTCTGCAAATGAGGTAATCTCAAAGTGTACTGACTGGACTAGTGAAATAATCCCAGGATATTAGGTACTTGTTGGAGTTTTATATTAACTATGATGAAACTTGAGAGCATATATAAAATAGGTTATTTTATACCCAAGTAGAGTTAACATCTCTCTCTCTCCCTCTGTGTACCTATGAGTGTCTCTCTATTTCTTTCTCTATCACTCTCCTTCCTGCTCTGTAACCACCTACACAGACTCACATACACACACACAATTTGACTAGAAAAACACAAACGTGGGGGAATGCTTTATATAGATAGAGATAGAGATACACGTCACATAATCACTTCAAAAATTATTGAAACAAAAAATGTCACTTGAACATATTTCTGCAAATCCTGTGTAAATAGGAGTGTGGTTTATTTGCTTTCTTTTTTTTTTTGACTGAATTAAGAAAAATGCTGTTTCTTTAAATTCTTTACCAACAAGGTATCAAAAGGAATATTTTTAAAATCCTTTATTCTAATGACCAGGTGGCGAGTCAAAGAAAATTCCACCAGAAATCATAATTACAATGATATATTTTAAATATTGGCACAACTACAATGGTTTTCCTTTTTAAGTAAATGTTTAGAGTCTGGAAGGCAGTCAGATATCTCCTAGGTAGTTGTTATGAAGGTAATTTTATTTGTGATTTCTAGATTCTTGACAACATTGTGTCAAAATAATCCAATATATAATCTTTACTAATCTTTATTTTTAAGGCTTGAATGTTACCTTAAGAAATAAAATTATCTTTGTGTTACTGCCTCGGAATTCCTGTGCAATAACAAGATTGTTCTAGGGATAATTTATATTTTTAACAGGTGCTAGACTCAATGAGATTGAAGGTAAATGATGAAAAATGAGATAACATCTTGGAAGTCTGCTTTAAAAACAGAAAAATAGATTTTATTAAAACTGGTTTCTGGAATCCAACAAATTCCCAGTGCTGTTCATCTTTATTCTTTTTTAAAAATTATTTTGTTGTTCAAGTACAGTTGTCTGCATTTACCCACCTCCACTAAGCCCCCCACCATGCCCACCTCCCTCCCCTGCTTCCACCCCCCCTTGGGTTTGTACATGTGTCCTTTATAGTTTTCCTGAAAACCCTTGCTGTGCATCTTAACATATTTGCCACTGTTCAAATCCCAAGTCTCTGAAACTTATATTTGTAGTTTCATTGCTTCATTAATTAGGATGGCATATTCAATTTATAATTACATGACTTATAATCAATAACTGAGAATGTAAAAAATATTAACACATGTTTTAGATATTTGTATTCCTTTGCAAGGAGAAAAATAATCTAAAATCACTGTTTTAATGTCATGTTCTTAAGACAAAATTCGAGTAGAAAATATTAAACTAAACTATTACATTAGTGTTGGAACTATTAAGAGCAAGCAATTTAAACGATGGCTCAGAAATCAAGGCTGATGGACACTTTCGTTTACCACTTGGTCTTCTCTGGTGCTCCCTGAATGCGGTGACTCCATCCTCCCTGCACTCTTCTCTCTTTGCCTGTATCTCCAATGGAAATAAGTTCCTTTATCTATTTGCAGAGCTGTCTTCCTTTCTCTGATCTTACGACCTTGGTGCCACACCTTTCTGGGCATACGGAAGGCCCCTCATAATCATGTGCCTAATGAGCAAATGATTAATGATCAGGAACTACTCTGTGCTAACTTTGGAACTTTTACTTAGATTTCAAAAATGATACAAAGGTTGCCTCCACATTTTATCAATGTTTAAATAATTCCCTCCTTTTTGAAACCCCCATACATATATTCAAAATAAGTTTTCAAAACACTATTTATCTCATAATTTACTTTAACTCAATCACCCAGTACACTGGATTAAGGGGAAAAAAGTAATAAAACCCTTTGATGACCTTTCTCTTCCTTAAGTCTCATTTACTTAATATGAAAGAGTTTATACTTTTCTTTTGTCTATAGTATTAATGCCAATAACATATTCATGTTTAACCAAATCTATAAATACTTGTTCTAAATTTATTTTGTAAATATGATTAAATCTGACCATCTTATAAAATAAAAAAAAGAACAGGAACTAACATATCTAAAGGACTCAAGGAAATAACTAATTTAGATTAGAGATCAAAGAAAATGAGCTAAAGATTAAACCAATTGTGAGATCATGAAGATGCATTCTGTGTACGATTTATTTTCTGTCCAATGACACAAAGCTGTCTTTTGTAAATTCACTATAATACTCAAGAATCAGTAAGTACAGAGTTGCAGTTCTGCACAATGAAAGAATTCTGGAGATTGGTGGCACAAAGTGAATAGACTTACCACTGAACTGTACACTTACAATGAATAAGATGGCAAATTTTGTTATGTATATTTTATCACAATTAAAACTTTTAAAAAATGAATCAGCAAGAAAAAATGAGAAGATACCTTGAGTTCATCAGATCAAAGATGAAGCAAAAATTTCATAAATTCAAGATGCCATTTTTAAAGGACAGGAAAAGAACACTCAGTTCAGTATTTTTCCTATTAGTGATTAAAAAACAACTTGAAAAAATTTCAAATTTCCTGTCAGCTACACTGCTTTATTTTTACTATTCACTTATTCATTTATTCATTAACTTGGAACTTCATAATTCCAGGTTGATGACTGACTATTGTTAATTTGCATATGCATGTACCATTTTGGTTTATTTATATACTAACTTACATTACTTAGTTGTTTTTGAGTATGTGTTATAAACACCTGAAAATATGCCATTCAGAGCAAAAGCTAAGATTGGGTATATAACTTGTTTCTTACCACCAATTTTCCATTTTTTTCAGTCTTGGGTAACCATTCTTCTGAATCCTATATTCATCAGTCTCATACTTTCTTTTCACATATTTATCATATATATTATATTTAAAGTTTTTATTGTATTTTAGTTGTTTTTAACATTATTCTAAAGGGATCATGCTGTTTGTAATTTTAAGGATTTTTTTTTCATGTAATAATGAATTGCCAAGATCCATTCTTACTGCTTTTTATTGTTGCCTATAATCCATTCATGTTTTCCTGCTGACCACTGTGTAAAACTCTGTGAATGTGTAATTGCAGTGTTGTAAACCATGTCTGAATAAATAACATCTTTACGTCCTTACTGTGAACCAGATCAAGGTTAGCTTGTCATCTGACCTACTGCTGGCTCAGCCACCCTGCCTATGCACACCTTCGGGTTGTAGGTTGCTACAGTGTACTCTAAATGAACAACTTGCTTCACTTAAAAAGCTCAATAATTTCATTGCTTTTGAAAGAGGGTGACCACTATTCTCTCACCTTCTTCATTCAGACACAGAATCCTAAATTTCACTATGAAGATAATATCATATAAACCTTAGTGACTTCTAAATCATTTAATTCTAGGTTTAACAAGTCTCAGTGTATTCCCTCAGGATATTTTCCGTTCTCTCACCTCTGAAAACATTTTCTGTTAACACTGGTGAGAAACATAAAAGTTTGTCAGGAACTCTTGGAACTTTAGAAGCAGCTCAGAGCTTGCTTTTCTTGTTTCTTCTTGCCTATAGCTTAACAAAGAACATTTCTTTCTGTAAGCTAAAGGAGTAACCTAACTGTTTGAACCTCGTGTTGTAAAAGCTCCCTGACAGAATTTCTAGTTTGTTAAAAAAAAACTTTGTGATAAATTCAAAGCTGTTAAAAATATGATTAAAAGCTACCAACCAAGGAGTTTGCAGCCCTTGTCCTTAATTATCTGTCTAAATAATATGTTATGTAATGGTTGAGACCCCTTCCCCCTGTAAGTCCAGGAGACACTTTGGGTCCTATTTTGGCTTTGTTTTGAACTAGTTTCAGGGCCCTTGACATGTTATTTCATGGCTGTATGAATAAGTTTTCTGACCTGGAAATGGAGAGAGTAAATACAACTATCTCATAGGGTCATCGTGAGATCTAAATAAGATGGTACATATAATAGGCTTAACTAAGCAACAGATGCATCTGAACTCCATATGCATTAAATGTGGTGGGGCAAAAGTAGGTTCACAGTTGTGAGGATGCAAGAGTTTATTCTTTTATTATTTACTAAATTATTTTATATATGAGCAACTGTAAACCTAATTTTCCCACCCTGTATTGTCAACAAATTCACACTGGTCTTTGACTTGGAGTGATAACGCTTGTGTGAGAAAGAGCTGTTACACTTACCTCATTACCCATGTTTATGATGCACTACCACTCTGAGTAAACACAGAAAAACAGGGTAAAAAATAGAATCTCTTACTTAAGCAAATGTTAACCTGAAATTCTGTTTACATCACAATGAGAATTCATGGCTTTATCAACATAACTTACCCATTAATAAATGCTTTTAAAAATAAATAAGATGATGAACAAGTGAAAGTGGATGGCTCTATACAGTTTTTTCTCAGAAATTTTTTTAGGGTGACTTTGGAAATTATTTAAATCTCAAAATTCTTACATCATATCTAACAACATGTTCTTGGCTTGATATCCACTCTTTAAATTCACATACTCACTTCCCTAATTAGAATTTAGGGTGTTGTAGATATTCGATCCTAACACGCCTTGAAATGTTTTACAGATTTATTGGCCTGCTGCAAAGGAACGGGTGGAATTATGTAAATTAGCTGGGAAAGATGCCAATGTAAGTATGAGACTTTAAAAATATCTTTGTTTAATTGGTACTGATATGATAGTAAATATTTATATAGGGTTTTATTGAATTAATGGCGTTAGTGTACTATTTTTAAAGCTATACTAACTTATTCTGTGTAAAGATTATGGTATAAAATATTTCTACCTTGCTAAAAGGAGTAACATTATTCCTAGAAATATATAATTGCTAAACTTTCTATAGTGTTAACTCTGAATATTATTATTTTTCTTGCAGAAAATCTCAGATGCATTTAAAATATTCAAAATAAACCATCAGAAAATATTATATTTCTAGGACTATATATTTTTCATTTACATGCATGCTTTTTGTGAATGTACACAAAGTCCTCAGTTTTAGCATTACAAACATACAATTGATACTTAATTTGGTTTAAAATTAAACTTACAAAATATAGAAGCATTCCTTCAAAACTTGACATGTAGAGATATTAAGGATTGGTTAAAAATGAATGATACAACATTCTGGAATAAAAAGTAGAAATGTTTTACTCTAAAATTTGCTAAAGCATAGTTACATAAAATACCTTATAAAGGGTAAATAGTGGGGTCCTAATATAAACTTGTAGTTTAAGCTGCCTTAAGGACCAGAGGAAAGCCTTATAGGTAGGTGGGACTAAACATACTCATCTTTGGGGTGACCTGTCTGGATTACATTGTCCCAGTTGCCGTGCATGCTCCCCCACATGGTTTTGCCTGTTTTGTCTCCAGCAACAACTGCCTCTTCTCCGCATCTGAGTGCTCTGATTTAGGCCAGATGCTCTGTGTTCTGCTCTGACTTCTTGCACTGTGGAGACAGGGAAAACTGCTTTTTTTTTTCTCTTCCAAATAAATCACTTCCTGAATGTAACTCAAGATGATAAGAGGTTCTAACTTCGGGCAAAAACATGGACTATTGAGTCTTCTTTTGCAACATCCTCTATTGTTTCCTCTAACCACAGTAGCCCAGGGTAATTAAGCAGAGCAATGCCTTCATATTTAGTAGCAACAAATAATGTGTGTTATATGAAAGCCAAATCATATTTTAAAATTCTCGTTTTATTAATGAGATAAAAGTAACATCATACGACACATGATGCCTATCAAATTAAGCAGAAGGTTAGAAGATTAAGAATCTGAGACAAGAAATTTGTTCACTCGTTTGTTTAGTCATTTATTAAACTAATATTTATTAAGAGCCTAAATATGTGTTCGAAAGTGATAGAGTATCTGTTGTCATGGAGCTTTCACTCTAATGAGCAGTACAGATATTACTCAATGAGTTACACATAGTCACAGTACTGCAAAACAAATCAATCAAAACAAAACAAAGAAAGTTTTGATTATGCCTAATTCTGTATTCGGTTAGCAGAGTTAAATGTGACCTTTTCAGACATGTTTATGTTAGTAGAAATGTATCAGGGAGTGGTAGCATCAAATGCAACAGAAAACAATTTTTATGTTTATTTTACTAGAAACGAAAGATTAATCTATTCTAGACTATATTTTTCTTTCTCTCATGTCTTTAATCTCTTCACCCTGTTACAACATCCAAACTCTGAGCAAGTACTCAGGTCTGCAAAAGCATCAATACTTTTTGAATTTGTGGGAAAAAAAGATGCTTTGGTTATGAAGGTTTCAAAATTACTGTTGATTAACAGTAGAAGCATGCCATAAGCAGTACAAATGTCTTAATATTTTCTGTTTTACCAGTATGGAGCGTATGATAAGGAGGCAAGTAGGAAAAGGGTGTTTCAAATTTACCCCAGTAAACTAACATCAATTTTCCCATGGTGTAAATGAGGGATAAACACTCAAGGTCAAACAGTCAGAGGAGGTTTTAATGGTGACAGTGTTCCCATTTCAGTATGTTCACCAATTCTGGTTATATAGTAACTCAGTTGCCCCTATTATTAAGCTAAAGCAAAGGGTGATAAACTTTTCTGGAGGTGGCATCCTAGAGCACATAGGACCCAGCAGATGAAAACTATCCTTCCAGTTCTGTTGTATTGGGGAGCTAGTAATAACCTCTAACCTTTAAGCACACCTACTGCTAACCCAGGATTAGAAAATTGGGAAGCTTTTCTCCTTTCCCTGACATCTGTAGAGTTTGATGTTGAATCATGTAGGGATAATACAAGTCTTTGTTTCCTTTTTAATTTGCCCCTTTAAAATAACATTATATTTTAGAGTTCCTAAGAATAGCTAACACTGTTATAGCACCTTACCATGTTCTGGGGGTTGTTTTTAATGCTTTATAATCTCATTTCATCCTTATGACTCTACTATATGCTAGACTTTATTATTGTTTCTCATTTTCCAGATGAGAAGACTGAGGCCAGAAAAATTAAATGACTTGCCCAGTATCACATACCTAGTAAAATAGTGAAGGCAGAAATTGAATCCAGAAGTTTTGCTCCCACAGTCTGTTCTCTTATATAACACTGACGACACCTTACACATAAACGTCTGCACTCTCTGTGTAAGGTCTGAAATCTGTATCCCTCAAATAATTTCCCTCCGCAGTGTCACCATAATATAGATCCTCATTATTCAGCATCACACAGATTTCTGCCAACAGAGAACTGAGACAAGTGTGGGGTTTTATTGACACCTTTTACTAGCTTTGGCATTACCCTCTCATTTCCCTTCTCCCTGTAATTTTTACCTCATTCCCAAGAGTGTGTTTAGGATTAACAGTGTTTGGAAAGACTGTCCCTTTCCACAAAGGTACTATGTAACTGAAAAACAGTGAATTATTTACCATAATGAAAGTTAGCTAATTGGGGTGGGGAAGGAGCAGAAGATGAGGGAACAAAAAGGAACTATTCCACGTTGTTGAACAGTCTCCAGTTTAATTCAAGGAAGGAAAGAGATGGTGGGGAAGCTCTTCGGTAGTACCTTGTTTCCTCCTAGGATATTTTGCAAAAGAAAGTCACTAAAGAAATGTCTTTAGTCCTGACTACAAAGAGTGGGGTAGTAAACAGGTCACTCCAGGCAAAGGAACGCACAGGGTGCAGGCAGCCTGGCCTGTGTCAGCCTAACTGCGGAGGCTGGAGGCGCACCATCTGTCAATAGAGACGTTACATAGAGTTAAAAGGGTCTTGCTTTTCTAAAGTTCTGTGTTACATTTTATTTTTTTAGAACATCTGAAAGTGAAACAAAGTATTCATTGTAAAAAGTTCGCAAATTACATAGAAATCATCTGTAAATGTTTCATCCTCTGTGAACATTACCCAGAGATAGCTGGTGACATTTTGGTGTTTATTCTTCTATCTTATCTATTTACTGTTTTTCAGAATGAAATCATTGTATACATAGTCCCTTAACATTTTTTTTCATTTCACAGACTGCCATATTTTCCCATGTCATTAAATTTCTTTTTATAACACTACTTTTAATAGCTATACTGCATTCCTCTATATATTATTTCATCAATCCCCTATTGTTAGAAGTTTGGTATAAATCCAGTTTTTGTTTTTGTAAGTGATGCTGCCCATGGAAACCTCATATAAGAATCCGTGAACATCTTTAACTATTGAGTAGAATCACTGGTCAAAAGCTATAAAAATTTTTATACACATTGCAAAATGGCCCTCCAGAAAGTGTATATCTCTTATGTGTTAACCAGCAGTGATGTTCATGAGAGAGTATATTTCCCATATAGCTAATATTTAATACTAAAACGTAAGTGAATAAAGTAAATATATGAATATTTACCAACAAAAAGTTATTTTTGTTGTTTCACTTTGCAATTTTTATTACTATTTAAGCTAAATATTCTATGTAGTTGTAAAATTAGAATTTATTTTTGGAATGGCATACCCTACAATTTGTTCATTTTTAAATTTTAGTGTGTTCCTTTCCCTTATTGGTTATTTACAGATTTTCAAGATCTGCAAATTACATATAACTATATATATAACACATATAATATAAAGTATATTATTACTTTGTGACCCACTGATGTAAAAATACTCTTTCCAAGTTGTCTGATTTGATATAGACTTTTAAATATTGAAGTAAGCATAGCTCTCAATTTGTTTTTCTTTAGAATGTTTACCTGTGCCCTTGTACCACTGCTGTGTTTAGCTCTATAGAAATCTCCACTGTTTAATCTTCCATTTTTAAGGGAGAAAATGATATTTGGATTTTTATGTACTTACTCTGAAGTGCTAAATTATTTTCCAGACTAGAAGACCTGAGCAGATGTCTCTGCAGACGGGATTCTATCTGAGATCTGCTAGGCAAGCCTAACATGCAGCATGATGACAGGCATGAGATGAATGATCAAAAATGTTTGATGATCACAGTATTCTGAAAAAAAATCTAAAAATAGAAACAGACCAGATTCCTAAATTATGAGTGTCTTTCCATATGTAACCTTAATAAATTAAAGTTATCAAATTATAAGTCAATTATCAGAAATATATATAAATATATATCAGATTTAATTAGACTATATTTAAATCAAGAGAATTACTCATATTTCTATTTTGTTAATATTTTTCCAGGTATATAGAGAGAGACTAAAATTCCTAGTGTTAATACATAGACTAAAACATATTTGTCTTTCTCCAATTATTAACTCAGTTTTATATTTGTTTTATGTAGCTAGTTATATATACCAGCGTGGATGTATGTGAGAGGTAAAATATTGAAACAAATGTCACTTGAGAGAATTTGGAAAAGTTGATACTTGTTTTCTCTCTTTTTCTCCATTTCTCTCTTCTAATGGATGGAGGGGGAGGGGAGTAGGTGGGAAGGAGAGTAGGTAGGAGGAATGAGGGAAGGAAGGAGAAATTCAATACTTTTTCTAAGAGGAGTATATATACATATTACTCATTGAATTGAATTGTTTGGTCACAAGCAGCAACCCTTGCCGGTGTAGGCAATAACTGACAAATTGGCTGGCTTTCAGAGAAAGTTGAAAAAGCTGCTTCTCAATGTTATCTTTCTTCATGCCTCATGGAATTATACTACCATTAATAGCCATGCAAGTCACTAAGTGAATTAAATCAAGTTAATTATTGCTTCTGCTCTTTAAACAAAACTTGGAAACTTGGTGCATAAAAAGAAAACAACAGAGAATCTTTGAGACAAAAAAATAAGTTACAAATTAAAGGGGAAATCATTGTATAAAGTTTTTGCCTCACATCACTGGTTTGGCTGAAATGTCCACTTTAGGCAATTTTGAATTGAGACCTTATCTTTTAGGATCTTTGTTTCTCAGGTTCTTTCCAGTGAAAAAGCCAACGCCTTTTCACTGCCTCCAGGCTGCTTGGAGAACCATTCTCTATCAACTTCAGTACAGAGAAGTTTGAACAATGCTGACTTTTTTTTGTCAAATATGTATGTCAGATAACTCAGGACCCATCCATACATTATTTTACTCCATGTCAGCCCAAATTTAAGAGAAGGGAGGAATTTCCTAACTAAGTCCTTGGGAATATTTTACCAAGTCAGACTAGCATAGTAGGTTACTTTCCTGGGCTAAAGTACTCCTAGACAAGTTACAGGATGTGAAATGCTTTAGGTGTGCTTCAGAGCTTTTTCTTTGTAATAACTAAAACTATATCTCTTACGTGTATAAAACTTTACCCTGGACCTATTTACATTTATAAACAGTGCTGTGTCTCTCAGAGTCCTTAATCTCTCTGACTCCATAATTTGTCAGCTGGAAAGGAAATTGTTTTATTTCTTTTTACAAATATTTAGTTTAGAATCTGGTAAAACTAATGTCTTATTCACCTTGGGCTACTATAACAAAGTAATGCCAACTGGATGGCTTCACCCACAGACGTTTATTTCTCATAGTTCAGGAGGCTGACAAGGCCAAGATCAAGGTGCTGGCTGGTTTGGTTCCCAGTGAAAATTCTGTTCTGGGCTTGCAGAGGGCCATCTTCCTGTTGTATCTTCCTGCGGCAGAGAGTGGGAGAGCAAGTTCCCCAGTCTCTTCGTAATCCCGGATTAGGATCCTGACCTCAGGACCTCTTCTTCAACTGATTACCTCCCAAACGCCCCATCTCCTAGTACCATCACACCGGGAAGTTAGGGTTTTCAACCTGTAAATTTCGGGAGGCCACAAATATTCAGTCTGTACCAATTACCCTTCAAGAACTTTTGGAAAAATGATGAAATATTTGCCAGTGACTCAATCCCACCTCAGTCCAGTTGTACAAGTCTACTCTTACCCTCCCCATGTACTATTCCTTGTGTAGATCTCACCCTTGCATACATCTCTTAAGGGAGGGAAAGTCTAAGAGATAAAAGTCCCTTCAGTGTGCATGAGTGAGCAAAATAAAAGAGAACATTATAACCTCTTACCCCAGCAATGGAGCATCATTACGGTTTAGCTGGTGATTGCATCCATTTTTAGACTTTTTGCCTGAGCAGTTCTTACGTTACTGTGTCACCATCATTTGTTCAAAACCATTAGTACAGCATATTCACTCTGTGAGTTAGGATTTTGTTTCATATTGCCTAACATGGTGTTAAGGGACATGAAGCCAGTTTCCTATGGTGCCCTTCTGAAAATAGAAAATAGGTTCTCATTTTCAGATACCTTGGCATGAAGGTGCAAAACTGACATGATTTTGTTAAACAAGACTATCTATCAGAAAATTATCTTAATAAACATAAAGTGTTCCTTTTTGGGGAGTTTACATATAAGAAATATGTGGGAATATACACTAAATTCGAGAAAATATTCAGGACAATAAGGATGTCTGTAGTGGGATTTGCACATCTTTAAATGTGACTGTTTTTTTTCAGCATACAATCTAAGCAACCATATTCAGTGACACTGCTTCTGTTAGGCTAAATATTCCCATCAGAGAAAGAAACATCCTTTACTTGTATGGCTGAGGGACCAATATTGTCCTTTTGTATAGTCTTAAGCAACATAACATGTGCACATTTCATTGATTGGGATCTACACATCCCTAAGACGGACGATTGCTGGGGTGGCCGGACAGACACTGGGAGCTCTGTCACAGTGGCTTTTCCCTGCATGGCTTTTCCCTGCAAAATCAGGAGAGCCACTCAGGTATTGATATTTAGTATATAGGGCAAGTGAGAAACACTTATTAAATATTATATTACCTAACTTAAACCATGTAACATCCTATTAATTAAAGTTGTCTGCTTTTTAAATTTTTTAAATTTAATTCTACGAACTATCTTACCAACCCAGTTAGGTATTGGCATTTTGTGCGTGCACGCGTGTGTGTGCATGTGTTTAGATTTCTCCTAACAACCTCATAACAACAGTGACAATAGGAAGAAAGTAGAATTTTTAAAAAAATGGATCTCAGTGGTTTCATAGGTTTCCAACTTCCTTAGGAAATACCTGCTTGTCCCCTGAGTAAAGTCAACGTAGGACAAAAGTGTGCTCCGGCCAAGTGTTTTCTCAGGGGCCTTGGGGTGTAGGAATCATGAAGCTGTGGTTTAAAAATCATCACTAATAATTTTATAATGATAAGAAATCACTTATAGAAGGTAAATTGAAAACAATATATAATAACAAAAATGACATGGAAAATTGAAAGTCACTATTTACAAGTAACTGAGGGATAGAAAATAATTATTACAAAGATAATGAAGATGGAAAGAAATGTTTTTAGACTTAAACATGTACAAAACAATTAGAAATGTAAAAGCATCTTAAAAAATTGGACTTGGCGTAAAACATATTCATGAAAAGAAAAACCAGAAGAGATTCTTGGAATAAACAGGAGTTAATCTGAGTCTTAAAGGCTCTGTAATGTTGCAAACAAACAGAAACAAAGTGGCAGGGCAATCCCGGCAAGAAGAATGGGCGGGACACATATATAGGGAAATACACCTGTGTTCAGTGTTTGGTTCAGCGTAGCCGAGACAGTTGATGTTACGAACAGTAGAATGTGTATGGTATAGACAATATGTGGACTTCAAACACGATGGGTTCTGTTCTGTAGGAAATTCTTGAAAAAAAGCATGGATATGTCATTAATACTCTATGTATATTCATTGTCTAGATCCCATTGGCTACCTCTGTAGAGATGTGCATTCTAGCACTCTGATTAGTTCACAACCTTTAAAACTTCAAACAGCTTCAAAGTCACTTATTTAAGCCATAGTTTCTATGGTAACATATTTTGCCATGTATAATGCACATCTTTTTGCCCAATTTTTTGAGGGAAAAATAAGGATGCTCATTATACATGGGTAGTACTAATTCCAAAATATTTTATTTTTTTTACTTATGCACATGTGTTAAAAGTGTAACTCTAATAATACCCTGGAATTACAATAATCAGTTGTATATATAAATAAAAAATTGGATTAAAAATTAAAATGAAACATTTTTTTTCTTGAAAGTTTGGACCAAAAACCTGGGTGTGCATTATATACAGTAAAATTTGTTTTGCCTCCTTTGCTAAGACAGGTGTTTAAGCATTTCTCATAAATCTTTTTCATTTTCCCTTATTTCTGATGATTTATCTACTTAAAAAACAGGTGGCATGAATAACAATCTTTCAAAAAGTTGAATTGTGTGCTAATGCTTTTTTTTTTTTAATGCCCAATAGACAGAATGTGCAAATTTCATTCGGGTACTTCAACCCTATAACAAAACTCACATTTACGTGTGTGGAACTGGAGCATTTCATCCCATATGTGGATATATTGATCTTGGAGTCTACAAGGAGGTAATATAATGAAATTGCATGAAAACAATGCATTGTAATATTTTGTTACTTAATGCCTAAGACATTAAACAGGAAGATTTGAATGTAAAGATTGAGTCATAATAGTTTATGAACTACATAAAAACTCATGTTCCCAGACACTTTATGGGCTATTATTTTGTTATACACTTTATCTACCTAATGAAAAATTTTTTTATCAAATTTTTTTTTTAGTGAGATGATCAAAACTAATAGTAAAATGTTGACAGTGCTTTTTTTCCATGAACTCTATGTGTCTTTATTTTCTCTTGAGGTTCATTTACAACTAGAGTTGTATATTGTGTTGCTGTTGGTAAAAAATCCATTTGCCAAAAGACATTGCAATGGAATTGTATCTTATAAGAAATTTTGTTTTTCCCATTCAACAAATTTGACCTATTACTTATGTTTACAATGGTGGAGACTAAGTACAGAACATTTAATATTTTTCTTATAATTGTATAGGTAGTCACATTCGCACATGAACCCATTTTTTTTTCTGCTGGACCAAAATTGATACAGTGGGAATAAAGTATGTATTAATTAGGAGAAATGTATTGCAGGTATTTACAAACATTTCAATAAATGAGAAACGTACAGATTTCAGTGATTTAATTAATAACTAATATATTAATGTGTCTTTTTGTGTCATTGGTTCTGGCAGGCATGTTGCATGGGTTGTATCTTTGGAATTTCACAACACTATCAATGAAGTTATTACCTTAATTACTCCCAATTTACAAGTTAGAAAAAAATTGAGTTTCAGTGGAATTAAATAACATGTCCGAGATCACCCAACTATTACATGGTCTAACAAGGAACTGAACCAAAGCAGTCTGTCTCTAAGCAAGCCTGCACAACTGGGCTTTAGAACATGTGCTCTGAAGTGTATCTTTGTACGGGTTGATGGCTTGCACTGTCATCCTTATGTTTATGTGTATACTTCATGTGAATAACCACATACATTTGCAGGATAATTGGCTGCATGTTTGAACCTAAAGTCTGAGTTTATGGAACAGGTTTCTTTACATTGGCTTAACGGATTCATGCACAAATCAAATCCACGACTGTGGCTGGATAAATTTTCCTCTCTAACCAACTTGTCTAACCAGCCCAGACTCTACTGTTTGAAAATAAAGCAACCCTGATAGTTTAGCTCTGAACCACTAGGAGACTTGGCAACTGGAATCCATCATTCTTTGTTGCTTGTGTAATGTCCTCTGCCGAGCTTTGATGAAGGATAATATATAATAGCAGCTCACAGCATAGGGTGTAATTATATGAGATAGCCCCACAGCTTGGATGTGTTTTGAGGCCTGAGGCTAAAGGCCAAACTCACAACCTGCTGAGGGATGCGAAGAGTGTTCTTTAGCTCCTAAAAATCACAAGTGCTGAAAAGGAATTTACATGGAGCTAATTATTTAGCTTGGGACTGTCAAGAAGCCCAGGGGCAGTGAATTTTACAAGTTCTGTGAATAGGAGAATTACAAGTGAAGGGGGGTATTGAGCCCTTCGAGTTTGCTGCTAGTCAGGAGTACAGGTAATTGTATTCAGCCCTGCTTGAAGATTGTTAACTTTTTAAATGAAGTATTAGTCCCAGGTATTCATTGTTCTTCCAGAGGGAATTTGGAAGGCTCTTCCATGTTCAGAATAGATAAGGTTGCTCTGGAGGTGATGAGAAGACGAGGCAGTCATATATATAAAAAGGTTGGAGGAGAGAAGTGAGGCAAATCCCCTTTCTGGGGACTCCTGTTCAGTGCAGCAGGACAAAGGGAAGAAGGATAAAAAAAGCTAAAATGAATCCCAGATTTCTGACTTTGGCAGTGAGTTGGAGAGTGGTGTTACTTATTGAGGTGAGAATAGTAACGAGTTTGTGGGGAGAATGGCAAGTTGGTTTGCTATGCTCTGCGTTTGAGAAATGTCTAGGAGGTCATGCCAATGGGGCAGTGGGATCTGGATTTCAGGACAGAAGTCAGGGCTGTTGTCAACAACTAATCATTGGCACTTGGGGAGCCAGAGTTTGAATTATGCTCCCATCATTTACCAGCTCCTTGGTCTTATGCACATTGCATGAGCTCCCCAAGCTTCTGTTTATTCAGCAAAATGGTGATAGAAATACTAAGTACCTCACAGAGTAATTTTGAGGACAAAATAAGAAAATTATAGTATAGGCTTTGGCATAGCACTTGATGCATTCCAGCTACTTAATATTCAGCCATAGCAGTAGGCAACAGGAACACAGAAAGGTAGAGAGACAAGGATTTCAAAAGTATTATATAAATTTCATATAAAAATAACATCTGCTGTATATATGCATGTGTGTATATGTATACACACACTTATACTCTGCAAAACCTGGAGTGCCTGATAGCTGTTAAATAATTAGACTGGAAGTATGTTCTTTCTCCCCCCTGCTGCTACAAATCCTGTCTTTAAATCATGGTATTAATAATAACTTTGCATAGTTGTGATGATTAAATATTTCCTATCTTTTTTTTTTTAGGTTTTAGAGAGAGGGAAAGGGAGGGAGAGAAACATCAACCTGTGAGATATATTAGTTGCCTCTCGTATGCCCCACACTGGGGACCTTGCCCACAACTCAGGCATGTGTCCTGACTGGGAATCGAACCTGGGCCAACTTCAGGTTGGCAGGCTGGTGCTCAATCCACTGAGCCACACCAGCCAGGATGTATCATTCTTATTGCTTTATTTCAACAATATTTCTGTGTGCAGTTTAGATAAATGTGTTTTTGCATAATTACTTAAAATTAAGGAATTAATTGGGAAAAAATCTTACAAAGTTGAAGTCTCCAAAGTTAGAGTGCCATGTAATTCAGTCAATTATCTGTGGAAGTCCATTTAATCAGCCATTATTTTTGACATCATTTTCCTGCGGGTGTCCTTGACTCTTGGCTCAAGGAAACACTTTGCTGCTATCTCCTTTCTCCAGGAGATTATAAGGGAGACCTTGTCCTCAGCTTCCACAAATAACAATTTTACAGGCTTATCTTGAGAATTTAATGAAATGTACTTTGAAAACAGAAGTCTGTACAATTATAAGGGAGTATTTAGTACTTTGCATCAACTGTGACATTATCTCAGATATGTTCTCGGTTTTCTTTTTTAGCTCTTCACTATAATCTTCTGGCATACCAGGATTCAGTTTGCTTTTTCCTTCTACAATGTCCCATTATAGGCTTTAGAGCCAACAGTTCCGTTTGATCTGTGGGGAATAATGTTCCCTTAATGATAATGGAACACACTTAAGAGCGACTATCTGCAAGTGTTTCTTTTTTTCTTCCTGACAATCTCTAGCTGCATCCACTGTTGGAAAGCGCGCCCTAAATGTGTTCTCACTGGACTTTTTTTCATGCCTAGTCTCTGCTATCACGACTTGTCATTAGCTGACCTGTTCTAATTAAACATACTTGGGCTTGATCATGTTACATGGTCACTGTGAGGCTACTAGTAATTGACTTCAACACATTTTAAGTTCATGAGTTTGAATTCTGGAGTAGATTAGGTAAAAGCAGGAACTTTAGAGATCTGACATGGCACATGATGCAGTAATAATCCAAGTCCTCTCTCCCTTTGGCTTCGCTGTTTGCTTTCTAGATAAGTAGCACTGAATGGTCCTTTCTTATGACATGTGTGTATGTACCAGTAGAACTTTGTAGGCACACAATCGAGAGAAAATGTCGGAAATTCTGACTTTCTCTAGTGTGTTGGCAGGGTGAGTCACCAGCCTTTTTGCTGGATGGTAGTGTTGTCATTGTTATTATGAATGCTCCAGCTCGTGGGACCATATTCATTATACATTCATATTTTTCTTGGAAGGTTCAACTTAAGATGTTATTTTTTCCTGAATATTAAAAGTATGCTAGTGTCATTCTGTATGTGGCCACCATTGTACAAATAGATGTTTCAGCCAAAATAACTATGTGGCTTTTAATGTGTACAGTGTTTTCATAATAGTGAAAATACTGTAACAGGATATTTTTCACCCACATGCATCAACAGCTATGTAAATGAACTGCCTACCTTAGAACATTTTATGTCACTAAAATTATAAAATACAACAAAGCTTAAGTAATTTGGAGTAGTTGCAGATGTTTAGGTAAATAGACCATAAAGCTATGAAAGTATAATTATTATAGTAAACTTATTTTTTTAGATAAGGAAATTGACTTGTTAAGTTCGATAAGTTACTTATTAGGCTTAGGAAATATATGTGTTTGATGGTGATATGATAATGAATGATAGTGGTCCAGGCCTAACGAATTGATGAGTATATATTAGTACTTCTGATTGATAAATTCATTCAGCAGTATTATTTTATTATTATTATTATTATTACTATTACTACTACTTTGGGCAAACAGAGACCAAAACATGGGAATTGAGTCTTGCCAGAAATAATATTTGCTAAAGAGTTAAGGAGCACAGCATGATGCACATAACATATGCTCAGTTGTTTTTTGTTGAATTAATGAGTTAGAACTTAGTTCTTATCTCCTGTGTTCTTACTGATTCTGATACTTTAAGAAATCTCACTTTGTGTTAATATTTCTCATAACAGGAAGTTGTGTTCAAACTAGACACGTACAATTTGGAGTCTGGCAGACTGAAATGTCCTTTTGATCCTCAACAGCCTTTTGCTTCAGTAATGACAGGTAAGATCAGTGACAGGCAGTTCTTGCTTTAGGTGTTTTTCTCCAAAGGTATGTGTAGATTAAACTACATTTTCATATTGAGTTAGGTTATTTTAGAATCTTCCCCTATTTCGTTATAGTATTTTAGTGCCAAATCTCTCTATACTTAGCATCCTTATCAATACAGTGAGGTCTCAGCCATTCTTAAGGTCTGCACAGTTACATTTTACATGAACCTATGGTTGAATTTTTTAATGCAAATGACACATGCTCACTTGTTCTAAAACATTGCATTTAAATGTTTCAGATTTTCTTATACTAAGCCATGTCCCTATAAATTTAGTCATTTCTTAAACATAACATGTTGCAAAATTTTTTAAGATTTAAGTGGAAAGATTAATAATAAGACATGAGTGGATAAATTAATAAAATAAATGAATCCAACTATAGAGTACAGGTAATAGAATGTTATAACACCTTAACTTTTTGAATTCACCATAACCTGATTATATTAGTGGAAATGTGACATTTTTGCTAGAACATTCAGTCTTCTCTTGCTTTATATGCATCTTAAATTTGCTTATGAGATGACTCTCCTGTTTGAAGAAGGCAGGCAGTACTGTGTGGTCTGAAGACTGCCCCGAGGAATGTCAGCACAACTGAATTTCAACCATGAGAACTCCTTTTGTCTTGGTTTGGTTCGTGAATGTCGTCTCTTTTTATTTAACTTGTCTATCAAATGCTTGAGTACTCATGAGAGCGAAGCACCATGACATTTTAATTTTCACTTAGTGAGAACTAGTGATCTTCCTTTGAAGTGAAAGTGTATGTTTTTGTGTGTTCTGAAAATCGTGACTAATGCTCAGTCATTATCCTCAAAAAAAGGAGACAGAGGATTTGTGATTCTGCTCTGTCAAGAAGGGTTAACACGCCCTTAATAAAAAACAACAGACTGCGGGCATTGGTAACCCCTCTCAGGAATCCCTAAGTAACTTAAATACAAAGAAGACAGTTTTAAAGTCTGGATCTGCAGATTCTATTTTGGGAGTAGAAAGATACAGTTTCTTTTTTCCCTGTGAAAACATTCAAATATTTGCAATTTTGTTTCAAACTAGTTATTTGTTTCCTTCGCCCTTACCAAACTTTTTTCATAATGTTTTTGCTGATTTTTTGTGCTTCTAGTTTTAAAAATTTGCCCCACAATGAAATATTTAGCGGATGCATCAGGAGATGAAAGCAGTACCGTATCAGCATCTACTTCATGTAACTGGATTTCTCTCTTTTGTGTTTTTTTTCCTTTGAAGTTGACTATTGGCATTATTCAGGTTGGTTGTCTCAATTAGTGCAGTAAAAACTTATTTAGATGAATGGGATCAGAGGATTTAAAAAGTATCTGAACCACTTACACAAAGACAAAATTTTAAAGATTATGTTTCTGAGGAAAATTAAATTTCAGTGATAAAACAATGCTGTTAGTTGTTCTTTTATTTAGGCATTTAAAATCTAAATGCTCTGTAGAGATTAGCCATTTTTTATTTTGGTTTATTAAGGGTACCCAGAGTAGTTAACTATGAGAAGATTTCCTGAAATAGAAGCTTAGCTCTCAGAAGGACAAGATATCTCCCATAGGGATAGCAGCTTTTCTGCTACCTCCCTCCACCCCAACAACGCACTAACAAACACTGGGGAAAACTTGACCCCCCTCCTCTTTTTCTCCCCCCAGTCCATTTGTCTACCACTCCTCCTGCCTTTCCTCTCCTTTCTCTATTTTCTTTGTCTCCTCCTCCTCATGTCATCTTTTACTCCTTCCTGTCTCCCCCTCCTCCATCTATCTTCCCACCCACCTTTCCCCTCTCAACCTCTTTCTTCCCCTCTCACCTCATTTCTTTCTCTCCCCCCTCCCCCTCCCCTTCCCGCTCCCTCTGCCTCACCCTTTCCTTCTCCTTCTCTTCCTTCTTTTCTCTTTTTCCTCCCTCCCCTGCATGAAACATGGATATGCACTTTACATAAAAAACAGGACAAAGAAGTTTGGTATGCAGTAATGGCAACATCATTCCTTTCTGTCCCTTTTCAGGAATTCCTGTTTATCAGAACCATTAGAGCCATGACTAGCTACAAGGAATGCAAAATGTTATAATTACAAAGAATGACTTCAGTGCTGAAAGCTCCCTTTCAGCAGAGATTAGGCAAAGAGAAGCTGTGGTCACTGAGGTTGGGTTGGTTAAGTAAATACTAATTACACAATCCATTCCTCATTATGGCATTTACTTTTTAATATTTCTGCGTGTTGCTACAACGAGGAACTCCTAATTATGATATATCCGTGTTTGTGAAGAGAGGGGAAAGAAGAGCTCATTCATAAGTGAATCCAATACATGTGCAGTTATTGATTCGTCGACTTTGACTTTTATCGTATTCAGGTATCTGTCATCAGCTTACGAAGTTCATTGTGTTATCTTTTCTTTAAGCAAGTTTTTCAAAATATGAGTGTGAAATTTATGAATTATAACATCAATATATTCTGATGTTAAGCAATAAGCATCTTTGGTTTCATGCTGTGAAATTAGTATATTATAAATAGCATCCAGTGGTAAACTCTTAGAAGTCCTGTGTATTCTTTTCTCCCACCCAGATGAGTACCTCTACTCTGGAACAGCTTCTGATTTCCTTGGCAAAGACACTGCATTCACGCGGTCCCTCGGGCCTACTCAGGACCACCATTACATCAGAACTGACATTTCAGAGCACTACTGGCTCAATGGTTAGTGGTTTTCTCACTTTTGATTGTTTTGCCTTGCTTTTCAAAAGATAAAAAACTCATTTTTATTCATTAGGCTGTGTTTTGGGATAAGCGATTCCACTCAGTTAAAAATACATTTGAAGAAATTTCTTACTAAGTTAGACATGTTGTGTATATAATAATAGCTGACATTTTTTGAATGTGTTATTGTTCTTCACACTTCTATGCTCTAACTGATTTTTCTGATACTCACAAATGACCTATGAGGTATATATAATTATTATACACTTCTTAAAGATGAGTAGACTGAGTTAGAGGGAAGCTGAGTGAACTGGTCAAGGTCTGACAGCTCGTCAGTTGCTCAGGCTTCAAGTTAGCCTCTTTCTCCTGCAGTCTCCTTTCGATGACTAGGCCAAATTCCGCCTATGAGCGGAATGGAAAGGGGTTAGATTGTTTTTTTGTTTAAAGATAATTTGTGTTTCCGTTGAGACATTCCCTCCAAAATTTTAAGCATATTGATACACTAGTTTGATTACTTTTCTATAGGGATCATACAGTAGTCCAATAAAACAATTACCCCCCCCAAAAAAAATCCCAACAAAACCTAAATGTATTTATTTCATTCAAAGAATAATGCAAGGATTTTTTTCTTCTCCACTGCCTTCCAACAAGTCAGGTTTTATGATGATTTTTCTAATGTTTCTCGAATTGACATAGGACTTAACCTACTGCATGGCAGAATAACATCATTACTGTTTAAGCAGGCAGACAGCATTGCTCATTCCCACCATAAATACTGGGTTTACTCGGGGAGGCCTGGGTAGAAATGTCCTGTGGGCTATCTATCTCTCTACATCAGAGTGACAACATAAACAAAAGGGGAAAACACTTTAAAAACATTTCTTTAGTCAAAACTTCCAGATCCATTTGTTTACATAACAATGTGAATTTCATTGACCAAAAGAGAACCCTATTAATACATAACACAAATTTCGACTATCCCCAGCTAAGTGATTTCTTAACACTCATGCAAGACAGGACTGTCTTCTTGAGCATTGGGAGGTTTCGTGGAGAAACTGCACTTGGGAGGGACTCCATGGATTTTACCAATAGAAAAACTTAGTTATCGGCTTAGGTAACAAGATACACTTAAGGCTTTAAAATGAAATATAGATTGTATTTTCCAGCCTTGAGAAATTTATATTACCATTTAAAGGAGTATTTCATTTTTTCCTTAACTGTGATATCCATAAAGAAGTCTGAAGCATTACTGAAACAATAAATGTAGGAAACATTTATTCAACTGTTATCTGCCTAGCATGCTGTTCTTAGGGCTGTGTGCAGAGATTTACAAAATAGAAAGCCTTTGAGGTGGTTGAACATTCTCTTAATAAACATTTGAGGGCCTGTAGCTTTCTGAATGCTGTGGTACACCCTGGGCCTGCAAAGATTATAAGGAGGGTTGCTGAGCTCTTGGATGAAGAATGCCTGAGGCACAGGAAGAGAGTGGCAGATGGGCTAGAGAAGTGTAAATATCCTGAAACCAACAGGAAGTTATCTATAGTTTAATTTATTATTTTTTCTAATTTTCAAGGTATAATTGACATGTAACATTGTATTGAAGGTGTACACCATAATGATTCTATACTTGTATATATTGCAAAATGATCTCCACAGCAAGTGTAGCAACATCCATCACCAGACATAGTTAAAAAATTTTTTTCATTTTATGAGAACTTTCAAGACTTACTCTCTTAGCAACATTTAAATATGCTGTATAACATTAATAACTATAGTCACCATACTGTATATTATATCCCCACAGCTCATTTATTTTATAACTAGAAGTTCATTCTTTTTTTACCCACTTCTCCATTCCCTGGTCTTAACTGGGGAATCAGATCTTTGTTTCTGATGAAGGGAATGGGCAGTAGCATGAAGGGAGCACTACAGGAGAAGGAAGACAGAGAGAGAAGAGGCCACTGCATAAACAGGAAAACGAGGATGGGCCAGGAACAAAGGGGTGGCAGAGGTGGTCATGAGAATATGCAGGAATGAGTATTTGAAAGAGAAAATATTTGTTTGGGAATAGAAGAATTTGAGAAAGATTTCAAGAGAAGATTTTAGAGACCAGGAAAAATTTGTAATTAAAGAAGTCATCAGAAAGCAAGAAATTGAAGATAGGAGAAAGTATACACAGCAGAAGTTTTCAGTGGATTGAATTCAGGCAAATGATGAAGCATTAGGAGAACATTCGTGGTTCTAGAATGTTTAAGGCAGATTGCTTAGTGGCTAATGACAGGGGTACAATATAACCTCGTTTGTCTGGATGTTTCCAGTTTATCTCTGTTGTTCTTTTACAGTCAAAAGTATTCCAATTTAGACAAAAATTATAGGTCTGTATCTCTTTAATTTAAATCCTGTTAGGTTTAAATACTTGTAACCTTAGTCAAGTCTTCCTGTGCATCCAAATTCTCTAAAACATTGGAATAATAATAATATTCATAGTGTTGTAAGGACTAAGAGCAGTTTTAGTGTCAAGGTTTCCATCACCATCATTACTTATTCCCAAAAGTAGAGCGGTGTGGGGTGGGACCGAAACCCTGAATGCTCTGATTATCTGCATGCATTTAACAGTTTTGACTATTGACCCCCCTTTCCCTCTCTCCTCACTTCCTAACTGCGAGCTCATCAAATTCTAATAGTTTCCATTGTTTCTTGGGTTCCAGTGTTTCCAGAAAACTACATTGCCAGCCTTTTCTTGTAACTAAGTGCCCTTAAAATATTTATTTGGATATCTTATAGTTCCATCTCCAATTAGAAGAAACTGGTTGTTTCATATGGGAATAAAGATATCTAAGTCTTAGCTTTGATTATGCCAGTAAAATGCTTTGAGATTTTTACAAGTTGTTTACTGATCCTTTGTTTGAAATTTCCTCAAATGTATATATATATATAGATAGATACAGATATAGAGGTAGGTATATAAAAGACTAATTGCATCTAAACTCTAAAATTTTATGAGTCTAATTTTAAAATTATCTTGTTTTTCCTTTGTAACCTATCCTTCACTACCAGTTTCCTGATTTTTATCTGTCTTAACTTTAACTTCATCCACTCAGTTACCTTGAAATTATCTTTGATTCCTTCCTCTCCTTTAACCTTTTATCTAATCTTTTGCTGAGGGCCTTTACTTCCTTCAAAATATCTATTGACCTTGTTATTTTCATGACTACCGTCTTTCCGTAGGTCTCCATCACCTTATCTCTGGTTTATTGCCATTATTTTATTGTTTTTAAAATCATTTCCAGTCTAGCAGGAGTCCGTTGTTGTGAGCACCTGGTTGAGGTTTGAGGAGGGACAGGCAGGTGGAAATTAGAATAGCACAGTGCTTTGGAAGACCCAGTCAGTCAGGAGCTCCTTGGTCCGAGGAAACTAGGACAGTGCAAGGGAGGAATTATAGAAACATAGGAGATTCCTATAATGAAGAAGTACCTGACATACTAAGGCAAAAAAAATTGGCTTGCTTAGGGAGCATTTCTGTCTTCCTTTCTGAGAAGTGGCCATTTTTCAATGTCGTCAGCCTAGGGTCCAAAGACAGGCCAGTGGGTCATCTGACTGGTGTCCGAAGTATGGGGAGACAAAATACAGTGATTGTTAGAGGACCTGTGTTGAGTATGGAAAATGAACATTATTTCAGACATTATGTTATTCAACCTTATGTTCCCCAAATTGAGAGAGTATGAAGAAGGATGATGCCCAGGTTTCCTAACTGCCAGGCCCATCCTTTTATCACAACACCAGATTCTGACAAGAACAGCATATCATGTCTCCAGAATTTGGAAGCTGGACTCCCACTGTGGTGGCAGTTAACGGACAAGGGCCCCTTCCTTTGTCCTGGACCTAACACAGCACAGTTAACAACACAGCCTACTTGCTCTACCAGTATAGTGGGCACTAGCCACATGTGGTTATTTACATTTTAGTTAAGTAAAATTAAGTAAATTGAAAATTTGGTTTCTTAGTCACACTAGTCACCTATATAAAGCACTAATAACCACGTGGGCTAGGGGCTACCATTTTGGATAGCACAGATACAAGATATTTCCGTCATCTTGGAAATTTCTATTGAACAGCTGTAGTCTAAAGTATACTTGTTTATCAATTATGTACAAGAGCCCATAATATCATAATTCAACCTATATATAAATTTTGTTTACTATTTATTTAGCATGTAGATGTAAAACTCATTCCTGGGTTTCACAAAATTTTTTCCAGGTTGAAAGAACTGATATTTGATATTTCAAGAAATGTGATCAATGTCTAATTTGTTTATTTTAATATATTAATATATTACTGTATTAAATTTATTTCTGGTTAGACAGTTTGAGAATTTTTATGTTAAATATTGCTTTCTGTACTTTAATTTTTAATTTAAAATCCTCTTTTATACATGTCTGTGATGAACTAAACTCTTCTAAAGGTAAACTGATATTGTGGTAAGATGAAATAAAATTAAACAGTTAAATTAAATTAGAGTGGAACCTAATCAACAAATGAGCAAATGAAACCAGAGACTTGAAAGTAAAGAACAAGCTGACAGTGATTAGAGGGGAGGGGGGAGATGTGGATAATGGGGGAAAGAAGGAGAGGGGGCAAGAAAAGGAACACGAATAGGGTACTCATGGGTATGGACAATGGGCAGGACTGACTGAGAGGGGAATGGGTTAGGGGAAAGCAAAGAGGGAAAAAGGTGGGGCAACTATAACTGAACAACAATAAAAATTAAATAAATAAATACATAAGTATATAAATAAATAAATTTACAATTGTGTACTTAGCTGTTAGGATGCAGAATTTACATAATTAACCTTTTTAAAGTTATGATACTACATGAATCTTGTATAAGTCCATTTTTATCACTGAACCACTTATGGCACTTAAAATCCTTGAAGAATTTGTTCTTTGCTTTGCCTAGAATGAACCAGAATGAGATCACCTAACCTCTTCGCTTACTAGTCCAAGGATCCTTGTCAGAATTTCTCTAGGGTTTTATCTAATCCAGTTCCAAATGGACTTAAGAAATATGAATTCTGATCTCTTCTTTGAGAAATTAATCCATCTATTAAATACCTAACAGGAGAATGAAAAATTACAAAGGTAAAATAGAAATACTACAGGGAGTTCTAGATGAACAGTTTGATGATTCCACACTTTATTCCTCAACTTAATCTTAGAACATATCAGAAAATAAGGCAACAGATACAAGTAAAAGTGGTTACTCAGGCACAGTCCAGTTTTTGTGAGAATTTTAGTATAAAAGTAAAGTCTGGAAAATAAAAACAAATGATGACCCCTCAGATGCATATGTTTTTGTTTTCTTTCCTGAAGTAAATGAGAACTTTTGTTTTAATTTTTCATTTTTAACATATGGAGGCAGTTTTTATTTGAAGTTTCTTTTGGAGTGCTCTGTTGTCTATAAATTCTTCTCCTGCACAGAAGGATAGCATTTTTCAAAAATAGTAGGAAAATGATATTACCAGGAGAAGTGAAGGAGAGCCAGAGAGTCACTGAGCATTGGCATGGTGTAGGTGAGCTCATCTGGGTGAGCAGAGGTTCATAGGGAGAAATGAAAGTGGTCTGCACTGCAGGCCACATGGATCGAAGCCATTTTTCATTTGGCAGTGGCTCTTGCTGTTGTGCTCTAAGTTCATTTGTGAAAATGCATGTGCACAAACTCCATTCCTATTAGGACACGTGTTTCAAACGCCAACAGAGAAAAATGTGCTATAATAGAGCCCAGGTGTCTATTGGTATGATTTTAAATTATTTAATTCAACAACGATGCATGTCATACACTGATTAAATGATACCTATTTTTACCCAAGTTTGGCAGCAAGTCAGAAAAGGGTTTTTATCATGAAATACTAACATCAGTGTTCTAAGACAGGACCTCAGTTGAATCTGCAAGAAAGAGACTCTCTGTTCTTGAAATGTGTATATTTCTTACTCATAAATATCCTTATTATTTAAATCAAAGAATAGAGTACTATTTAATACTCTTTTTTCATAATTGAATTTCTTCATGCAGTAAATATATGGCTTAAACAATTCCACCATTCAATTTTCATACAGTATTCCAAAATAATTTTCTTATAATACTGGAAAAACAACCAGCATTTAAAATAGAGTTAAATAAAACAAAAAGTCATGGAATAAACACAATAAGATCACTGTTACATGAGGGGGGACCCCAAAGAAAGAGAATTATCTTCTGGAGGGTGGACCCCTTGTAGTATAGGCTTCCCCCGCTAGCTGAGTGTTCTAGGAACCCACCTGTATCAGTGTACCAGCTGGTGTTGTTGTGAAAGGCTGCATTCGGCTTCAGTGAATTTTTTGGAAGATTCTTTCAACACATTTGCCCATTTCATGATGAGTGATTTATGAGCAAACCTGCCTGCACTGCTTTGAGTGTTCAGCAGTTTTTGACCAAAAACAGCATGACCCTATTCCCTACCCTCCCTGTTCACCTGATCTTGCCTGATGCAACTTTTTTTGGGTTTGTTTCCCCAATGAAAAAAGTCCTCAAAGGAAAACGTTCTGTCCAGGTAGAAAAGGTGGAACAAAAAATGGCAAAAGGACTAAAAGACATCAAAATCGACAAGTTCAAAAACTTTTTTGATCAGTGGAAAATGTCTTGATAGGTATATTGCATCAAATGGAGAGTACCTGAAGGTGACTGAAGTTTAAACATGTAAGAATAAATACACAATTTTTGTCAATAAATTCTGCATTTTGGGGTCCCCCCTTATATGTAGGAAATGGTAATCTATGTCAGTGACTCTTAATTTTAGATGCTTATAAGAATCACCTATAAGGTTTTATTTATTTTTGTATCTCTATATTTTAAAATATATACATGCCAGTACAACTGGAGACTTTCAACCAAGTCAGTGACATTGAGTTGAGGCATCTGTAAATTCAAAAAAGTTCTACAGATTATTATTAATGTCTGGCCTGTGTGTGGGGGAGAAAACCACAGTTGGTTGTCTTTGTCTCTGCCTGCTGTCGCAACCTTCTTTTAAGTCATTGGAAACATTAACAAGAGGCCTCCTTACCATATATGTTGGCCACATGTTAATATTTCTTTCATCTAGATTGTAATTGCTTTACAGTGAAGAGTCAGTTTTATTAATTTTTATATTTCTAATCCTACCAGGTTTCCTTTTCTAATGCCCTGAATATAATACTAATTAAATGTAGTCTTTATTTTCATGAATTTGCTGAAATCCTGATACCACATTTGTAGGAAAATTTATTTCCACAAAGAGTTTTTTTAAGTAAAGATAATATACTTAAATAAAAAATGAGAATTGTTAATCAACCTTGCTAATTTAAGATCAATTAGAAAAGAGGATTTAAAACATCCTTCATGGTTTTCTAAAATTTACCTTTTATGCGATCTAGGATTGTGTTAAAGTGAGATTATAGGAGCATACAAATCCATTGGAACTTTAAATTCCAGGATACAACATGGAAGTAATAGAAAACAAAGCAGAGAAAGCTTGTGCCCATATACCCACATCCCCCTTTTCCTGTCAACACTGCTCATTTAAGCAGAGGAAAAATTTCACAGGAGACCAGGGCTGCCGCAGAGAGCTAGGTGATAAAGACTGATTTACCCATCCCTTGGAATCAAACACCGACTTCTCTCTGCTGAAGAAGGCGGCTGTGAAGCCATGTTTACTAGGCTGTTGACCGACTGCTCTGCATTTGAGGGAATGATTTTTAGTCTCCTGGGGTACCGGCAATCAGGGCCCTAGGCAAATCTCCAGAGAAGACAATGTTGATCTTTTTCATCACTCATTTCTTCCTATTTTTGAGGGTGTGGGGTGTGTTGGTGGGAGGAGGGTTGTCTTGTTTCCTGCTTCTATTCCCCGAACAATGCGCTGTGCTTCTTTCCAGGTGTCTCTGTTTTATACTCAGCTGAAGTCCTTTCTTTATTTCTCAGCTACTCTCTTTGTCTTTGCTTTAATCAAAAGAAGTATTTCTGAACTTGTTTCACCCAATTAGTTTTACCTGTTACCTGCTTAATTCACAATTATATACAATCAGGACTTAAAATGTCCAATGCCTTTTAAACAAGGAATGAGTAACTCATGACTTGTCACTGATGCAATGCAAAGGGTTTAAAGTATCACCGATATTTTTTCACCTAACCTGTATTATGGACGTCTTTCCATGGAAGTGCATTTTAGAACTATTTCATTTTTAACAACTGCATATTATTCTAGCAATCGTATGGATGTGCACAGTTTTTTGTCATTTTCTTGTGGTCATAATAATAATAATGATTATCATTGCAATCATCATTTTAATAATAAACATTTGCTGAACCCTTATGTGTCAGTCACTGTCAGATACTAAGTGCTTCATTTATATTAATTCATGATATCAGTTACCCAAGGAGGTAGATGATATGCATAGCTTTATGTTAGGTGTGAGAAAATTGAGGCATGGAGAAAATAGATAATTTGCTTAAGGTCACCTTTCCAGTAAGTGGCAGAGACATGATGTAAACCTGGAGAGAATGCCTCCAGAGCCTACACTAGAGTTAACCCACGCACTATTCATTTTTTGTTTTTGTTTTGTTTTGTTTTGATCCCCCCCTTTGGCAATCACACAAATGCAGCAAATAACTTCATAATATAACAAAATTGAGGATAGTTTATAGTTTTTCCTAAACTTTTTGTGATAGATGTTATGGTTAAAAAGCAGTGACTCCATCCTATAAAAGGGTACTATAAATCGCAGAATCTGCAGGCTTGAAAGGGCTTTATAAGTAATTTAGTCAAGGAGCAAAAATTGTGAATATCAGCCAGCCATGTTCTCACGCACTCTCTAGAGCTCCTAGAAACTTGTCAGGGGTCTTCACGCACACACGTGCTGCTACATATGTCATGTTTATTTTTGTATGTGTCTCATTTTCCGCATTCCATTTTTAGTTCATTCTTTTAACAAATTCTGCAATTGTTTAACATACAAAAGATGCCAGTAATAGTGTGGCTAAATTATTTCAGTATTTTAATTTAAAGCTTCTTTTCTTTCAAACAGGAGCAAAATTTATTGGAACTTTCCCCATACCAGACACCTATAATCCAGATGATGATAAAATATATTTCTTCTTTCGTGAATCATCTCAAGAAGGCAGTACTTCCGATAAGACGATTCTTTCTCGAGTTGGAAGAGTTTGTAAGGTAAGATATATTTATTTGACTTAAACACATATGTATGTGTATAAACAATTACCCATGGAATGTGGAAGTAAAAGTTAATGTCTACTAATTATAAGTGGTAGGATATATTCATACTATTTTATATGTATAATTCTTGAGATCTAAATGGAAAAGGAAAAAAAAATTTTCCAATATCACAGTTTACTTTTCTGTGCCTGAGCTGTTGCCCAGGTGTGCGTCTCTCAGGTACCCCTCTTTGGCACCCACCAAAAAGGGCAGGCTATCCCTTTTGCTAGCCAGTGATATTCCAGAAAAATCACTGCATTAAACTCCTATGTTATGGAGTTTAAAATGTTCTTACACATTTAATAATCCTATTTTTAAATTGAAAGCAACTTAATGTAATCCTTAGAGTAATTTACACTCTAAAAATATCTTGTATCTTTATCAAAACACAGGTCTCATTACATATCTAAAAGTATATATCTTTACCTGAATCAAATAAGTTGAAAATATAGTTATAGTATTGCTATAATAAATACTTTTATAACATTAATCTAGGTTAAGTTTTGAATTTATTCAGAGATAAAGAGGAAAATGAAATAAAAAGGAAAAAACAAACTAAAATGCAACAATAATTTTGAAGAACATTACAATTAGTTCTTTAATATTGCTTTTTCATGTGCATTACAGGAAAATACAGAAACTCTGAGTCACTTCTATTTTGTGCTCTCAAAGCTCTCATTTGAATGAAAACAAGCTTTGTAGAATAAGAATGCTACTGGATCTACTTTTGACTTTAGTATATTATTTTTTAGTTGGATTTATCTTCACTAAAATAACATTTCTTAAATAGACAGACACCTTAAGCATATATTCATGTATTAAGAGGAAGAGCTGTTAAACTAATAAATATTCTCAGCGGGAAGCTTGCTTTGGTCTTATATAAACTTTTCATTTTCTTCTGTCTGAGCCTATCACTTTTTTGTGTCAGTCTGAGCCGTCAGACGTTTGAACACTTCCAGGGACAGTAATGCAAACCATCACTGCACTTCAAGTGCTAATGAAAACATGACTTTTGAGTGAGGCCAGCTTGTGAGCACAGAAGGTTCTTTACCTGGAGTCCTAGCCAGTAATGCTATCTTCTACTGATCCCTTCACCCGCAGGGGACAGGTTCTCTAAAAAGCATCCTCATTCTTCCAGAGCCTAAGAATTCACAGTAATTTTCTTGAAGCCGCTTGCCTCGATGAGTGGCCGCTGCTAGTGTGTTGGTGTACTGAAGCATGCCCTGTACCAGCAGTGCCCCCAGCCTGACAGGCTGTGCTGGAGATTGACATCATTTGTATAAGTGAGCCGTGTTAAATATGTCGTAAGAGATTTCAAGGGTCACTTTCTGATGAACTTGTTTGACAACCGTGTGTTTTGTGAACCAGTGCAATGGTTATTTCTTGAGAGGTTTAATCCAATTAAGTGATAAAAATTCATTTATAATGGTGAGCAATGTTTTTATCCTACTATCAATATACTGAAAGTTAATCTTAGAGGAGGAGAAATGTTTTAAAAAGAAATTTAGTTACCCCATTTATAAAATTTTGTGTTAAGAATATAAGGTAGACTTTAAGTTCCAGCCAAGGGATACTTTATTTAAATTGTGAACAAACTCCTACAGGAGTTTGAAAAGGCAGAAAGAATTCTATTACTAGAGTCTTCTCACCACAAAGCCTCCGAGGCCACACAGCAAGATTTTTGTCATGCTATTGTTTTTGGATAAAAAGCTAACAAATTGTGAGATCAAATAAGGACGTGTGATGGATGAGTTCTCTTTAAAAAAATAATACAATAGAGGTTCTCACTTTAGTGTATCTCTACTCAATCACTGTTTTAAGTGAACAGCGTCTTTTAGAATTTCCCATTACACATGTGATTCATTGGTCAAATGTTTACAATATTTGGTTCTAAATGTTTTCTTTGTAATTCCTCTATTGTAACACACTCTGCTCATGCCTTTAACCTTATTTAGTAATTTAGGATTAACATGTGGCAAAAAGTGAGCATTTCTAAGTGGAGACTTTACTGGCAAGATTAAAATTTTATTTAAAAAATGTTACATTCTGCCAAAACCCCAAAACTTTAAGAAACAGCTACTCAGCATCATCATTGTTGCTGTTACATATTTTTCACATAAAAATGTTATTCTGACATTATTTGTAATATCTTCCTCTCTCCTCTTTCATATTTTTTACCCCCAATGGATCACTATAGGATTTTTTTCTATTTTCAACAAATAATAACAGAATGATTTTCTGCTATGAAACAAAATTGATTTTGAGAGATATAAGCAAAGATCTAAGAGAGATCTAAGAAGGAAGAGATCATGTTAGAGAGAAATAAGAGATAACTGTGTATACTTCACAGAGTTTAGAAAGCTTTTCACTAACATAGGAGTCCTTTATATTATTTTTACACCAGGAATTTTCCAAAGAACCTACTTATTTGGAAATATGAAGGTTTTGTTGTTTTGGCTGTAATTGTTGTTGATTTATGTTAATTTCTAACTGATAATTTCAGCCCAGTGAAAAACTATTCACAATTTAAGAGCTCCCTGCCTCTTCAGCCCCTCAGCTCAAGCAAAAGTTGTTTCATTGACTTTTCAGACATTATTTTCAGACTGAGTATTGTATAGTGATTGGTGGGGAGGGAGTTTTGGAAGTAGGTTGAAATTACCCAAGAGTGACTAATGAATTATTTATAGAATAAGGGGAATATTTTTAAATTTTATAACCCATTTATTCACTATTTTGTTATTTCAACAATAACAATAAAATGTAAGTTCTATGCAAGATGTAGTACACTAGGCACTGGGAAATAAGTGAGCTATTATCCCTTTTCTTTAAAACCTCATAGTACAGAGAGAGTAATAGAGGTATAAAAGGATAATCCCAATACAAGGTGCTAGAGGTCAGAGCTGAGAACTCCACAATGCACTCAGTAAAGCTAAGAAACTGGGTCTTAGCAGGAGGCAGTAGGTATTTTAGGCAGCATTGTCTCACAGTACATTGTGTTTCCAAAAAAAGTGAAATCTTGTAAGTGGAACTCAGGGGTTGTAAAAAGAGAGCAATGTCATTTGAGATTGAGGTGGTAAATTGGAAGATAAGAAACCTTTTTTCTATGTTAGGAATTTAAACTCTATGCTTTAGGCAATGAGAAGTTATAAATGTGTTAAGCAGAGAAGTGACTTGATAGGTAGTACATATTTAACAATAATTTGAGGAATGTATATGGGCTGAGAAATATTTGTGCCTGGGAGACATGTTAGGTCGTTTCTTAAAGACAGCAGGAATGAAGATATGCGAGTAAGTTCAAGAGATATTTCTGAGATAGAATCTATGTGTAGATTTCTAAAAGATCCTTAATTTATTGCCACTCTTTTATTGTTTATTATAGACTAGTGCTGTCCTATAGAACTTTCTGTGATGATGGGAATGTTCTACCAATGTATCTGTACTCTCCAACACAGTAGCTGTGCGGCTGATAGTGTTGGCATGTGACTAGTATGACTGAGGAAATTAATTTTAATGTTGATTAATGTTAATTTAAATAGCTGTATGTGGCTGGTAGCTACAGTATAAATGTAGGCTACCAAAGCACTCATTTACTTAACACATTTATTGAAAATTGACCCTGCGTATGATACTATGCTAAGCAGTAGTTTTATAGAATTTTTGTTAGTAAAAAAGACATACTTGTTGTTATTGAGCTTACAATCCAGTAGGTGATATATGCATTAAACAATAAAACATAAATTAATATATAATTGGAAAGTGTGATAAATGTTATGATGGAAAAATCACAGGGTGCAAGTCAGGAAAATGAGTGGGCTTTTCCTTGGTTATGGAAGGTATCCCTGAGAAAGTGGTTTTTGAACCAGATGTTGAAAATGATTAGGAAATTGTCTGGCAAAGGTGGCAGGGGTGGGAAAGAATATTTCGAGTGGAAGGGAGAGCATGTGTGAAATCTCAGAGATGGGTTTTAGAAATCACTTAAGGAATTAAGAGGTTCACTGTGACTGGACTATAGTGAGTAAATGGAAAATCATCACAATAGTGACTGTTTTCCCTTTAAAACATGCATAAAATTTAAGCAGTCTTCATAAGCTTTATCTCTCTTGTTTATAAATTGGACTGACTGACATCACCAATATTGACCCCACCAGCTCTATGAATGTCTGCAACGCATCTCTGTTCTGCCAGGTCTTCGGTGTGTGTCAGTTCTCCCTCCCTCCTATCCCAGATACTTTGATCCTTGCCCTGTAGACAAGGACTCCTACATTCTTCGTAATTGTGGTTTCCAGAAGATAAGTCAGATTAGAAAAATGCAGAGATACATTCTGGTATTTGAGACAAGAGACAACATAAGTTTTATGGGCATAGATTTTATACTTGGATATGGTGAACTTGATGTGGCTGCCATAATATCCAGTTGAAAAAATATGAACCAGAGGCTCAATAATGTGTGGACCCATGAATTTGGAAATTACCAGTATAGAGGTATTTCTTAAAGTCATGAAAGTGTCTGAAATTGCCCAAGAAAATGTATAGTGCAAGATCAAAAAGAAAGGACAGAATACTGAGAGACAATGAGATTTAAGAAAGAGAAGAAGAAAATATCTACGAAGGCAAATTGAGAAGAAATAGTTTGATAGCTAGTTGGAGAACTGGGCAAGAGTTGTCCAAAGTCAAAGAAATAAATTTTTTCAAGAAAAAAGCAGTTGTCAGTAAAACCGTGCACCAAAAGCAAGTCAATAAGATGATGATTACAAATCCAGTGTTAGATTTGTCAGTAAGGATGATAACTTTTGCCCAAATGATATGGATATTCAACTTGAAATCAGATGTAGGTTTGCATCTTGCTGCTCTACTTCTTCCTCGCTCAGTTTCTTAACCTAGAAAATGAGGATATCCATCTCATCCGTGACTCTTACCAGTCAAATGAAGGACTAAAATGAGATCATATGAATTTAAATATGGTAGATACTGAAGGAGGTATTGGAAAAAAAGGAGAACTTAGGTAGATTTTTATTTTCAAGCAATTAACAATGTAAGAGAATGACTTGTAAATAATGTAAGTACATGGTCATACCAAAGTGAATTAAGTGTCAAAAGTCATGTACACATTTACACACACACACTTCATACATGCACACTTTTGGAGCCAGATCAACACTGTGTTTAGGAATGGAAGAGTGATAGTGTGTGTGTGTTGGGAGTTTGGAGATAGATTAGTTACCAAATGTTACTGGAAAGAGCTAATATTTCGTTAGTTTTAAAGGTTGAAGTTACTGTTATTATTTTGCCCTCATTTTTAGCAGTATTTGGATCTTATTTCTGGATGTTAAAATAATTTGGAGTCATAGCTGATAAAATTGTATCAACAATTTGAAAAGTGCAAATACTGGAGAAGAGGTATGGACAGGGAGAGACGATAACTAGTAAAGGAACTGACTTAGAAGGTGATTCCACAGGGCTAAGTTGATCAACAACAGCCTCAGGAGAAAAAGTGCTTTCATCCAAAGAATCTTTTCCAAATTCAATACGCTTATCATTCCACATGGTAGAACACATTTACCAATGAATGATGTTTTAGTTGTGTCGATACTTTCCGGTCAAACTATTTCCTCAGTGTTTTCATAGTTAAGATAAGGGGCTTAGCCTAGAATGATTTCTGAAACCCTTGCCAAGCTCTGTGATTCAGTAATTCTGTAGAATAGGCAACATTTTCAAGCCCTGAATGGTGCACCTTGCACCCTGGACTGCTCTCATAGGTGGTAAATTACTCAGATCTTCTTGCTTAAGGCAATGAATGCCAACTGAAACAGCAGGTGAAAGAGCAGGAAATGCACTCCCCCCCAAATTTGTGCCTATTTACTTTGCAGGTTAGTCCTTGCAGATGCTATTCTTTATGTCTATGAGGTGCTCATTACTGTGCTTGTATGTGTGTGTCCTTTGAAGACCCACCCTGTAAGTCAATGTGTGGATATTCCAGTCACTTCAGTGAGGCTTACTTACAACTTTCCGTCCTGGGACTGTTTTGCATTATTTTTGGATTCTATTCATTTTTGGAAGCATTGTCCATTAGCTTACTTATGCTTGCCTACTCCGGGTTCTAACTGTAGGTTATGCCAGTTCTTTTTTTTTTTCTTCTGCAGTATTTCCTTTGTCCATGCCAGGAATTCAGTTGGATAGCCCTTTCACATAACTTGCCTGGGGGGCTAATGAATAGCCCTTTGCCTCCATTCCACTGGCATTGTCTGTTTTGATATATGGTCCTATTTGGACAATTACTGCCTTTGAAGATTTGTGTTTTTAGGCCGATGACACTTTCCGTATTTATTGATCTCCGCCAGGTTGTGGGCTTTTTTTTTTTTTTTTTTTGCTTACTTTCAGCATGTCACTTACAACCTAAATGAGAGATTTAGAGCCCACGAGTTACAGATGTGCTTTTGCTCTACTTCCATCTGTTTTCCTGTCCGAAATTCCTCGGCAAGGGTTTATAGGGCTGGTTTAGCTTTTATTTTTAATTTAGTGAACTCTGATCTTACCTGAAAATGACTGCCTAATATGTCTATATTTACCTAAATTTTATCTGTTAAATCTTAGAAACTGAATTTTTTAACATTGTATGTTACCCAAGTCCTGCATTTTTAATAATTTTTACAAGTTTCTGAAGCAGTTAGAAAAACATGTTCTCCATTTCGACTCTCCAATGGCAAATCAAAAACAGTCATCTCTAAACACTAGAGTTCTTTTTCAAGAGAAAATTGTATTTTGCCTTGAGAGTCTCTACAGAGATGATCACTTTAAAAACTACTGTGTCCAATACCTGTCATAAAAGTTTTGTGTGCTTTTTCTTCTCTCCTTTGTCTGAGATTTTTGAGTTTGAATAGTTGTGTTTCTTCTACCATTAAGGTGTTTCAAGACTATTAGAAAATGAGGTAGAAGACTCACTATTTTCTTTCTTTGCTTTTATATTTTAGTGGTCAGAACTTTTGGGGGGCATTTCAATGAAATAGCTGCATGACACCTAGTTATAGCATATTACAAAAGAAGACTTATAGGCTGAAAAAGAAAATGCAACATAGTTCTCTGATTTAATTCAGTGGGTATAATTCACTATCTTTCATCAGTTCATTTAATGTATTAAAATGTTCTCTTTAATATAGCATATGGAGTGCCCTTTAGAAGACTCGAGATTTTATTCCAAGTTTTACTTATTGTTTCTCTCAGACCATGATCGTAATTTCAAGCTTCTAAATAGGCCATCCTGTGTTTGGATTATTCCTATTATTTATGTATACCCATATAGACCATCCTTGTTAAGTTTACAAAGATTCTCAAATCTATCCCTAGTAATAGCTTAGTGAAGGTTGAGGCAACACAGAGAAAAGCAGATTGGACAGTTGCTCTGAAATGTCAGTCACTGTGATCATATCTCCGATGTTCCCTGGTGCAAATGTGTCTTCTGGCGACTTGAAGGCAAATCTCGACACAAGTCCACTCCAAACCTGCTAGGTACAGCTGTTATTCTAAATGGTATATCAGATAATAATCTGAATGGTGTAGTGAAGTATGACAGGCATTACTTCGAAAACACAGGAGTATTAAATTGCCCTAATCTTAGTTGTTAAATTTGTCAAAAGGGTCAACTGTGTGTTTGCCTTAGTGTGGCAGTTTCAGTTATGGAAAACATTTTTACTGACTTAGATGACTGTAGTTTTAAGGCCACATTTCAAAAGAACATGGGCAGAGTTGGTTCAAGTAAAATCTCTTGAGATGAAATGTTACCAATTAAAACTATTATCGGGTAAAAATGTTATTGGGTAAAACCAGGGAGAGGGTGCACAAAAGATGCTGAGCATGGTTTCGAGGGGTCTCGGCATTTCTGCACAAAGATGCAGAAGAGCAGCATTAGGCAAAAGAAGTAAATTTTAAGCAAAGGAGAATTTATAAACTCCAACTCCAGCATTAAACTTTTTTTTTGTAAGTAGTTAAGGTGTGTGATTTTCCATTGTTTATTGATTTGCAAAGCCTGGTGTCCTTCAACAGTGTGGTTACACATTTCTGAATGCACATTCACATTTTAATAGACTATAACATGTTCACAAATGTCTTGGAGATTTCACTGATTTATAAAATCTTCAGGATTTAAGAGCATAGGAGCTGATAGCCCATCATTACATTTGCCACAAGCTTCTGTTTCCCAACATACAGGGGAAAATGATGATATTTATAAAGTGCTGAGAGGTCCTCGGTGAGGAGGGCAGACATAGATAAAACTCTGTCTATCAGATGAACCCAGCAGAGTGACCCAAAGGTCAAAAGACACACTCAATAAAAGTTTATGTGTGACAGCTTATAGCTACTCTACATGTCTAGGTAAGATTTATAAGGACGGGAATTTGCTGGGACAGTAAGAGGAACAGGGAATCACCAGTAACCTGCCGCATGACCCATCTGCCCATTAGTACTTACTGTGATGGGGAGATCGTAGTATTTCATAACATGCAGCCATCACCCAGATGACTCGAAAATACTATAAAGTTGCTGAAAGAGTGTAAATTGTTTCATTTTTTAATTTTCTTTTCTTTTATATAAATGACTTCAAAATTTTAAAAATATTGTGAACATATAAAAAGCTGTAGGGAATAAGAAAGCAGGGACCCTTTGCACTCACCACCCAGACTGAACCCCTGTGGTCAGGCTTGTTTACATTTAATGTCTTTGTTACTTTCATCTGCATCTTCGTGTAGAGGATGTCAAGGCTTTTGCCAATCTGACCACAAAGAAGCTGTGATAAATAGAGTGGAGACACATAGGAGTGAGGGGTGACTAAAAGCTGCTGATTCTGACATCTCAATAATAAATCTATTGTGTCAGTGAGAGGTTGTGTTCTTTAGAACTTCACAAAAATAAGCAAGGAGGTGACACTTTAATACAAAAGTGGTTAAGTCCCTTTCAGCCCTCTTCTGGGCTTAAAGTTCTCAGGGGGGATTGTGTGGATTTGCAAACAAATCCAGGGACTGAGAGCTGGTCAACAGTCAGCCAACCGACACTTCCCTGCAGGAGAAATACAACTCCTTGTGAATTGAACTTTGCCATCCAGGTCATGCTTCTGGATGTCTGTAAGAGTTACTATCCAGTCATTAAATGCTTATAATCCATTCCTGAGAGCTATTATCCCTAAAACCATACTTGTTTCCTTGCTGACAGCAGGTGGCTTTCATCTTTGACCTGGATTTTTAAAAATCTTTTTATTCCTTGAGGGGCCAGGGGATACTGCCAAATGGGTAGGCCAAATACATTAGAAAATTCTTTTGTTCAAAGGGTTGCAATTTCCATGTGTCAGGTGAAAAAATATGAGAGTATGGCATAAATCCCTTTTCTGTCCAACAAATTTGGAGCTAGTAGACTAGTTGGATTTTTTTCATGGTTTGTCTTAAATGTGGGTGGTAATTGCAACTAGAAAGAGGGACAGTGTTTGAAAATGGGCATTCACTGTCCATTTTATCTAATAAAATGTTAAAAGGAGAATGTGACTGCTCCTTTTTAAGATGAAGTAGTGACATGTACATCTTTTAAAGGAATATCATTAAGTGAATATTTGTTCTATCAATTTATTCACTTAGCAAAAAATAATTTGAGCAGCTTCTCTGAGCCAGGGGTGAAGCAGTAAACCAAATGTAGTTCCTGGCATCATATTCGTGATAGTTGATATATTTCTTTGCATATATGGAACCATCACTATTTCTGGTATTGCTGATTCTCTCAAAATATACAATTAGGCAATGAAAATTTAGTAAATATTTAAGTATGAAAGATGAATACATTAAAATAAAAATTTTAACTAGAGCTCTGCTTAGTACAACAGGGCCCTGCCAAACAAAGCACAAAAGGCCAGGCATGTGAGTTTGAAAAATTATAAATCAAGGATCATGTGAGAGATAAAGAGATACAAGGTAACAACTTACCTTGTAGTTTTTAATTTGTTTAAAAATGTCTTTCATTTTCGATAATTCTAAGTAACAGGTTTTCTCACTAGAATACTGCTATACATTAACCCACAATTCATTATTACATTAAGAGAAAGCATGAATATTTCCTCATTCATATTAACATCCGGGTTTGTATTTGTTAAACAGTCTGAGGATATTAACATTAAGGACAAAAACCATATCTAAATGAAGCTGCCTTCACATATGCAGATATATGACATCATCCAATAGCTAGCTGACACACAGATTATTTTTATTATTGAGCAACAATAATTAATAGAAGCACCATATACAAAATATAATTTTAAGAGCAATTATGCACATGTTTCTAGAAGGTTATTTTATAAAATATGTTATATATTTACTTTCTTAAGAGAAAACTCTTGTATCATTTCTTTGCTGATTACTACATTTTTTAGTAATTCTTCACTGTGTACTAAATGACATAAAAATGCTTTGCCTGGTAGCAAAACCTTCCTTGATCTTACCTTAATTTACTTATATAATATTTTCTTCCACTATTTTAGTTTATCCCATTTTGTATCTAAACCAAATTTGTCCTGGTTCTTCATATACGTTCTGAATTATTCCACCTATTGTCCCCTTCACCCCCCCAGTTTCCAGCACTTAGAATATTTCCTGAACTGATCTCTGCATGTCTGAACCTAACTATCATTTTAAAGGCAGTATTACATCTAACTCTTCAGTGAAACCTGTCTTCAATTTCCCACTAAAAACAAAATACAGAGAAGACTCAAATTCTTTGGCATTTATCTATAGCTTTTCTATACTTTTCTAAAGACTTTTTCAAATTTATCTTGCATTTTAGTTAATCACTAATTATTAAACACGCGTTTATTAAACCCCGGGTAAGCAGGGTGTTAGTGGCGTACCTGGATAGATGCTGGGTTAGAGGAAAAGAGGAGTAGATTTTTGATGAGTATTAAAAACCATTAGAAATTCAACTGTTATTTTGCTTTTTATTATCACCATGTGTCAGCAATTCTAAACAGTAGCAGTGCCAAAATACAGCTGCCAGAAGTCTTCTGTTTGTCCAAGTTCTAAATAATTGTTGTGGTTACCATGTGTTTCTATTATGTATGTGTACACATATATGTATAGTCAGCCTCCAACACACATGAACTCAGCTGCATACATGTTCTAAAAGTAAGTTCATGATGATTTGGAATCATTTAAAATTTAAAACACTGAGATATAGTGCAAACCATGAGGTGTGATATCTTGTTTGTTAAGTGCACATTTTAGTTCATAAGTGAAATATTTTATTTAATTTAGATGTATTTAAATTTCAAAATTATTCTTTTAAAATGACTTGTTTTAAACCTAAAGAACAATTCAATAAAATAATTATTCATAACTATAATTATTAAGTAATAATTAAATAGATCTATTACTGAAAATCATTCTGTTGTTTAGCAGATGGAGGCGTAAAATATGATTAACTGTGGGTGTCATGGCATACCTTTGCTATTAGGTACTAAAACTGTAAGGATAGCTAGGGTCTCTGGTCTTAAGGGCCTTCATCGCCTTCTTAGCTCTACCTCTATTCTAAGATTTTTTGGAAATTTGTTCTGTTACTATCATTATACCTTCTTAAAAATTGGATGTCCATAATACCCATGTTAATACAAAAAAGGTTCTATTTCCTCTCCTCTCTTAAAGAATAGCCACGATTTATATGACTTTCAATTCTCCTGTTTGAAGTGGTTCTTTAGATGATTTTTTTCTAATTTAATTTAATTTTCAGAGATAAAAGAAGGCCTTGGAAAGCAGTTCCTAAATATTCAGACTTTGAATTTGACAGTGAACTTTTTATTAACTTTACAGAACAAAACTTAAATGAAGGATAAAACTTTTTATAGAGGTTATATTTAAAACTAAATGCATTAATAGAAATAGTGGCCCCAAATTAATTTTGAAATAGTCTCATTTTATTATCATAAGCATAGCAGATCTAGTTGATTCAAACACAAAATTATATTAATTTAATGTTTACAGGGACATATTAAATTAAAAATAAGGAATATGTCTTTTATGATAAGTTGTTTAATAGTGTAATCATGTTAGGTTGAATGACAGAAGGAACTGTAAAAATTACTAAAGCAGGCAAGATTCAATAATGAATAGTGACAAATGCAGGCTTATAATTCTGAATGCAGTTTTTCAGCAACTATCAAATAGAGATAGGGGACTATTAAAATAGTCAATGTAAGGAAATAGAAGAAAACAACAGAAAAATGAAAAATAAGAGATCTCTACCAGAAGATTCAAGAAGTAAAAGGGGGGTTCAAACTTGAACTAGGAATGCCAAACTAAGCCTACAGGAATCACATTATCAGGCCAGGGGAAAATGAAGGGGAGGTAGAAACAGCCTACTGAAAATCTACAGAGAAGAGACAGAAGGATGACCGAGACCTCCAAAGAAGATTCCTATGAGGAAGAACCGCGATTCTAGAAAGGCAACGGAAAGCTGCCCTGAAAATATTGGGAAGAAATAAGTCACCAGGGTTAGATGGGATATGATAGAATTATTTCAAGCCACACAAACTGAATTTGTCAAAATCCTAACAAAAACATGTCAAGAAATATGGAAAACAAAGCAATGGTCTACAGACTAGGAATGTTCAATATACATCCAATCTTCAAGAAAAGAGATGCCAAGGAGTGCAGTAACTACAGGACCACTGCTCTGACTTCCACAGAAGTAAAGTGATGCTTAAGGTGGTGCAACAAAGGCTTCTGCCTTCTAGGAAATGCCAGATGTTCAAGCTGGATTCAGAAAAGGAAGGGGCACTCAAATTGCAAGCATTTTTTTGGATGCTGGTGGGCTCCAAAGGATTTCGGAAGGTTAGTTAGTCTATGTTGTATAGACTACAGTAAAGCCTTTGACTGCATCAATCATGACTAGCTGCTCTGAGTTGCTCTGAAAGGAATGGATGTGCCTCAGCTTTTGATCATCCTGACGTGTAAGCTCTTTGTGGACAGCAAGCCACTGTCAGGACAGAATAAGGAAAGACTGAACAGTTTCCTGTGGGCAAAGGGGTCAGATAAGGATACATTTTATCTTCGTATTTGTTTAATCTGTATGGAGAACATATAAGAAAAACTGGGCTATACTCAGAGGAAGGGGAGTGAAAATTGGAAAACACCAATAATTACAGATATGCAGAGCACACCATCTTACTGGACCGAAAAGTTGCAATGATTTGAAATGACTTCTGACGAAAGTGAAAGAAGAAAGTGCCAAAGCAGGACCATATTTGAACATCAAGAAAACAAAAATCCGACTACAGAAGAAACACACAATGTCAACATAGGCAATGAAGAAACTGAAGTTGTTAAAGGTTTGCTTACCTTGGTCAGTCATCAATTTAAATGGAGATTGTAACCAAGAAATCAAGAGAAGCCTGAGACTTGGAAGGATGGCAATAGAAGAATTAGGGAAGATAAGAAAAAGATGTGTCAATAGAGACCAAGGCTAAGATTATCCACACCCTTGTTTTTCCAGTTACTATGTACAGCTACAAAAGTTGGATGAAGAAGGCTGATAGGAAAAAAAACAATGCATTTGAAATATGGTTGATGCGGAGTTCTGTGGATGGCTGGAACTGCCAGAAAGACAAAGATGTGGGTCCTAGAGAAAATTAAGTCTGAAACCTCACTGGAGGCAAAACCAGCAACACTGAAATTGTCCTACTTTGGGTTCCTCATGAGAAGACAGGGTTGTTTGGTAAAGACAATGATACTGGGGGAAATAGATGGCAGCAGGAAAAGAGGAAGACCAAATGCACGATGGACTGACTTCATAAAAGAAACCATAGTCTGCAGGGCTGCCGAGGTCCTTGCTCATCCACAGGGTCTCCAGGAGTTGGAGCCAACTCAATGGCATGTGGCATATATAATAACCCTGTTTATTCAATGTAATTGATTAAAATGCTTATATTTTACAAATTATCTAAAGAAAATGTTAATGAAACATTTCAGAGTAAAATAAAGTATGGAAAAACAAGATTGCTTTTATATGCATGTTACAATATGTATATACATTTATGTTGCCTTTGAGTTCAGTTAGTAGGGCACTAAATTTGGGAAACTTTTTATATTTCTAAGGATGTAAATAGTGGCCTAAATCATATATAAAATGTACAAGTCAGTGCTAGCAGTTACACAAGTTCAATATGCTAAACATTTCACATACATCTTTCATTTAGTCATCAAAATAATCACATTTCAAAGCATTAGTCATATTTTATCTATGAGAAAACAGAATTAGAGAAGTACATAGCTTTTTGTAGGTCATTGAGCAAAAATTGGCTGAGATAGGAGTTGATTCTAAGCTGCTTTATTTACTACTTGTAGCCTTACATCCAGATACTTACTCAGTAGAGGCATGCGGCTTACATTGCATTCCTTTAGCCATAAGAAAAACATTTAATGTTGAGGGACAAAACTGTCTTTCTTTCATTTTAAAGTTCAAAGACTAAAATATGTAGGCTCTCTGTCTTTGTAAGCAGTATTTGTAAGACACTGCTGGTAATCACCACCAATTTTATGTGGTGATAGATCCTGAAGGTAAATCTGTATCTTTATTTCCTTTTTTTTTTTTCCAGAATGATGTAGGAGGACAACGCAGCCTGATAAACAAATGGACGACTTTTCTTAAGGCCAGACTGATTTGCTCAATTCCTGGAAGCGACGGGGCAGATACTCATTTTGATGAGCTTCGTAAGTCACATGTTTTATTTTTCTTAAAAAAAGGAGTCTTACTGCCTTATTGATACATACAGAACTTTTTAATGTCAGCCCCCGATGCTCGCTTATGTAGCCCACCAAACCTTACAGGAGTGGTTCTCACTAAACTTGCACACACAAAGAATGCAGAGGTGCTGTAGGTCTGGGTGCCCAGTGGATGAAGCAACACTTCCTTGTCAGCACCCTCAAAGTTAAGAGGGAAACAAAACTACAGCAAGATACAGAAAGATAGGAGCTCTGGGACTACAATGCCATCCCTTCTTGTAGTCTTTTACTTTGAAAGGAGCTCTGTCTGTGTGTGGGTAGCAGGACCTTGGGTTCCTTATTCTGTGGATGCCCCCTGCTGGACAGCTCGGGAGATCTGGTGAAGTCTGTCCCTCCAACTTGTTAATAAAAAGACATACTCAGAGAATTGTAATATAGTTTCTTTCCTTCATTCTCCCTCTTTATCCCTGTCAAGGCTGATTCTAGAAGGAACTTTTTCAGTTTCATATGTCTTCTTGAACTTGTCTTTGTGGGCAATGTAAAAATGATTGTCTCATTGATGATTTTGTCAGTATTGTATTTTATAGTATTAATATCTATTCAGTATACATGGATGATCTCTAATGCTGAATATAAGCATGCTCACATCTTAAATAATCTTTAAAAATATTATTTACACACATTTTAGTGTCAATGCTGCACAAGAAATTACACAAGTAATGTTGCACAAGTACTTGTATAGCTATTTTCACACTTTTACCAAAAAGGTAACTGAATTACTAGTAAGTTGACAGAATTGCAGGACAATACTGTTTAATGCTGATGGCTAAAAATCACCTATGTTTTTAATTTCTATTCTGTGGGAAATCACATACTCCTAATTGGAAATAGTCATGGAGGTTATCAAGCAAACCGTTCCATTTGTAGGTGATTGAAGTAAACATCTAAGAGGTTAAATGTCCAACTCCATGTCACATAGCTAGTAAGAAAATCAGTCTTTTACCTTTAATTTATTTTGTAGTAATGTAATGGCTTTCACTGTTATCTTCACTTTATATACTGTTTAGAGTCTCAGAAATATTGGATTATTAAAGAAAAAAAGCAATCATGTAAACTCAAAAAAATAAAACCATAGTGAATCATTATTTTTTCCCATTAACAGAAGATATTTACTTACTCCCCACAAGAGATGAAAGAAATCCTGTAGTATATGGAGTCTTTACCACAACCAGGTAAGTTAAAAAAATACTTATAATTCTTCTAGAGAATTGTTTTGTGTAAGTAAGAAATACTGTTATATGTTCTTTTGTCCCTTCCTTTTATATGAAAAAATACATGATTTTTCTTTTTCACCTAGTGTTTCCTAGAAATTTTTTAATATCAATATATATCATGTCTCTTTGTTCTTTTTATACCAGCAGATTATCCCCTATGTCATTTGCCACAAGTTATTTAAACAGTCCCCTGTACAAAGACATTTCCATCATTTCCAGTTCTTTGCTGGTACACCTAATGCCTCAGTAACTAACCTTATACATATGCCACTTACTGCGTGAGCAGGTACAGCCATGTAGTTATTGTAGTTAACCTCTCAGGCTAAAATTAATGGGTACAAAGGCATATGCGTATACTGATCATAATAAGTATATCAAGTTGCATGACATGGAGGTAGTACTAAAGAAATGCGTGCCTTAGTCTTGGCTAAACTGTAATCAGGAGATGGAACACTCTTGGCTTAAAATGTCATCACGTGCTATTTTATTTGTGCTTCCTCATTATCCTATGAAGATGGGAATTCGGCTGCTCTTATTACAGTATCACCAGTGCTCTACTAATATAGACAAAGGACGTTTGTATATTTGCCATAGAAAGAGAAACCAGTTAGTAAAACTGGGACTAGAACTAAATGTACTTTCTTAATTTTTATCCCTGTATCCTCTCCTTCTTTATACATAATACTGTTCTGTACATGTCACTGAATCTCTGTGACTTCCCTGAAAGCGTTCCTTGCATGGAGCTTTCTTAAAGAATATATGGATCTGACTTAATTTTATTTAACATTAATTTTACTTAATTCAGTAACTTACGTTGGACCATGCCCAAAGTGCACCTTTATTCCTGTTACATATTATTGCCTATAGTACACCTTTTGAAATACTTTGCACTTTTTTCAAAGCTCTCCTATCAATCTTTATCAATGTATATTAATATTAGTATTGGAAATATTGGCAGTTTGCTATTGGTATTAGAGAAATTGTTTTACTTTCTCCTTTTGGTTAAATTATTAAGTACTTTTTAGAAGCAAATTATAATTTCATTTCTGTGACATTACCCTCATTTATATATACATTATACTTACATTCAAACTCAAATGTACTGTTGGTTTAGAATATATTATGAAACATAGTGCTAGTTGGTTCATTATAAGAGAGAACAGGTGAACATTTAAATATGAAAATAAAGAAGGTAGCCTAAGAAGCTGCTACTTTTGGCTCCATTTTTTTCTGCTAATTTATGTCTGAACTAAATGTCTACAAGGTGCAGGAAGAACAAGTGCCGGTGGTTACTCAAGTTAAGTATCTCAGCCCTACTCTCCTGGCATCTGCCCAATCACAGAACTGCCTTTGAAGTCACTGTGTGTTCCATGCACGAGGCATAGATACGTGCCAGGGAGACGTAGCCCCAAGACAGTTCTCTTTCTCCTACCGTTTTCCTGCCCACACAGAGTGTGAAGTTACAAGCCAGTTCCTTCTTCTTAGTGTACTTTATTATCTTATTTGTAATGCCGCCCTGAACACTGAGGTAATGTTGGGATGTATGTCACAGCCTTTGTCTAATGAGAATATGTAATTAATGTGCAATAATAGCAGTGTCATTAAGCATGATGCATCATCCTTTAAAAAATCATAGGCAGGTCATGGGATTTTTATGGGAACATCACCTCCCTTCCTAGCAGCTCATTTTCTCCCAGATGCCTGTTTACTGTCAGCTCCCAATGTTTCCAATGAATGTCATTCCAAGAATATTAATGAGTAACTTACTCCTTCTAAGAGAATCTTTAGCTCTTTTGTGTAGCACTGAGATGATATGTCTCCCAGATCATAAAGGGTGATCTTGTTTTTAAGAACAGAAATCACTGAAAGTTTTAGACCCAGAGAAAATGTATTTTAATTTCCAGAAATAAAACAAAAATGGAACATCTGATGGCTGTGTTCACAGCTTTCATTGTCAGTAGGCAAAACTTTATCAAATTCCCATGGAGCTTTTCTGCCTCTTAATTATATGTGCATCAGTCCTGTGAAATTTTTATTATTTTAAGCATCAGATAAGTTACATAAGTGTACTCAAATTCAAGAAAGAGCAAACAAGATTTTTTTCAACATTTTTAAATTAATAAAAACTATATGAGGAAATTAATAGCCAGTATTTATGGTCATTCACTCCCTTTAAGAAAATGAACACATAATTATTAATTACATGTCTAAATTATTCCTTTTTTTAAAGAAAAGTAGGTAATGTACTTTTTTATTTTGTAAGTTCTTTAGAGGCATTATGTTATAATAACTTCAAATAAAATTCAAGAGCCTGTGGGTAAACAGCTCTTTTCTACATATTTCTTTTCATCCTCCAGTTTTTCTAGGCAATTCTTATTTATCCATCAGTTGTCAATTTAGACACCACCTACTCCCTGCAGACTTACCAGACAACCCAGTATTGGGTACCCATTCGTGTGCTGCTTAGCATACTGTAATTGCCTGTACTGTAACTGTTAATATACTCTATTCAGGATAACTTGGCTCTAAGCTCCTTGACACACACCTACATTTTTTCTGCAGCACCTATCATATTTGTGCTCAGTAAGTGTCCAATCAATGAACCAGTGAAGGATTGAATTATGTTGCTTTCTTCCAGCTCGATCTTCAAAGGCTCTGCTGTCTGCGTGTACAGCATGGCTGACATCAGAGCAGTTTTTAACGGCCCATACGCTCATAAGGAGAGCGCGGACCATCGCTGGGTGCAGTACGATGGAAGGATTCCTTATCCCCGGCCTGGCACTGTACGTATCCGACTTCATAATCAAACAGTTTTCTGAAGTCCATATTCTCTTTCTAAATTTACTGTAATAATCTATGTTCTTCACCAGAGCAAAAAAGTACTGCAGTTTTTAAAACTAACTGTTATTTATTTACGGTGATGTTTTAGCATTTTCATCCTTCACTGGAGCTGAACAGTATTTTTTTTTTTTTTAGTATTACAGCAAACAGTGGACTATTGTATAGTTCAGGCTATGCTGAGAATATAGTTTTTAATCCTCAATAAATCTACAGAATCATCAAAATGATTTAGTATTTAGAATGACAAATATTCTAAATAAGAAGGAAATGCCAAATAAGTATTTATTCCCCACATAGAGCTATTTATATAGCTAGAGTTCCAGCTTCTACTTATAAAAGACATCAATTATAAAGATTCATTTAAATTATCTCCTTTCTTGTTATAAATTTATGTTATTTTTTTATTATGCTGCACCTTGGAATAATATGCATATTTTAGATGGGGAAAAGGCTTAAATCAAGGATGTCCAACCTGCAGCCCAGGATGGCTATGGATGCCGCCTAACACAAAATCATAAATTTATTTAAAACATTATAAGTTTTTTTGTGATTATGTGTTGCAATGTATTTAATGTGTGGCCCAAGACAACTCTTCTTCTTCCAGTATGGCCCAGAGATGCCAAAAGATTGGACACCCCTGGTAGGTGCTAAAGAATCCTACATCCAAAATTTCATTTGTATATAAATCATGATTAAAACACAGATGAAATGAGAAATATGTTTTAGAGTTTGTGAATCTGTTTAAAAAAGAACTGCAGTTTAAAAATCAGTGTGTGTATTTTAAGTGGAAGACTTCCACTTTGTTTTGTTGATGTAATTAAAACAGTTTAAGTTTTTAATAAAATATTTTAAGATTGGTAATTGAACCAGTATTATATTGTTCAAATTTAATATATATTATATACTAAATATTATATTAAACTGATATAAAGGAAAAATGCCTTTTTTATTTAAGATTCAGTATGAATATTTCTATAAAGAGGTCTGAAATAATAATCAAAATCTCCGAGAAGAATTATTGACTTAACCTGTCTACTTCTACAAAATTTCCCTTTTCATATGTTCATTCCTAAAGGGGAAACAGCTGGTAGCCAGGCTTTCTTAATTCTCTTTTCATCTTCCTGCTATATAACCCAATTAAATTTGGGACACACTTTACAACCATGTCTACTTCCTCCATCATGATCCCTCAATATAAATATGTTCCAGAGAGTTTCTGGACTAATTATAAGGTAATCACAATTTTTGTGGGAATGAATACTTTTTTTGCAAATAATGTTATGATATTCATGATTTCCTTTATTGTCTTTGTACATCCAAGCTGTACTTGCTTGCCTTATTTTTATATTTAACAGTAACATAGAGGGTGGATACTCTTCTATAGGTTTTACAAATCTTAATTTTCATAATGACTATGAGGTAAGTTCCATTATTATTAATGCTATTTTACAGATGAGGAGTCTCAGGCACAAATAGGTAACTTGCTCAAGGTCACAAAGCTAGTGAATGGTGCAGCTGAGCTGTAAACCCACATACTGAGGAGGCAGAGTCCAAGCTCATAGTCCTTGGACTAAGATACTATATTAAAAACTTTTGTTGTTAAAATATATTATTTTCCCTTTCCATCTAAAGTCTTTTACTAAATATTCATTACACACACAAACATATATAACGAGTGTGTTATATATAATTTTATTATATATAATATATTGTATACAATAAATATATTAGTACATGTATTTTATATATAATAATATATAATATATTTATGTTTTATATAACTTTATGTATATTATTATACATTATACATATCTAGCTGAGGAAGCTTTATCATACTAGAAATCTGGGGTTAACTGTCATAGGCTATCACATTCTGAGCTTTTTCTACATGACTTTGTTTTAAATAATAAAGGCTGTGATCATTTAGGCCATTTTAAAAAGCCTTTTTAATTATCTGGATGTTTTAGGAGAAAGAATTTGGAACTGAAGCCATTCACATTAATTTCAGAAAATTATTTGCATACGCATATACAGCAGTTGATTCTTATGATACTAAGAAATTGAAATGATCAAAATGATCAGCCAGATCCCACTAGGCTGCAGTCAGTTTGCTGGCTGGAGGCGCTGCAGAGGCGGCTGCTGCCCTCACTTCCCTGCTGCGGCCTGGAAGAGCCATGAATGCCACAGGAAGCAAAAAGACCACGTGTCATGTCATTCTCGTGGGGACACAGAAATGTGTGTGTGACCTCCCTCCCCATAATGAAACCTACATGTCAGTGAGGAGGGTTTTTCATCAGTGAGAGAAGAAGTGCCACGTTACAACAAACAGACCAGTCTGTCTGCTGAATACTCGAAATACAGTGTTCACACTGTAGGTATTTTTGTGAAGAGTTTAGAATTACTTAGGGAATAGGTGGTATACCTACTACCAAAGAAATACTTAACTCTTTTTTTCTTTTTAACAATTTAGAAGAATAAAAATATTATCAAGCTTAAGGAAGTTCCATTTAACAGTTATTCCTTTATCTGTTCTAAACATCAATATTTCTCATTGAATTCCCATGCTTTTTAAAATGTGTAAATATATTTGCATCTGAAGCTGAACTTTTAGAATTATGCCTTGTAAACATTTTATCTATAGCCCATTTTCAGGCCACTGTGGTAATGGAGACAGAGACAAAATCTCCTTTAGAAAATAGCAGGCCAGTGTTTGATTGGGTTGATTATGTCCTTTTTTATTTTCGGTTACCTGAGGGCATGCTTAGAGGGGGAAGGGAAGGAGAGAGAAGAAACATCAGTGTGAGAGAGAAACATCTATTGGTTGCATGTATGCTCTCTGACTGGGACCAGACCTGCAACCTAGGCATGTGCCCTGACTGGGAATCAAACCCATGACCTTTCGGTTTACAGACTGATGCTCCAACCAGCTGAGCCACACAGGCCAGGGCAAGTCTGTCCTTTTTTATAGAACTTACATATTTAAAAGAATTATGCTAGTTACTGTCAGGCGTTATTTATTTTGCTTTATAGTTTTAGTTAAAAGAGGGGAGGGATTTCTTGTTGTTCTGACTAAATTTGGATTATGTCTGTGCTGGTTCTGGATGGGGAGTAACCATATAGGGCAGTTTAAAGAAATTATTTATATAAAAATACTGAGGTATTTTAATATTATATATTTTGGGCCATTTTTTTTCTAATTGGTTCTGTGTATGAATAGTGATGACCCCTCTTCCTTAGTTTTGAGGAAATATCTAGAAAGCTGTGGTATCCAAAGATATCAATTTTTTCTAAGTAACTAGTTATTTTTGTATTCTCTTTGACATCAGTATGACCAAATTTGAAAATTTCTAAAATCATAAATAAGTGTGTAAATTTTTGGCTTCATTACTTTAGCTATTTAAAATATATATTTGCTCTTTATTTGCATACAATTATTAGTAGGATTTTCCACATAATACTTTTTTGGAGGGCTGGTATTAAAGTTAGGAACATCATATATATGATGTGAAAATCTGTTACACAAATATTCTTTATATAAACTAACTTTATCATTTTAAATAATTCTGTATTCATAAAATCAGTGAAATTGTATTTCCAAGTGTATCAATACATTTGTAAAATTTTGAGAATCTAAGAATGGGTGGTGGAGACCATGTAATTCACCCTCAGTTTATCAAGGAGGAAACTGATGTCCAGAATAATTAAATAAGTTTCCTAATATTTTATTGCTGAAGAGCAGAGTGAAGAGGAATGTTGGAGTTTTCTGACCAGGCTTCTCTCGTTCATTCTTTAATATTCTCTAGTATTCACCTATTCCCTAAACTGACCAGATTGATATGCCACTACATGCCCTAACTAAAATTAACTGCATTTATTTCTACACAATCTTCTATGTTCTCTCTCATGTTTTTAAGCAGCCTAATTTTGGTAATTTTTGTTCAAGTGAAGGTATGAATCTTTGTATTTTCTACAAACCTCCCATTCAGAAATTTTAGTCAAAACCACTACTGAACACACCTCACGACCCAAAAGCAGTGATAAGGACTTATATGTTATCTCAGTGCATCTTTTCAACAACATAATAATGGAGATAACTTATGCATAAGAAAGAGTCCAGTGTGGTAAACTCATGCTCATGGTCTCATAGCTTATGAAGTAAGGACCTGTGATTAAACTTAGATCTACATAACTACAAATTCATGGTATTAACCTCCATGCCATTCTACCTTCAAAGTGATAAAAGCAAACAACCAGAAACCCCTTACATTGTCTCTCCAGGGACCGACTTGTTCTCTGCACAAATAATAATGAGGCTTTGAAGTCTTATTGCACTTGTCATTCCTTTTATTGTAATTTGGTGTAATATATCAGACTTTAATAAAATCATTGCTGACAATTCTCTTTCTATGAAATGTCAGAATCTTCACTGAAATCCACTTCCCACTCAAGTTAAAATTTTTAGATTATTAAAAACCTCTGCTTTTACATTTTCTACATCCAAATTGCTGTTAAAGTCAAGTTGTAGCTTCTGCTGACATTGTCACTCAGGTAAATAAACAATACAACAGTTCACTGTGCCATAGCTACTGTAATTCCTCGTTTTTGACATTATGTACTTCCTGTGGCAAGTCAAACCTATACTCCTAGCCTTGCAATGATATCACTACCCTGCAATGTTAATGAGTAAGTCTGGACATTTAGGTACGCACAGGATACAGACACTTACAGAATCCCTTCACTTCAAAGGATTCTTCTGCCCTCTGGTGTCTAACTAGCATGTCTGAACAAACTGTATTTTGTTCAGATGGACTTTGTAAATCATAAATTAACTGTGGGTCTTGGTGTAAGAAGCTGCAAGTGAAATGAAATATGGAATCACGTGCCATACATGAGGGGTACAGGTCAGATGTGGAAATCAGACTGGGATCATGCCAAAAACAACAGGATGCTAGAAAACTCATAATCTAGGGAAACTTTTTAAATGCAGAGGATTTCTTTTTTGATATCTGATTTTTATAAAAGATTTACTTTCTGTTGTACACTCTCTGCATATCCTGCAGAGGTGGGGAATCACAATTCTATTCTTGTTCCTTGAGTTTGACTACTTTAGATGCATATAGGCGGGATCGTGCAATATCTGTCCTCTGTGACTGGCTTACTACACTTAGCCTAGTGCCCCAGGTTCGTCTCTGTTGTCACATATTGCAGGACTTTCTTCCTTTCTAATGATGAATCGTATACCATTGTATATATAGCACATTTGTTTTTTAACCAGTCTTATATCGATGAACATTTAGGTTGTTTCCACAATCAGCATGAAGCTTCCTCAGAAAATGAGGAATAAAACTGTATGATCCAGCACTCCACTTCTGGGTATTTATTTAAAATAATTGAAATCAGGATCTTGAAGGGAGATTATCACTCCCTTGTTCTTGCCACATTGTTCACAATTGCCAATATGTAGAAAGTACCAGTTTTTAAAGTTCATATATTTAAGAAATGTATGTTTCACTACTCATGAATTATTTTGTCAGTTTTTTGACAATTTGTAAACCTCTAATTTTGTAAAAACAACAAATTCCATTTACCCCCCCCAAATAGTTATTACTTTTACTGTTAAACTTTTTAACTGTATTTTTAAAAATCAAAACTTAAACATGAATTTCCTAACTAAGGCTTCATTTTTAGTAGGGAGCAAAATGAGGTAGTTATAAGTACTATCTTTTAATTTTGTAACTCGTTTTAATAGATTTTATTTTTTGTGTGTTGGTGAATGATAAATTATAATCCCCATTGATAGCTTACATCTAGAAAAACTTTGTCTTTTTAGAAAGAAAAAGAAAAAATATCAAAACATCCTGTAAAAACTTAAGAATTGATCAGTCTCAAATAGTCCCTGTATAAACATTCCCCCTCTCCATATCTATTTTAGGAATCCAGATATTTAGAAAACTTACAAATACTTTTTCAGAATTAATATTTATATATTATTCAATGAGCTTTTAATTGAACTTGCCCACTACAGAAACAATCTTAAAGTGATTTTTTTCAACTACCACCTAATGTAAAATGATGGAGTATCTTTCTCTACCTAACATTTCAGATCTTCACTAAACAAGAAGCTGCACCATGTACAATTCACATGTGTTTTTCATCAGAGAAAATCAAAGGTGAAGGCAGAACATTTTCCTCCCTGGACAGTAGGGTCCTCATCATCCCTCTGCTTATGAGATAAAATCTCCTGAACTCAGGATGTGGATGTGTGTATTATTCCTAATTTATCTCCCACCAAATTATTAGACTTTCTAACACTGTAAAAGACACCGAAAAATCACCGAGTTCCTTTGATCCCAGGTCCACTGAAAAGTTCATCACACCATGCATGTTACAGTGAACCAGGTCTGGGCCTTGGCATATCCACATGTTCTAGAAAGGCATTTTTTGCTTTAACATGTCAAGTCATCACTGCCTTAATTAAGACTGGTTTATGAATTTGCTTCAACAAAGCAAATCTTGGAAGGATTGCATCACGGAATAATGACATGTAATGTCAGCGACTCGATATATCTAGCCTACTGGATATCTGTCACGGTGCTTAACCTAGAACTAGAATGATTGCTGAGAAATTCCAACTTACCCTGGAAACAGCAGGGGTTTGAGGTGACCGTGGAATCCACAAGTTCCAAAACTTTTGGGGTATCCTGTTTTTTCTTCCTGACGCACCTAAAATATTTGGCTTTGGCACAATGACATATTCTTAGAGAGCTGATGATTCTCAGAAATTGAACTCTTCATTAATCTCCTGAATTTGACCTGAGTTGTAACCTCAGCTGGCCCTGTTACATAAGGATTTTCTTGATTATATTATAGATAAAGGATGTTTGAATATTGGCTTACAAACATAGGTGTGCCTGATCAAAGAAAACTCTAGTTAAAAACAGTATCCTAAACTTTCTTTTGACGTGTGGAGGATTAGGCTGTGGTAGTCTTACCAATGGGGGCTGAAAAACATGGAAGGGTTCTCTCCCAGTGTCTCACGCTATCTTCTCATTTATGCAACCGAGAAATAGGGCTAACGTTCTGTTGTTTTTGTTCTAAGTAGGACTTTCCTAATTTGTGGAAAACTTTAAGGAAATCTCATGTTATACATCACTGGCTCATAGATGCCTATCATATAAAAATTCACAGTTTTATTTTCTCCTCAACATTTGTCCCCCGCATGGCCTTCCATTTACTGGATAACAAATTATTACTTTGTCATTGCTTCTCTAAATTACTGAGGATAGCTTTAATTCTGTTTTTAAATCTTAGTGTTTTTTGGTTTGTTTGTTTGTTTTTTAATTCTAGAAGGGAGAATCAGAGGCAGGGCTAGAATCTGGGCCTCCTGATTTCAGGTTCCTGAGACTGAGGACTTTGAAGAGGAGAAATGACAGAATATCACTTTCATTTCTTTTTAGCTGTAGAGAAGCTGTGTTTCTAGGAAATGATGAGAGGCAACTGATTTTAACTTTTTTCATTTTTGCATAGAGCCCACATTCGCTTTTAAAATGAGGTTCTCTAAATCCCAGCCTACTTACTGTGTTAAACAATGTTTTCCTTTTTCTGGTATAGAAATTCCTCTAAAGGAAAGGGTACCTGAAAAAAAGGTAGAGAGACAAATTTATCTCTGTTATTTGTACCCTTGGCCTTTCCACTTCTGATGTTGAATATAGGGTCTTTCCTCGTCCATCCATAGCTGTTATAAACTAACTCTTAGATGAATCACCCAGGTCCTTATTAAATCTGCATTTTTTTTACTTCATACATGAGAATCAGGCTTTTTTTGCATTTTAGTTTATTTTTCCCAGTTTGCTAGAAATGAAAGCCAGTTCTTCCTTCCTGTTAGTCATTCCTCTGGTTTACTTAAAAGGAAACTGCAACCTGCAGAGAATAGCCTGAGGCATTGGGGGGATGGAGGAAAAAAAACTTTTAACAGCTGCCTGGTGCCTGGCCAAAGGGCAAAGTTCTCTCATTGGCTAAAAAACATTTTTCTCCTCTTATCCATTGCTTCCCACTGCACTCTTAAAGGCCCTCTACAAACACGCAGATCTGCCAAGCACAACATGATCACACCTAGCCAGCCATGGCCACCAGCCATGAGAGATAGGCCCCCGCACAGGGCTTATTGCCTTGGACTTACCCTTTCATCTCAGGGTTTGTCTAGACAGGTCTCTTTTCTCTTTTGCCGGTCTGATTTCCAGCACAATAACGACATTTTAAATGTGTGTTCATTGCTCTCTTTTTGCCCCCCTCAAATTTTAATCTATCTCAGAGTTTTCTAAACAGAAGGTGGAGACACAGCTAAGCTCCTTGATTTGTTTCCTACAGTCATAGGAGCTAAATTAGGGGAAGTCAGACAAATGCCAGAAAGCTGGAGGCAGAAATGAATTGACCTCTACAGTTAATTCATAGAAATTGAAAGTACATACATACAAAGGAAAATCCACTAGATTTTTAATACCTGGGATGTAAAGCTGCAATGGGAAAACTTTACAGCATTTTCTAAGGGAAGTCGTTGAATATGCTCATCTGCTTTAGATGTAGCATTTTTCCACACTTGCTTTTTTCCTTTTTAGAATTTTTCTTCCCTGTTTCACTCTTACCTGCATCCTTTGCTTGGCATCTCAAGTTATTTTTAGACCTGTGTCTATGCAGCTATATAATATCAAAGGAAAAATTCCTCTGATTTTTAATGTGTTACAATAACAATATTTGGTTCAAACTGTACTATCTTAAACCTCAGGGAGCAGCTCTACCAAATCACTTTCATTCTCGAAAGCTGAGCGGAGCCTAGTAAGGACCTGAGAGATCACGCATAGCAACGTGGAGGAAAAGATCTTATGCACACACTGGCAGCATGCCATGAGGAAAAGCTGCCATAAAAAAACATACATTTTCAAAGATCATTTTATAATAGTCAATGGAAACCAGGTTTTTCTTTCTTTCTTCAATTTTATTACATTTAAATCTTTTCGTCAGTGGTAAGCAATGAGGAAAATTTGCTTCTTTGCTAAATGTTCATATCTTCAACCACCTATACTTTCTCACATTAAAAATTCAAATTATTTGAAAATTTGATACCAAAAACTGTGGCTTCAATATTGTCATATTATTTCTTTTGGAATTTTAGCTACTGAATAACTGCAGCAGCAAAGTCAAAAGATTTTTTTCCCTTAAGTTGGAGGGCTGTTTCAAAAATACAATGCAGGCAAAATCTTGCTTTTGCTTTGATTTTAATGATAGACCAACCACACTTTACCACAGCCATTATAAGCTATAAGCCCACTATAAATTGCCTTTGACTGAGCCTCAAACATGCAGCCTCTAATTGGTCAAGAGCTTTGAATCATTTGAGCTTCGTATCTATTTTGAGTTGCAGCTTAATCTATTTAATATGGGGTTCCTTCCATTATAGAGTTGACAGATTTCACTTGGCTGGAGGCTAAGTGCTGGGAGCAGTGACTGCAGACAGACTTAGATGCTTAAACAACATCCATCCAGTTAAGGACATGCTAAGTAATTACCAAGTGACTAATACTCTAGGATGTTTCTGACCTCTTTGGTTCAGACCTGGGACAAATAAATAGATATCAAGAAAAGATCAGTTTATTAAGACCAGATATACAAGGTTTGCGTGTATGTGTATGTCAAAGATATTTTCAAATTAATTTAAAAAATCATCAACAGATATTTTTGTACAACTTTTTTTGATGTTTTTCTAATATAGTGAGCCATTAGTACAAAATTGGGTCAAGGGTATATAGTGTGACGTTAAAGATCTCTCAGTATCTTCAGTTCCCTGAGAACGACCCTATTGAATGCTTTGACTAAGAAGTACGATACATTTTGGAGGGTTTTTAAAAAGATTTTATTTATCTTTAGAGAGGGGAAGGAGGGAGAAAAAGAGGGAGAGAAACATTAATGCGTGGTTGCCTCTCATGCACCCCCTATGAGGAATCTGACCCACAACCCAGGCATGTGCCCTGACTGGGAATCAAACCGGCAACCCTGTGGTTCGCAGGATGGCACTCAATCCACTGAGCTACACTAGCCAGGGCCACTTTGGAGTTTTGATAGGATTCTAATTAATGCTTAGTATAAATAATTAAGTTCAGTGGAAATTATCTCCAACTTCTCAGAAAACTGAAATATGGAAAATGCAGCACATTCTTGAAAGCTTGTCTCAATGTCACTGATTTTATTCTCTGTGTCTGTGTCAGAAAGCTGAAGTTTTCCCTTTCAAAAGGATGTATTAAGCCCATTAAGGATTCCAACTTGATAACACAATTATTCTGCAATAACCTACTAAATTATAATATACTGAAATTATAAAATAGATTTAGAATATAGGAGTGGAGATATGTACTTCAGAAAAGTAATTATAAAATAATTATCTATTCAGATTCTTTGGATAAAGACATCAAATCATTTAATTTGTGTTCGTACTTTTTACTTTTCCACCAGGGGGCAGGGTATGCTAACTGTTGAATTGGTGGACACTGAAGGCACACAGACAATTTTAGTCAGAAGTGCGAGTTCCACAGATCCTTTAGAAAAAGAGGTGTTGAGTTGTTCACCGTGTAATTTTCACACCAGTTATAATTTAAAACTGAACTTTAAATTAATTAAAAGAAATAAAAAATAATGATTTCTCCTATCCCATGTTTACAGATTACTTTCTTCACAATTAAAGTCAAATTTGACATATTTTTATAAAAAATAAAAATCCTTATAGAAACAAAGCTTACTGTGGAAACTTTAGAAAATACTGATAAATAAATGTAATTTATAGTACTTTGGAGAGAGAGGATTAGATTTAGATTTATCTGAAATAAACTGCATTTATTTGTAAGTACAAGTGATTCCACATTGATGCTGTTCACCATTTCTTTAATATTATTAATGATAAGCTTTTTCATTAGAAGAAAGTGGAAATTTCTCAGGAGCATGAATACTACTCCAATCATTTCTTTTCAGTGTCCAAGCAAAACCTATGACCCACTGATCAAATCCACCCGAGATTTCCCTGATGATGTCATCAGTTTCATCAGGCGGCACCCTGTGATGTATAAATCAGTATATCCAGTTGTGGGAGGACCGACGTTCAAGCGAATCAATGTGGATTACAGGCTGACGCAGATCGTAGTGGATCACGTGGTTGCAGAAGATGGCCAGTACGACGTGATGTTTCTTGGAACAGGTACCCTAGAACGAGACTGTGCTTTCCTTCCAAATCATTCTTCATTATTACACGCACACACAAAAATCCCCCAAAACTTCAAAAATATCTATTAGTCAAAAACAGAATGATTAATTATTAGTTAATATCTAGTCAGTATTTTTTTTGTTGTTGTGTTCAATCTTAGGGAAATTATCCTATATCCCTCTTCACACTCAAACCTGCCTGTTTTTCTCATTAGTTCTTTTCCTGAGTTTTAAGAACTTTTTGGGATTACCTTGTTGGGAATTATCCAAACCAAGGTAGATGCACCTTTTTTCAGGTGCTCACTTGTTAGTTATTATTTATTAAAATTGCATAGCACATGCATTTTAAATCAACAATCATAAATGTCTCCCAACCTCCTTTAGTGTTTATTTAAGATTTCAAAATATATTTGTATATTATGACTGCAATGTGTCTGTTACAGATTAGGTGCACAATATGTATTTGCTGAATAACTATGGACTAAAATTAAACAAGTAGGGCAAGACACTGTTTCTTTATTTTCAAACTTCACCTTTCCCTTTTCCTGCAGATATATTTGATAAACCCTACCCCAAAGGATCCTTTCCCCCAGTTTTGAGAATCAGTGACTGAAGATGACTTAAAATGGCTTTTCAAAATAGTTAAGCATTGCTTTGTAAAGCTCTTTAAGTAGAAACTTCTTGGAGATTAATTTTATCCTTGAATTTGTAGATTAATTATCACTTTCATTCATTATTGGGGCCTGCTTTACTTATTTATTTATTTTTTATGCCAACTTAGTAATTAAAAATGTTGAAAAATTTTTTTTCCAGAGAGAGAACTATTGCTTATTAAGCACATCTCAAAAATAAGAAAAGTATTATCTAATAATATCATGTAAATTCTAATGGTAGTAAATAAAACAGGAGTCATTAACACAAAAGCACTTACATAAAGTTTGTTAATTTAATGAATCAAGCATTGCACAATGATAGAAACTAACGAGTTTTCATAAAATGAACATTTTCATTGGAATAGGTTTTTAGGAGTCCAGAACAACTTTAGAGAAACTTTAATCCTAAAAACATGCTGGTTCTACAGAAGTCAGGTTTATTACGATGCGTGTGTGTAACGGACCCCAGGAGCTTTCAAGGAAATAGTCCAACTTGACTATGTTGCAAAAGGCACTGCCAAGGAAAAGGCAAAGAAGTGATGCTCCCGCTTCTACAGAGGTAGCTGCTGAAATGTCAAAACTTGAAATAATTAGGTTGTCTCTCATTCTAATGAGTTTGCCAATTAATTTCTGCTCCCTACCCAAACTCATTCCTCGGTTTTGAATGTCTCAGTGTCATAAATGCCATTCTGCCACTAGGTGGTACTACCTCCTCTTTACTGATTAAATTATGAGGATACTAAGGTTTTCAGTGATGGCATTTGGAAAAAATTATATTTAATATTTTGAAGATCCCAGAATCATGTGAAAACAGATAAATAATCTAGACTATTTTGTACAAACAGGATTATTACCATGCATGTAGATACACTCCAACCCCAGTGCTTAGAACTTTAAAGGCATGCATTTTGTATAAATTAATTTGAAATGGGATTCTTTTGTTTTTTTTCTAAAATGTTCTTTACCTTGTTTTTCTGTATTAGTTGCCACCTTGTGGAACTGCAATGTAAGGTCCTATACTTAAGTCATCTCTTCAAAATGTCAATTTTTGGGTTACATCACTAACCTTTTTATAGTCTTCAATTTAACTAAATAATTAAAACTTTAGTTTCTAGTGCACTAATAATGTTTCTGTATGTAAAATAAATTTGTAAAATGAGCTACAGTTTTCTCCATGTATATAATTTTAATTATTTTGGTTTCATTTGTTAGTATTATTAAATATATGTATCCTTTGTGGTGAATTGAATATAATAATTACTTAATAAATATTTCTTACATTTAGAGTTTTTTTACTTTAATATATTTAACTTTTTAAATTGTTTTAAAATGTTATTCCACTTTTGTTATCTTTTCAACCAATATTTAAATGAGACATAATATTTCTTTTGTGAGGAAAATACTCCAAGCATGGCTCTTCTAATATTTACTTTATAAATATGTGTTTTATGGCATAAAAACTATAATATTTTGGGAGGGGAGAATTACATACATTAAACTTCACTTCTTGCATGCTTTATTTCATCTGATTTCTTGAAAGGCATTTAAAGAAAAATTAGGGTGTCATGCAAAGATTTCTAGGAATATGCTTACAACTGGACGTTGAAGGAGGAATAGGATAATGGGTAATATATTTTTTCAGACATTGGAACAGTCCTAAAAGTGGTCAGCATTTCAAAGGAGAAGTGGAATATGGAAGAGGTTGTACTGGAGGAGTTGCAGATATTCAAGGTAAGATTCTGTCCAGAGTTCCGGGAGAAGAGACGGTAAAATTGAGTAGACTTTGACATAGGTCGTGTTTTATACAGCATCACTTCTCCTGGAAAACTATTTGCAAATAACTTCTTTATTTTCCTTTTCCTTACACAATGGGAAAAAATAAAAACAATTAAGAATAAGACTCACCTTTCCCTGTAGAATAGCACCAAACTTGGGGCTCCTGGGCTTGCCCCTCATTACTGCACTCTCTGAGCTTGAGGCCACACAAGTCGCCACAGCAGATGAAAGCCTGGGTCTCTTTTACTGTCCAGGTGCTTTCTACTTTATACATTTTACTTTTTGATTTTTCCTCAATTAAATTTGAGAAAACGGGGAGAGTTTTCTCATGTGCCCTTGCTTTTCTGTAAGGAAACTTAAAAAAAAAATAGTTGTGTTAAGTCTTCATGTATGTTAAGTTCCACTTGCCCACCAAAAGAGTTGGTCAATCTAAAATAATCTTTCTCCAGATTTGGGGAATGCCTTTGATTTTTAACAGTCAATTTGAGTTGTGGCATTCTTTGTAGACCCTTAATGAACTTCAATTTAAAATTGTTTATGAAAAGAACATTAGAAATAAAATTGTATTTCTTATAAGAGCTTTTAAAAATACGGCATGCCTTTTCTAACATTTTTGTTGAAGCAGTTATTAAAATGGACTGTTTCCTCACAAACATCTATTGCCCTCAGAGAGAACAGAGCCCTCCACTTGGAGGGTCTCAAGTTAATTAACATGCTGGGTTCCATGGAATCCTGTTTACACTGTGAAGATAATAGTGGTCAAGGAGTTAACAAGGAAAAGACCTGCTATCTGGCATCTACCAAAAACAAAATCTTGGGTGGTTCCCAAGGGAGAAGCTGATGTCAAGTGTAAATGTGAACCCTGAGGCCCAAAATGAAGCCCCGGTGACACACATGGGTGTGTTAAAATAAGTCTCATGCAGTGGATGTCAGTAGTCAGCAGGAATCCCGTGGGTTTCACTGTTAAGATGAAATAACAAACATGTTTTCTTAAATACAGAATGAAAAGTTACTGGCTAGAACTTTCTCACTTTAAAATTTTTCTTCATATAGTTCCTTAAACTTTTGACATCTGCTACTGTTTGTGGATTAGTAAGTACTGACTGGTGAGAAATGAATGAATTTAGATAGATTTTTAAAAAGTAAATATTCCATCCTTTTTTTGGTGGCTTTTGTGTTCAAGTTTCTGATTTTATATTGCATCATAGAGCCATGTTTCTACAAGTAAAACTGGCCCCAGTTTGTGTCGGGAAAGCATGTGCACCAGTGTCTCACGGTGCTCCACAGAGATCGTGGTCCTCCACACGGAGCACTATAACTCTTCAGAACTCTGCTACTTGAACAGGTTTTTCAACTACTGATCTAAGTAAGAGCAGAAAAAAGTAATAAATAATTGTGGAGATGTTCTTGTCAACACTAGTTTGAATTATATGGAAGCAGTTAAGATAAGCAGATTTAGAAGAAGGGGAAACCTTGTGGATAACTGGGAACAATTTTCAACAGAGTGTTTCTCATACAGTTAGGTGGCTTTTCTTTAATAAGATACTTTAAAGTAACTGTTTCAATCATTTCTATTAGGGTAGAATCAGTACCTATTGGGAGAAAATAGCAAACATTAAGATCCTTTCCTTCCCTGTATAACAGAACCTTGAAGATTACTTCATTGATCTTTGGTACAAAATAAAACAACATAGTGGCTTCTCTAAAGGACTGTTAATGGTAATTAACATTGAACTTCTTTTTTCAGCACTCATCAGTCATCTTGAACATGGAGTTGTCTTTGAAACAGGTACTTTCTAATTTTTTGTGTAAAAATTAACCACAAAGCAACAGGATAATTGAATCAAAGTTCATTTTTAGGGAATATCTATTGAAGTTGAAAGTTAAATTATAAGTAATAGAAAAAACTTTATGTGTTTATTTTATAACTGATAAAAGGCTATAGTTTCAACTTTGCCTTGGGAGAAATGAAGCCAAATTTCATTAATTGAATAATATATTACCTCCTCCCTTGGCTCTTGAAAATTGAGCTCACTCTTCCAGTCTCATGAGGATGTCTTTCTGTCAAGGCCATAAAGTAATTTATGTAGAATACCAGCTTTAATCATTAAAAATGGTTTTTAATCAGGGAGTCTAGGAGTTAGACTATGAACTGCAGTAGTGAATAGCCCAATAGTTAATCTCCAGTCTGACTCCCTGAATCAATTTCCTCAACAGCAAAGTCTTAAAAAAAAATCCACTTCCTAATAAATAGGATGCTGCATGCAAAGTTTTAGACTGAGAGATAGTATGTTATAAGTGTAAAGTAAATTGTAGCTAATAATAATAACAATAATATTTAATATGCTTTCCCAGTTCTCAGATATGATACTCTAAGTTCCAATTGATTCAAAAGATTAAGACTTGCATTCCCATGTCTATAGGGACCCTTAAAGTTTAAGAAATCATGTGATAATATGTTCAATATTAAGGTGTTTCTAAAATTGTCTTAGACTACTATGGCTAGTATGGTACAGGGATTTTTAGGGAAAAGATTTAAATAGTTTCTTCTTCAATATCTTTCATTAACTTGTTCGTTCATTCAATATTCCCTTCTTGAAGGCCTATCACTGTCCTTGGAAGGTACAGAAATGCACAAATGACTTAGCCCTTAGTCTCTGGAAGTTCATGGTAGAGCTGGGAGACAAAGGAGTTGCTAACAATGCAGAGAACAATGGAAGCATGTACTAGGAGACAGAGGAGACAGATGAATCTAAAAGAAAGCCATGAGTACAGGGGAACATAGCACAAAACAGAGATATGTAACCTGAACAACATCACAGATTTCGCAGTTATCTGGATAAATAAAAAGGGAGATGGGTGGGGAAGTGTATCCCAAGTAGAAGAGAACACTTGGAAAAGTGTGAAGAGCAAGACACAATAGTTTATTCTAGTAAGTTTTGTATAATTAGAGGAAAGGGCATATGTATGCTCCAGGGATAAAAAGTTAGAAATGAATCTGGAGAAATAAGACAGAGCAAGATTAGGTACATCTTTATATGTTCTGCTGAGTAGTTTAACAATTTATGTAAGGACAATTGAAATCTTTAACCAGGAGTGTGTCGTAATAAGATTTTCCTTTTAGAAAGATCAGTCTGATGTGGTAGTGCTGAAGATGGATTGAATCCTGTGTAAGAGGTGGGGGTTGTTGGAAAACAAGGCTGAAGTCAGCGGAAATATTGGGACACTACCAAGTAATCCGGGAAAGAAATGATAAGGCCTGAAACTGTGGCAGTGGCAGTGAAGGGAGAGGAAATTGATTAAGAGTTCTGTTTTAAAAAAATATTTAAAGAGTTTATTTATTTATTTTTAGAGAGGGGAGTGGAGGGAGAAAGAGGGAGAGAAACATCAATGTGTGCTTGCCTTTAGGGAGTCCCCTACTGGGGACCTTGCCCACGACCTAGGCACGTGCTCTGTCTGGGACTGGAACCTGCAACCCTTTGGTTTGCAGTCCAGTGCTCAATCCACTGAGCCACACCAGCCAGGGCTCGATTAAGAGTTCTATATGAGAGAATGGAGAAGGTAAGGCAACAGGCTGAAGGAGAGAGAAAGAAGGTTCAAAGACAACTCCCAGATCCGTGTCTTGGGTGGCTGGGGCAGCGCCTCTTACCAAGGTCGGACAGCAGGAGGAGATTTAGGGGAATCAGTGTGTTCACATTTTTGTCGCTTTCAAGATTCCTGTGAGTCTTTGCAATAAAAATGGAAAATAAATGAGAATAAAAAAGAGACTCAACATTAATGCGAAGAAATGTATCATCAAAGGAAACAGAAGTCAGGCAGAAATAAAGAAGAAGAACCAGAGAAAGTAAAAAGGGTTTCAAGTCCTTAGTGTCAGACACTATAGAAAATTGAAGTAAAGCAAATACTAAAAAATATACATTGTATTTAGCCACCAGACAGTCTCAACTGACAGTTTAATGGATGGGAGAGGTATAAGACAGATTTCTGTAGGTTGAGTACATGTATATTATTTGTGCCAATATCTATTTTCTCAGATTTTCTCCCTCCATATAAAGTTCCACGAGGTACACTAGAGTTGATCATGAGCTTGTGAAGGCACAGACTATGGCTTGCTCACTTGCACCACCCACCCCTCATTCCCCACTGCCTCACCACCACCACATACACTCAAATGAATGCATGTGGGGAGCAGGGCATTGTTTTCAGGACTTATTCTCAAAATATGAGTTTGTTGGCCAGGTTTTTCAGTATCCTGAAGCCTTTCATTTATGATCTGGCATTCTTCAAGTCTCCTTAATACTTTCTTCACAGTGACACCAAATGCTTTCTCTCCCACTTACCACTCTTTTCCTTCAGGGACCATCGGTAGGTACTTCATTAGCAAATGATGATTAGTTAAAACCACAGAACATCTTATAAATCTCTTTTCAGCCACCTTTTATGCAAGAAACTGTGTCAGGTGAAGATCATCAGTATTTCTTATAGCATGTGTGCTTGATATAATTTACCAAAGAATATTTTCAACTATTGAGAAGGAATTTGACATCTTAATTCCTCAGTCTAGCAGCTGGTTTTTGACCTTCTTAAATTACTGCCAAGGTTACTCTAGCCCTATAGAATGCTGTCCATTTCAGTACTGAGGTCTTCAAACCACCATCCTGCCAGGGTGGAAGTGATTGACTTATCTTAATCTTCATTGTGTGTCTGTACAAGTGTTTATTATGGGCAGGACACCCGAGGAGACAGAGTTAGATCTGTGATGTGGTATTCAAGAAAGGGAAGTTCTTAAGACTAGTTTGAAAGGTGCTGCTAATTCATTTGTTTTGCCTGCTTCTCAGCAACAGTTGTACATTGGTTCCCAAGATGGATTGGTCCAGCTCTCGTTGCACAGGTGTGACACTTATGGGAAAGCTTGTGCGGATTGTTGTCTTGCCAGAGACCCCTACTGTGCCTGGGATGGAACTGCATGCTCTCGGTATACACCTACTTCCAAAAGGTAGGAGGCACGTGGAGTTAGTATGATACTTTTCTTACTCTACAATGAATATTTCACAAGTATACCTTGCCTTATAGTTTAAGTTAAAGAGAAAATATTATATAGAAAACATGGTCTAGTAGGAATATTGAAATTAAAATATTATTTTATAGTTTGGGATAGCACTAAATTTTGAAGAATAAAGGCAATGTTCTGAAGATCTGAAATGTGGAACTTTAAAAAATTCTGATAAATTGTTTATATTATTTTCCTTTACCAATGTTAAACACCATTAAAAGTTTATTTTTCTTTAGCACTTTATTCTTAATTACATTCCTCTCTTTTTCATTTTTATTTTTAAATATGTAGGTACTCATTGTTTTGCATATCATATGTAGATATATATGTTTGTAAAAATGTGGGTCACATACGGTCCAATCATATCCTGTCACTTGGTGCGATTTTACTTTGATAGTAATAACTAACTTGGCCAATTTCTGCAACTCAGCTATACTGTTATTTGTAGTTCATTGCTTTATGTGTCTTAAAAACACCACTATTTTGAGTCAATAATTCCCAGTTAGGGATTTATGCCACACACACATGGGCAAAACTACCCCAAAAAGATATATTCAACCAAACTCACTTCAGCGTTGTTTTCAATAGAAAAATTAACAGGAGCAACCTGCCTGCCCGTCAATTTGACTGATGCTGGTTAAATGTATTATGATGGAATTATTTTTTAAATGTGGAATATAGTAGTAACACTATTTTCTAAAGTATGGTTAAAGTGTATTTTACTCTAGGTAAAAATTCAGCATATTGTATATGGTATTATTTAAATTATTAGGTCTTTATTAACAGAATAATACAACAGGTAAGCATATGCACTATTTCTTTTGAAATTTTACTGATTTGTCAAATTGCAAATTTTAGGGATTGCAGCTTGAATGTATAGTTACAGTAGAGTTAACCTGCTTAAAATTAAGAGACTTTATAATCCTTGAAATCTCTGAATTAAGTGTGAGTGTGGATTATTAAAAGTTACAAAGTAAAAAGTCACCAACATTTTGTTAAAGATTTTGTACAAGAATGTACTCATCACAGTGAGTATTTGGGGAATGCTTTTGTTTTCTACAAGCTAAAAACCAAGAATGATCATTAGTTGGTAATGAACCTTCAGTTTGATGAATTGACCCTGTTCCTTAAGAAGTCAAGATTTAAAAACATTCTTGACCTGTGCGCCTTATGCCATCATACGTTTTCCTTGTCCTTCCCAAGGCTATACCTGCAATCCTGCAGACACGCCACTGTGACATTTTCCCTCACCAGCACAATGTCCATGTGAGCCCAAAACGTGCGTGATAGGTGAATCTTGCACAGGGTTGTCGTCTGGTCAACTTTGCCCTTAGGGACACTCTATCAAAGGTGTCCAACCCCCAGCCCACAGGCCACATGCAGCCCAGGATTTCTATGAATGTGGACCAACACAAAATCGTAAATTTACTTAAAACTTTTTTTTTGCTCCTCAGTTTCCGTTAGTGTTTGTATATTTAATATGTGGTCCAAGACAACTCTTCTTCTTCCCGTGTGGCCCAGAAATTCTGAAAGGTTGGACACCCCTGCTAGATATTGAAGAAGGTTTGCTGTGACTTGTATGATCTCTGAAGTAGCAATATAAAATAGCCAAAGCAAATGAAGATAAATTGTAATTACAAAATACTTGTTTAACATAGGTGCAGCAATTTTTTATACAATAGTTACTACTTTCTCTTAAGGAAAATGTGTGGCTATAATACACAAAATCATTATTTATTACTATTATCACTACAATCAGAAAACAATGGGAAGTAGGTATCAGCAGATCCAAATAGCATCTAGCCACTCACACCATATCAAATTTGTACTTCTGTTTTAAGTAACAGTATTTAACTTGTTGCTTTAATTAAATCTATGTTATACTAAATCTTCATATGATAAAGTGTTCTGTACTTGTGTATATTTTCTTACATACTAAGGTTCTTCTACGTCTTATTACCTTCCCTATGACTGACTTAAAAAGAAGGTAGGGATGGTTACTCCCACTTGATGTATATAAAACCTGGATTATATTTACAGTCAACTTATTCTGCTGTCAAATTCACAGAAAAAGAATGCTGTATTAGTTAAACAAAATTCAGATCATCTTATTGCCCAAATAGGATTCCTTCAATTAGGACGCTACTACTACTAATATTTGATTACATGTAGAGTGATTGGAATATTGACCTTCATTTAAGTTGAGCAGTAGATAAGCATATTTCTGCTTCTGCCACAGTTGTTAGTGTTAGCTATAAATTTTGTGTATTCCACTTACCATGCTTGAAGTTCTAAACAGTTTAATCCCTTTTCCTTAGGCGAGCTAGACGCCAAGATGTTAAGTATGGAGACCCAATCACCCAGTGCTGGGACATAGAAGACAGTAAGTATAGGTTTAATATGCTTTTCTCTAATTTAAAATTTTAAGCCTAGTCTTTGTGTGTCTTTCCATTATATGTCTTAAAACATTTATTATATAGGAAGATCTCGTTTTGTGCAATGCTTATATTCTGGAAAAGCAACAGCAGATTTTATAAATCAACACCCTGTCCATGTGCCTAAGTGAATAATCTTTTGTTATATCACTGTTTCATGTCGTTTAAAATTCCTATACTTTTTTCTTTTTCACTGCCTTATCTATCATTGTAAAGTTTGAAAACTGCTCTTAGAGATAAAGCAAGACATATAGTCCAAAACATATGGACACTTAGAGGAAACTCAAAATTCCCAGAAAAGTTGACAGAAGTGTAGGCCAGGCATGTCATAGAAAGACGGTTTAGGCAGCTTGTGTGTTGTTTCTGTTCACTTATTAATGCAGGTCTCCATTCAGTCAGTGAATATTCATTAGTGACTGTGTGTACATAATTGTCTCATGTATACTTTGAGACAAAGAAACTCCCTAGAGAGCTTATAACTGTTTGGGGAGATGTCATAAGGCACAATTAGTGGTAAGGAAATTTAGCAAAAAGAGATCACCAGCGGTGGCATAGTTCAGAGGAAATTTCATAAAAATTTGAAAACCTGAATATGAGAAGTGCAGAGTGGAGAATAGAGAGAAAGTTTGTTGAGTAAATGTGCAAACAGAAAAAATCTATAATTATATATTCTAGAGCTTTCGTTACTTGCTACTGTCGAGCTCTCTGTCAGAAACTGTAAGTGTGCCTGCGCACACAGACACCGCTGCAGGAAGGAAGGAGCTGCCCCTCCTTCAGCTCATCATCAGTCATTACCCCGCAATTGAATAAACAACCCAAATTTTATAGTGCATAATTTATGATCCAGCAGCATTTTCATAATTTAAAAATAAGGTATTATTTATGATTCATAATTTCATTCTTTTGAAAAATAAGCTCTGGTCTAGAATCCTATTTTTACTTTTTCTGGTATGTATGTGACATTGGACATTGGTATGTCCAATGTTTTATTTAGAAATCATCAATAAGTGTACAGTTTCTTATATGTGCATGTGAGATTCATCAGGAAATATTATAGGTATTGAAGAAAATATACCAATGAGCAAAAAAAAAAGTAATCTGCACACAATGCAATATACAGATGATGTATTGTAGAACTGCACACTTGAAACCTATGTAACTTCATTAACCAATGGAATCCTAATCAATTTAATTAAAAAAAGAAACAATCTGCATTCATGGAACTTCTGTTCAAGTGTGTATTAGGGAAGGGAACAGGCAACAAACATAAAAATGAGTAAAACGCTTGCGACGTTGGATAATGATAAAGTTATGAAGAGATAGAAAACACAACTGCTGCCTGAGGCACTTACGTACAGTTTTCGACTCCACTTTGCCGTACCACAAATGACCCATTTTCGCTCTAACCCAGTGCACACGGACTTTTCTCGTCATCACCATCACTTGGCCAGATTCGTTTGTTATCAAGGTCACCGATAATTTCTTCCTTGCCAAATCCAATGGTCAATTTTTAGTTCCCATTTTTATTTAATTTCTAACTCTTCCTTGAAACACTCTCATTACTTGACTTCTGGGCAGTCATGTGCTGGAGCTGGTTCTTATCGCCACACAAGAACTGATCGCTGATGATTTAGGAAATTTGTGAGCTGGTTTTAAACCATTGGGAGTCTGAATCATCCATGGTGGGCATTTTTACACCAGGAAAATCAGCAAACACTAGGGATCAGGGCTTTTTATTTTCAGAGATGGTGCCCCAGCACACCTAAGTTTGTGGCACCATGTCTGTCTAATTCTGTCCTTATCTTATAGGTGCTCCTTCTGAGCATTCTTCAGTTTCTTTTTCATCCACCATCTACCATCTAAACATCCAATCTCTGTCTGTTCCCTGCCTAGTACCATCAATGTTGATTCTGCCATACTCCCAAATTTATAGTCTAGTTCTGAACTTTCTCTGTGTGCAAGACTTGTATGCTTACTCAAAACCTATCTTAGATGGCTAAAAATCATGTGAAATTATATCTGCCAGAGAATCCCTGTTACCTTCTCTAAAATTTTACCATTCTGCCAAATTTCTCATTTTAATACATAGAACCACTATTCAATCAACTGCTTAGGTAAAAAAAGCAGCTTACTGTCATCTCTTTATTCTTCTCTTTCTTTCACATCCTATCATCAACCTCTCAGTAAGGCCTTTGGTTCTGTGGCCACAACTAGTTCTCACTACCTCTGTAGATACCAGCCTACCTGAATCTACCATCCCTCCCTGTATCTGCCCACTGGGTTTCCCTGTTGCATGCTTGCCACCTCCCTCAGTCTACATCCCATTCACTTTCTGTTTCAAAAGCACCAGTCTGGTTCCTACCTCAGTCTGTGTGCATATGTTTCCTCTGTACCTGAAGAACTCTTCTGGTATCCACATAGCTTCATTGTCACATCACTTAGTTATATTCTTTTCTTAAAGATTTTATTTACTAATTTTAGAGGGGAAGGATGGGAGAAAGAGAGGGAGAGAAACATCAATATGTGGTTGCTTCTCATGTGCTCCCTACTGGGGACCTGGCCTGTAACCCAGGCATGTGCCCTAGACTGGGAATCAAACAGGTGACCCTTTGGTTCGCAGGCCAGCACTCAATCCACTGAGCCACACCAGCCAGGGCTAAACACATCTAATCTTGTTGAAGTGACTAATACATGGCTCCAGTGCCATGTCATTTATTTGTTATAAAAAATGTTCCAGGTATTTAATGATGAAAAATATTTTTGACTGCAATCTGGAAGATTAAAATATTATCTTCAAAATTATTGTACACTTAATGAGGAGATATTTTATTTTAAAACATTATTGTAAACAACTTTTGCACTTTTAAAAATTGATAGTAATAGAATATGATATAATATATATGTTTGCATACATTATATCTGCATATATAAATACATATATATATTTCTAAATTTAAAAAATAAGAAATTTAAAACCCAGAAATAAAGCAAACATTATTAGAAGCAATAATAACATTATTTCCAGTCAAAGTGATGACTTTGTGTCAAAGGGTCACTGTCTTTACTGATTTGAAAAAGGATTTCATGCAGTTAGCTATTTCACTAATTTATGTTGTAACGATAAATTGACTAATTTAAAAAAATTGACTAATTCTTTGGCTGAATCAGTCTAATTGAGTTTCTCCTGAGCCCCTGCCCATCAACTAGTAATCAACCTGCATCCTCCCTGCTTTGTTCCTGAACTCCCTTTGCTTAGAAGGATGGTGTCTGTTACTGTGAAGTGATGCTTTTCTTTGTCTCCAGATCTGGTGATCTTTCTGTGCATTAGGAATTTATTAACTGTGAAAATTGTAGTTAAAATCTGTTGAATTGGCAGAGGTAGTGGATAGATTACAGATTTCAAATGGAATCCACACATTTCGAAGGTTAGATTATAGACACACAGATCATAATGGTGTCAGCATGCTTCACTTAACCATTGCTGGTAAAACACAAATAAGTTCAAAAGAAGTTTCTTGAAAAGAAGTCTTACCAGTGGATGTATGTGTATTCATGCCATTCGCTGATAATTTTGTGTGCTTAGATTTAGGATTCACTCAGGTCCCTTAAGCTTTACTCTGGTTTTTGCCCATCTGCAGAATTGAGACATCTGAGTAGATGATGAAAAAGTGCATGTTTGGGCCAGGCTGAACAGCCGTCATTTTTTATCTGATCAAATTTGAGCTGCAGATCTTAGATCACACATGGGACACAGCCTTTGGCTACTCTGGATGGAATGTATTTCAGATGGTGCAGATGATTTACAAGAAAAAGGTGTCTAAGACACTGCTCCCATAGCATCCCATTTAACTATCTTATAGCAAATGAATGTTGGGCTAAAGTGTCTCTCTTTGAATAAAAGAGAACATACAGGTCAGACAAAAGTAGGCTTACAGTTGTTTGTATGGAAAGTAGTACAAAAATTAATAAGTAACAAAACAAGAATAAACTCTGTTTCATGTATTGACAACTGTAAACCTACTTTTGTCCCACCCTGTATTTTGGTAGACAATATAGATAAGACTCTGACTCTGAGTATCAGAGCATCTAAGTTACCATCACCATAGAATTTCATCAGGTATGCACCACTCTGCTGCTTTTCTGACATCAAATATCCTAATGTTTATGGTCAGCTCTGTGAACCAATTGATAGTAGAATTTCTCTTTAAAGATGAAATAAATTGTTCTTCCAGAACTATCTACAAAATTGGTTATAATTTATACAAATTAAAAGGTGTTAAAACATTAAAAGATATCAATGGTTTACTCAGTTTAGCTCAGAGAAAGAGACTTAATGTTTAGAGTTAGATCTTGTGAATTCTTCTTTTAAAAAGACCATTGCAAATAGTTGATATATTGACAAAAGAGTGAAAATTTCAAGGAAGGGATAGAGTTTTAAAAATCAATATATTAGATAATATTTGACTCTTAGGTAACAACATTTTAACATGAATTTCCTTTCTCTTTAATAATCTGTATGAATCTTTCCCACATGGCATCTGTTCTAAATCAGTCCATTTTCCCATTGCTTTTAAAATCAGGTCAAGGTTAATCTCCTATTCCGTGTTTGCTTTCCAGGCATTACTCATGAAGCTGCTGATGAAAAGGTGATTTTTGGCATTGAATTTAATTCAACCTTTCTGGAATGTATACCTAAATCCCAACAAGCATCTATTAAGTGGTATATCCAGCGGTCAGGAGATGAACACCGAGAGGAGGTAAGGCATAACCATTGGAAAAGCTCACCTCGAGGGAAACGGTAGAAACTTAAATCAAGCATTGCTGTGAGAGATGTGTTCAACTCTTAGAGCCATATGGCACTCTCATCACTATTTGATAGAAAGGAAAATAACAGCTTATGCTCACTAACCCAAAAGGTAACTGCCTTTGAGATAAGAATAGGCCAGCTTAATACAACTGTGTTAATAACATATATTTAAAAGCAGATTAAATGTTTAAAATAAATTTATATGATATTTTTCAAATTTTTATTTCTCATAGATTATCTATATTTTAGAACAATTCCTTGATTAGGAACAAGAAGATAATATTTCCTCCACACCATAGCACAGTGGCTAAATTTTAGCTCAAATTGTGTTCTGTATAGATCATAAAATAAAATGTGTCAAGTATGTATAAAAAAGAAATGAAACATATATCTTATAAAGAATTGGGTGTCTGGACATATGTACATTTTCACTCATATATTAAAATTAAATTGATAGAGGGAAAAGTAATATGAATATTCTATTCATCTTTTGACTTTTTTCTGGTTCAGTTGTTTTAACACATGTGTGATTGAAATATATCACAGATTCTGTGAGGTCTAAAGATAAGAATTTAATGGGATGAGTTTGGGTACTCTGAGAAGCCCTGTATTAATATTATTTGAATGTCATGAAAGAAAGGTTAATTGGCAGATATTTTTTCTATTTCATTGCCTAAGAGAAACCACTGATAATCTAGAGTTCCGAAATTCACAGTATTAAACTCAGGACACTGTAATGAGTGATGAGATGGGCCCAGGATTCAGAATTCCTTTGGTCATATCACAAAGCCCCTTTGGGCCAAAATTTTATAACGTGAACAAAAGGAATTCAAAAGTTATTGTGAACATAAAATGAGAAAATACATATCAGAATGTGAATCTCAAAGCAGAGGACTCCTCACAAGTGTGAAGTACATGTGTAGAATTGCAGGTGCTCTCTCAGGGAGGGCTGTAAACAGGAGATGGCACTGGTCATGTGTTCAGCTTGACTGCCGAGGATTTACGAGCAGGTTGTAACTTCTCTGACACTCTGTTTCTGTCATATAAGGAGGTGGACCACATGTTCTCTAAAATACCAGCTTCCTTGATCCGTCTATAAACATTTAAAATAGTATATTTTATCAATTAAACATGAATATGAAACAGTGGTTCTCAACCTCAGGGGATTTTGCTCCCAGAATGTAAACATTTGGCAACATTTTGGGTTATCACAAGCTGGGTAGGAAGGTGAAGGGTGCCAATGGGCCACGGTCAGGGCCGGGCTAGACATCCCGCCACACTCAGTGTTTCACAACTGAGAATTGTCTGGCCCCGGGTTCAGTAGTGCTGAGATCAGGAAACCTTGGAATAGAAGAATCAAATTTTATCATAAAAATTGGCTTAAAGGTATATTCCACTATTTCATTAAAAAGTTAACATCATTTTTCATTTTTCATTGGAGATCTTCAAGAATGGATTTTTATATCAAAAGGATGATACACCATACTTAATTCCAAGGGAATAACTTCATTCTCTGTTCTGTCAAATTGCTCCAATAAAACCTGCTTCTTCATTATTGTTAACATCCATAAATTCTAAGATATGACATATCCACATTTATACTAAATACTTAAAGGGTCCTATTTATGAGTATATATTGAAATATTATCTGACACATGTTTATTTAATTTCAACATATTGATAAAAAGCTTTTGCTTTTTATACAGAAATATTAGAAGAATGTTATCTGAGCTTTTTAGCAGGCAGATTTTCTTTAGATACATTGCATTATTTTATTTTTAAATGTCCCAAAACAGTATTTTAATTTTTCACTGAAATAGGAAATTTTAATAATGATTTTTCCTCAATAGCAAATTTAATCTGTCATTTAAAAATATGGTACTTTTATGGTTAACTCCAAGTTATGGAGACATACATTTGACCATGCATGTTTACATTCACATCTTTCATATGTCTGAAAATGCTATGCATTACTCTAATTTACTTTTTAACAGTATATCACACAGTCATGGTGGTACCATGCTCCGTGAATTTCAGTGGAGCAGAAATAGGATATTTATTGAATTTTACTTAAAAGCATCTTAGCTGTAATATTTCAAATGGTATTTCCATTTATCTTTGTAAATGCCTGGTCATACCAAGTCCAGAATCTGCCATACTGCTTCCTGAACTGAGGAAAGGGGCAAAATGCAGACTAGATTTGAAATATTTTTCCCAGCAGGAAACTTTCTGCTCCTTACCAAGAAGGTCACGGTTTGTAATCTTTCCTCCGCTGAAAAAAAGCCTGAGGGAGGGACCAGGATCTCCTGTGGCATGGAGCTGTCACCAGGTTATTCTCTGCCAAGGGGAGAGCATTTCCTTTCTGAGCTGTTTCACAGTTGGGTGCAGTTGGGGAGGTCATGACTCTGTTGTCTGCTGACTTTCTTATAAAGCCATGCTGGAAATGGATGATGTTTTTGCTGTAACTAGTGAGTTCATCGGCAGTCCCCAAGCTTCTGTTGAACTTTGGGGATCTGAATGAATAAAAGAGACAATACCTCGTGTCATTTGCGGTAGTAGTACGTTTTCTGGGGATTTTTAAAATATTTTATACAGCATTCTCAAATATTTGCATTTTTTCTCTTCATAAATCTTTGTTTTATTTTCTTTTTATTATAAAAGTGATATTAAGGGTTTTGAAAATATGGTAAGCTACAAAGAACTATGGAGCCTCTTAACATAGATAAGCACAATAGTGCTATATTTTGATGTCTATTCCAGCATTTTCCTCCTTAACTGTTACATTGTGAGCATTTTCCCTTGTCATTCAATTTTAATACCATATTTTTTCTGTCCCCACCCCCACAGTCCTGATGCCACAGTCATCCATTAATGTTCCTTGTTTTATTTAAATAGCCCATGTTTTCTCTTTTTAAAAAAGTAATACACTTCCATATACCTAAATCTTTCTCTACTTTTAGGACAAACAAGAAAAATAAATGAGTTGTAGACTTTAATTTTCTTTATGGCTTGGGATAGACAACTATATGTTGCCAATTTCCCATCAAAATCATAATATCAGTGCCTTTTCTGAACCCCTGAGGCAATATTTTATATTATAATTTAAGACAATCATTACCAGTTTGACATAAAAAATATATTGTGTTAATGTTTTTTTCTTTGACTATTACTCCGTGTGAACCACCCCTCGTGTTTCTTGGCTATTGATTTCAGTTGTATTTAAATTGCCCTATTGTTTGCTTGGTTTACATCAATATGTTTGTTTAAAAATTATTTTGTCAAGTCCTTTATATATTACAGATATTAACCTTTGAATGTTATACATATTAGAAGTGACTTATTATGTTATTGCTAAAATATTTTGTTTCAAACATACAAAAGTTTTATATAGTTTATTTATAACATATAAATATATTGATTTATGTCTGTATGATTTCTCTCTTATGCTTAAAAATCCCTTGTCCAATGAAACAGAAAATATATTCTAGTTATTTTATAATTTGATTTTGAAAATTACAATTTACATTTTATATGTACATTTACTGAAAGATGTTAAATAAATCTAGGAGTTAGTTATGCATAAATTCAACTTTTTTTCTTTTAAATGATGAGCCAGTTGCCTCAGCACTATTTTTACATGCCTCCCTTCTACACTGGTTGAAGAAAGATGTTCTTGAAGCCCTAGTCACATGTAAGACATGCAGAGTGCTTTAGCTATGAAAGAAATGACAGGTGAATTCTCCACAAAAGACTTACCATTTGGCCGCTATTATCAGAGAATGAAGTCTCTGACCTTTACCTGCTGCTTAGTGCCTAAGTGTCCTTTGTCCCTTTCCATGTTACTGCTCTCATTTTATATGAATTGCCCTTCATTGGAGGTCTAGATTTAATAATACTAAAGATATTATCCTTGTTCACATTAGGCAAATGGATCATTGACCCCAGTTCAAGCATGGTTTTGATTTGTAAATCTGTGCAGTTTTTACTTATCACTTTTGGAGTGGAGAAAATTCCATGAGTTTAAATTAGTGGCCAGAGATTGCATTATCTCTCTGCAGAGGAGCTGAATCTTCTAAATTGACTCTGCTGACATTTCACTGTCGAGATACAGCCTGCATAATGCATCCTCTCCCAGTACGGGATGAAAGCATTGCAGTGAGAATGTAAGGCAGGCAAATGTTAATCAGCCACTTAATTTCTAGGTCACAGATTTTTATCTCTAGATTGCAAGAGTCCTATGAAAATATGTCAATTCAAAATGTATTCTGTTAGAGACACCATTTCATATTTTGAAATTTTAGAAAAAAATCACTTAACCTAATAGATATTAAATAAATCTAGAAAGCCTAAAATTTATTAAAGCAGGTGTTATATCTCTAGGTCAAAAAACAAAGAAAAATTGAACATTCCGTGGAAGAAAAGAAAGGTGAAGGATCACAGTGGAGTAATGAAAAGCCAGCTGTCTGTGAAACTCTGAGTCCTGTGGGGACAGAGATGGTCTGGAAGGCAGGGAAGGGAACCAGACTTCAGAGCAAAGCAACGTAAATAGGATGCAAAAGGAGAATAGTAAAAATAATGATCAAGTGTTGCATATTTTGTGCGAAATAGGCATAATTCAAGGCATAATTTCTTCAAGGCATAATTTCTTCCTGCACAAGATTAAAGGCAACAATAAAAGCAGGAGTCAGAGCTGTGACAATCTTTAAAGACACATTAAACAGATTAAACATTAGCAAGAATGCCATTTATAAAAGGAAATCTGGAAAGAACTGGAAAGGACGTTACCTGCTCTGGTTGTCATGTTAATAACCACAGGCCATTTTCTATCAGAGAATTATAGAAATAAAGGCTTCAGAACATCATCTCTCCAGCAACATGTAATGTTGCTAATAATACTTCACACTTTAACCTTCAAAGAGCTTTATTTTTACCACCCCTGCCCCCTCACACACACCACATGCTATGTCACCAACTTGATAAATGGGAGGCCAAGCAAAGAAGATAAATGAGTTATCATCGGAAGCCTTGCAGATAGGGACCAGAACCTAGGCTTATGGAGTCCATTTTGTGTTCTAAGATGCATTTAAATTTTTAAAAAGTATTTCTACAGTGAAGTTATTTAAAATAAAAATAATCTATCTAGTGTGTTAAATTTGAGATTGATGTGTCCGTTTTCTATAGGCCTTTTTTATTTAAATGCATTTATTTTAGGCACAAGACTCCTATGGTTACTGAGAATGGAAGTGAGTTCAAGGTTAGTTTGTGTAACAATAGCTTTTAAAAATGTCCAGTCTTTTTCGAATAGATTCTTTAGAAAAAAATACTACACGCCCAGCTCACCAAATGGGCAAAATAAGGGAAACAAACAAAACGCTAATGGTGTGGATTCAGTGGTGTAGAGTTAAGGCAGGGCTGGAGACCATTCAGCCTCATTAACCAGGGATCCGAGCTGTGACCTGCCTGTGGCCTCGTGTGGTCCCCCACCAGCTGCACTTCTCTGGCACAGAGGGTGGTTGGCCATATACTTGTTAGTTAACTGGGCTGATAGCCAGAGATGTTGCTTTTCCTTTTCTTATATTTCCAGAATTGAGGGCTTTTTCCTACATATTTTTCACATAAAGATGCAGAGTTTAGTCCACCCACTGTGAATAAATTGAATTTAGTCGTCTTCATGCCTCCTTGATTTCCACCAACTAAAGTCTACAATACAGGGGCAGATGTGTAAACTGGAAATCTTCCAGACTTCTTTGTTGTTGTCGTGATTCTGCTTAATGCCGAGCCCCTTCCCAATACTCCACATTAAACAGGGCTCTCGTATCAGTAAACATGCCTTCAGTTTTATTGAAGATATCTTCGCTATTCACACCAGATCGCGGGCCAGGCAAGCTTAGATGTTTGAATTGACTTTCAGTGGTGTTGCTTCAAAGGGTAAAGAGCATCGCATTTCAGGGGAGGCGCTTTTTGTTCATTGAGTGTTCTCACACTTGAAATCACATTACCATGGTATAGTATATCGAGGTATGGCAAATATTTCCACAAATGACATAGTCTAAAGTATCATATGTGCACACAGTATCAAAATTCAATCCAGAGTAAAAAGGGAAATTCAGCTTTAAATGTTGCAAACCTTCTGACTATGGTCCTGCTCACTTACATCTCTGACATTCAAAAGGCTGCATCCATGCCTTTGCCCTTGACTTCTAGCAAGCCACCACTTACAGCTTCCATATGCAATTCAGATCATTTATTTGGTGATATCTAGAAAACAGAGTAAATTTCTTTGAAACCGTTGTACTCTTCTACACTAAGTAGTAGCGTGCACTAAAGCTGTTTTTCCACACATGACTGTCAACATCACATTCTAGCTCTGAGATTCTTAGAACACCAGTTGGTACCTGAAATCTCCATCAAGGTGGTCAGTTGAGAGTTTCCAGTTTTCCTTCATTAATATTTTTAACAACTTTTCATTCCTGTCCGTGGACTGGAAGAAAAACTCGCTATATTCCAACTGTTCAACGAGGCATCCTGAGATGCTAACATGTACCTTTGGGGCTATTACTTGTTGAATTTTTTACTCTCTTTCACTATGGCTGACAATATTATGCTTTATGATGGAGAGACAGGGAGTATATCTTTTAGGTTCATCTAAGTAAAACTATATAACCTGTTTTCATTTGCTCATAGCCCTCTCTGTTTTTAATTTATTACCTACATTTTTCCAATTCTGCAGTTGAAACCCGATGAAAGGATCATCAAAACAGAATATGGGCTACTGATTCGAAGTTTGCAGAAGAAGGACTCTGGGATTTATTACTGCAAAGCACAGGAGCACACTTTTATCCACACTATAGTGAAGCTGACTCTGAATGTCATTGAAAATGAACAGATGGAAAATACCCAGAGGGCAGAGCATGAGGAGGGGCAGGTCAAGGATCTGTTGGCTGAGTCACGGTTGAGATACAAAGACTACATCCAGATCCTTAGCAGCCCAAACTTCAGCCTTGACCAGTACTGCGAACAGATGTGGCACCGGGAGAAGCGGAGACAGCGGAACAAGGGCGGCCCAAAGTGGAAGCACATGCAGGAAATGAAAAAGAAACGGAATCGAAGACATCACAGAGATGAGCTTCCTAGAGCAGTGGCCACGTAGTTTTCTATTTAATTTAAAGAAAATAATTCTTTACCTGAAAAAGTACTGTCTTCTTTTCTGTACATCCCTTATACTTATTCAAGTTTTCCATGGAGGTTGGCTTAGGCACTAGAAAAGCAATCTGAGTAAGACTATGAATGGTAACTATGGTGTAGGAAGGGCAAACAAGCCATCTGAACCAGTTCTCCAAGAGCTAAACTTGTACCTGCAATGTATCAGAATCATCCTCAACATAGGGACTTGACATTTATAAATGTTTTATGTTCTGAGTTTTTGAATTTATGTAGTCATGTACATAAGGGAGCTAAGCAGACTTCACATTTGATAATGTGCTAAGGAGCGTTGGTTCCCTTGCATGGCCCTTAAGCAGAGAGTTCGCCATGCCGTTGTGCTGTATGTCCTTGTGAACAGACATGTCATTCCGCTCTAGAACTGGCCACCTTGTGGTCGGAGTTGGAGGGAAGACACAGGTTCAGACCACTCACATACCAACAGGAACTTTCCCAGTGAGTCATTCACTCTCAGCGCACAGTTTAGGAATTTGGAGAGGTGCATTAGTTGTTTTCAGAGCACAGGGGTATTTAGTTTACTATAGCCTTGATTTACTGAAGGGTAGGAATGTTCCTGCCAGGATTCCCTGTGACTTACCAGAGGAAACCAGTTCACAGTGAGAAGCTGGTGCTCAGTTACGTGTTTTTAGATTATATGCGGAGCCTTACAGGGACAGAAGGCCTAATAAATATTTAAGGAAGATAGGGAAAAACATTTTAATGGAATAAGGGAAACGTCATGATGTACACTGCATCCTAATGGGAAGGCATGCAGATGGGATTTGTTAAGAGACAGAAGGAAAGACAGCTATAAATTCTGGCTTTGGGGAAAATTCATATCCCCATAAAAAGGAAGAATAATCACAGATAAACTGGGTGAAATGTAATGTTGCTGAATTCACCAGAGTACAAGTAGCTGCCAATTTATAATCCATCTGTTTAAAAAATTCTAGATTATAAAAAACTGCTAGGAAAAGTCTGAGAAAAAGTAAATTTTCTAAAGGATCATGGGAAGAATGAACACGAGTTTATTTACAACCAAGGGGATTTTAGTACTTTCTTTTTTCTAAAAATTCATCCTACTCTATAAATTATTTCCAGTTACTGCTTTTATTGTCTTGAATATTGGATTATGGGATTTTATTTGAGTGAATAGAAAAAACAATATATACATACATAGAGATAGAGTTAGTTAGATATTAGTGGTAGGGAGTGGGGAGATATATTGTTAAATAACAGAACAAATGCAAAAAAATGACAACGGAAAGGGTTAAGTTAACTCTTTGACATCTTTTTCCCACACCATCCTTTTGCATTTCTGAGATTATATGCTGTAATTCAAGTAACATTCTTTTAGTAATTTAATAATAAATAAGCCTACTGCATGTAAAGAAAACAAACTCACAACATAAACATCTTTCATATTTTTGTTAGCACTTTCAAATATTTCTAGTTTGACTTTACCTCTGAACATGCATGGTATGTTTTCTGCACAGTTAGGCAGGACTCACCTGTCCTTCTTAAATACAAAACCCTTAGCTCTCTTCTGTTTTGCCTTTTCACGCCCTTTTTAGTGTGAAATGAAAAATTAGTCACTTCCTTGCATGGAAAGCAGCTTTTCAGAAAACTAAATAGCAGACATTGCTCGTTTCTCATGCACTCTGTGTGTCTTGAAAGAAAAGCCTGTGAGAATCCATGTGATTAGAGGGCACCTTATTACAGTGTTCAATGTCATGTCTATGACTGGCTTTGTGTTCGTAACATTCTATCACACATTTGTTTTACTTGCATTACTTACCTATCTCAAAGTAGTCACACTGATACATGAGGTTAAGTCCCCCTTCGATATGAAACCCATAAATATTTGTTGATGATTCTGTATAAGAAAATGTAAGGATTTAAAACTTAGGTTTATAAAAAAGCAAACCAGACAAATCAGTCTTTAAAAAAATAATGCATAATAGTTGTGTTAGGATGAGACTGCTAATTAAATACCATTACAAGGATGTTTGTAACTATTGATTTCCTGGGTTAAAATGTTCCACAAACCCATAGCAAGGTCAAAGTAAATAAGTGGCAGTATGTTTTATTTTTTAAAGATTCCCACATATTTATATGCCAGACAGTAATGATCAAATTATGGATGGCTTTGAAAGAATTACATGAAGCTCAAATGTTAGGATTAACTTGCGAAAATAAGTTTGGTTTTCTTCCAAATATAAATGTCCAAGCCATTTTTTAATTCTTTCTTATTATAGTTATTCAGACAAAAATTTGTAAACCTATTTTAATTTACAGCTAATATTCTGGCTGCTTTGAATCTAAAACTATTAATTTATGATAATTACTTAAAATATATTTGAAATATTTTAGTAAAATAGAATGCCATATCATTGAAAAACCATATGGACAAAGATTTATGTGTATTTATAATGATAGAGGACATTAAGCTACATTTAATTTTTTAACTTTTTAATGGCCTAGAACACTGAGGAACAGTGTGAATATATTAAATGTAAGACAAGGCACAATATACAATATATACTTCCACCATATAACTGAAGATTTTACCAAACTCTTTGAAATAATAAAAAAATGAAATTGTAATCAGTATTTTCAATACATTTGCTTAGAAAACAGCTCTTTATGGAGAGGTCTCAAAACGTCTATGTTTATTCCTGGGTTCACATTTTCCTTCCTTGTTGGGAATACTTGTGTCTTTGACTTGTATATTCTAGCCTGCATTTCATTGAAGCTATTCGTGCTGCTACATGGAAGCCTACCTGTCTGCATTCATTGACATTCAGTTAATTTGGAATTCAAAGAGTTTGTTTAACAGTGGACTGTTGGGTAATTAATTTACGTAGAACCCTTCCTCCACCCCAGAGAGCTCAAAATACTACATTCACATTTTGAATAAATAGTTTTGAAAACCAACCAAATTACTTAAAAAAAATAGTCATAGAGAAATTTAGAAATTTACAAAAGCCATAATAGAGAACTGTTATTAACACAAAAATCTCGGTTGCCTTCTATCTATATTTTGGTTCTTCGTATGCTATTAAGTTTTGTTCCTGCTTGGTGTACAGTGTAAACAAAAACAAGAGTTTTCAGTGGCCAGTGCCTGCTTTTTAACATTATCAAAATTAAATTTTAAAAATATTACAAAATATTTACAAAGTATAAAATTGAACAAAAGCATTCATTTAACACTGCTACTCTGAACTTAAATATACTTCATTGACATCATTAATGTAAATGGAATTAAAAACTGAAATGACTTCTGTTTAAAATGTTACATTTCCCTTAGACAATGTGCTAGAATTGATTCACCTTATGGGGAATGAATAGTTTAGAAAAAAGGGAGATATTTAAAATGTTTTTATAGACAGATATTTTCCTTACAGAACACCACAATTTTAAATAATTTAGCTTCATGTGAGATTAAAAAATAGGATCTAAAATTTCAAGAGCTGCACACCGACAGTGCGAAGGCAGGAGTATGTACATGACTTATACCTCTCAGTTAAATGTTTTGTATTATAAAGTATTTATGGTAAGTTTTACTATGGATGATTTTTTTGGGAAAGGGCAATAATCTGTCAGTTAATTGTATAATTTAATTCTGATATTGTTAAGTGCTTAGCAATCAATTTTAAATTTATAGTTTTGCTATTTTGAGAGAAATGTAGTCTTCTAATCTAAAATAATTGAAATTTGTTAAATGTATATTTTGGTTGTATTATAATAAAACACAAACATTCATATTCTATGGCGATAAACAGAATGTTGGTTTGTGTGCAAGTTTCATTTTCATACCCCTGAACGTGGAAACCAAATTTTATGCATAAAATTACACAAACTCAAATACCAAAGAAAATATTTCCTGACAATTATCAGTAGATACATTCTGCACTGTAAGTTTACAATAATTTCCCTTATGAAAAATAAATAAATAAGTGGCTGTTCCCAGTTAATACAATTACATAGGTAAGCTTTACTGTGATTTAAATTTAGACTTCAGCAGGCTGAGATGAACAATATTACCACAAGTAACTAGTACTTTTAAGATTTCCGATTACCATCCTGTATGTGGAATTTTAAAATGCTCATCTACATGTTCATTTTAGGAGTATAATTTATTAAAGGAGTAAGCTGAGAGTTTTGTTTTGCTTGCTGAAATTTCTTAAATTTCTTCTAGGGAAAATTTTATTTTTTGCCAATTTGGTACACACATCGTAACTGAACAAAATGGAAATTTGGCTGCCTGCCACCCCAAAAGCCAAATTCATGAGGCAGCTGCTGGTGCAAAAGGATTGAGGTTCATTCTATCAGATGCCACACAACCTGGGAGAAGGGTGGACTTCTGTCTCTGACTAACTCATCTTCCTGATCAAGCCTACAGTTCCTTTTAAAAAAATATTTTATTAACTTATTTGTAGAGAGAGGGGAAGGGAGGGAGAAAGAGAGAAAGACATCAATAGGTTGCCTAGTGCACTGACTAGGGTAAAAACCTCACAACACAAACATGTGCCCTGATTTGGGATAGACTGCTGACCTTTTGCTTTGCAAAATGATGCCCAACCAATTGAGCCACACCAGTCAGGGCTACCCCACAGTTCTTATAAGGATAAGGAGGGGAGGGCTTTTTCTCCATCCAAATTATCTTGCTAGCTTTGGCTGCTGGGGGCCCTATCCATTTGTATTTCTAGCTTTCTGCACCGGCACTCAGGGTAAGAGCCTCCCCTGCCACCTTCTTGGCCAATGGGGGAAAGAGACTCCCTGGCGCTTTGTCTATCATAACATGAAGGACAGTTTATATGCACAAACAGATGTTATTACTATAACATCTCTCCGCCCCTGGCAATGAAATAATGCACAGAGATATTACATAGAGAAATGTCAAATTTTCTGAGAGTTCTAACAAACTTCAAACATGACAGTTTACAGTAAAGCATAATCTTTAAGAGAAAAAGGACTTGTATGTAGGACATTCATCAGCCCTAGATCATGTCCAAGCTGTTACTTTAAATAAGATACAACACAAGATTAATAATTAAGAAAATTCCGGTTGTATTTGTTTGAATATAGAAAGATAATTGAATGATTTCCAGGACTAAAGAAAATAAGTGTAACATTTATGTTGAGAATCAAAGTATTTATAACAATACAACTTATCTGCATTAACCTTACTTACTAGTACAAAAAACGTGCCCAGAAAGATGAAGCTGCAAATAATTCATTGTTTGTTTCAGAAGTTTATATACTTTTCCCTTGTGTTGTATTGGTATAAGCACACATTGGAGGCTGATTTGGCAATATCCAGTGAAGTCTAAAACACACACACTCCAAGAACCAGCTTTTCACAGTTAAGTATGTACCTTTGAGAACCTCCTCCACGTGTGCAATAATAGACATTTAAAAAAGTATTTGTTGTGGGAGTAATTATAATAGAAAAAAGAGAATATATATGTGCTGCAAAAAGACAATGGATGAATTAACATATAATGACTTAGTGGATACAGAAGTTTAAATGAAAAAAAAAGAGCTGCATGCATCAGCATGGGAAAATGTCAGGAACATAATGCTGCATGAATAGAATCAAGTGGTGTAGGCAGGCAAACAGAATTACAATCGATGTATCAAGTTTAAAGAAGCAAGTGATACTGCTTCTGCACATGCACATTCATATGTAAGTAGTAAACATAAAAAAGCACTTCTGGAAAAGTTAAGCGTCAAATTCAAAGTAGATTTTCCTCTAAGAAATATGAGTGGGGACACAGGAGCAGCAATTGTTTGAATAATGTTTTGTTTATTTAAAAACATATCTAAACCCAATATTATATTTACATTATGTTACATATATTTGTAGCAATTAGTATATTTCAGTGTAAACATTTGATGAAGTTGGGCATTGGATTACAATTTAAACATATTACTCTCAACAAAATTCTGTGTGCTTGAATTATTTCAAAATAAAAAAGGAGATTAAGGATCTAAATCTCAATTTAAAAAATATTCAGTAGTAAATTCTGAAGAGAAAGGGAAAGAGAAAAAAGACTAACAATCAAAATATTAGGTATTCAGCCATCATAATAGGTGCAGCCTTCTAATTCCAGTTACTCTTACCTTATGGGCTTCTTGGACAGCCCGATTACTCCTCAAACTTGACAACTAGAACCCTGTTAAGCCTACAGGACCCTGGGATAATGTCCAGTTTTCAGAGCAGCACCTTATTGTTATGGAAATGCCTAAGGCATCTAGGAGATGGAATTATGTGCTTAATATGCTAAAAGGCTCTGAACAGCTGAGTTGGCCTTTTTTTGGATTGAACACTGTTCAAGGTTGATGTTTAAAACACAGAGTTTCTTCTTTCTGGCTTACATATTAAATATGCAAGCCAACATATGCTCTTTAGGTAACCTGAAGAGAGAAGAGAAATATTTATATCTAGCAAAATGTCTTTGTATGATCCCACAAATTATTATTTTCTACAGGAAAGGCTCAATATCAAATTAACTCATAATTTTAATTAACTGTGGATGTTTTGTTTATGTGGACCAAAGTTTAGCCCCCAATTTTGCCTTTTGCAAACTCTCATTGTCATTGACTTCTGTCAGTGAGGGATTAGTCTATTTAAATACATATTGCAGCAGTATAAGGGGGCCTGTTCAGACAATATTAATGTACATAAACTTGGATAAGAAGAAAATGAAACCAATTTACCAGCTGGGAAGTTATCATTTAGAATCCGGAAACGGGTTGTTTAATGGACCGTGTCCCACTAAGCTTTTAATATATTGAAACAAATTACTCTTGGGTAATTATCTCTAATTATTGAATTGTGTTATAATGGTAACCCTTTTCAAAAGGCCATTTTTACCACTGAAAAACAAATAAAAACTCAGAATGTCCCGTGGTGGTTTGTGATTTTGTAGTTAGTCTTTACAGGCATTCGGAAGTGACTACGCACCAAGCTAAGAGTGAGCACTGTCACGCCCTGCTCGAGCGTAAGACCACACAAAGCTGACCAGACGGCAGAGGATGAACATCGGGAATGTTGGGATTCACACTAAATAAAGATTTAAGCATGTCGATGGTGGGGGGGATACTTTGATATTTTTCAAGCAGAGCAACAATAATGAGATTTTCATCAAATCTGTATATGAGAAATAAACATGAAGTGGAAAACGACTTTTATGTTTTACAACTGGGAGGGTGACAGCTTAAAAAATAAGAAATGCAGAGGAGTAAAAAGGTCAGAGCTGGGGAATTGTAGGTTCAGCCTTGAGTACGGGGAGTTTGAGATGATTTCAGGGGGGTACCAGGGGCAGTTTGATACACGGATACACGGTGCTCAGGGGAAATGGGAGCTCGACGCATTCTGTGGCCACAGCAGAGATGACAGGACCAGTGCAGTGGGCATCGCAGGAACGTGGGCGGAACTGCGCGGTCTGCTGGGAACCCAGACTGGTGAGTGTCCTGATGCACCTCATCATTGATGCACTCGTACTTCAACGAGGTATCTCCAAAACACTAACAGCTTAAAAATTATTATTTTTCCTTACTTCTTCCATCTGAAGCTAAATTTCTTGAAGACTAAATCTTTATTTTTAATGTGTAGTACAGTATCTAGCAAATAAAAATGACAGTTAAACCTGTGAGTGAACCAAGAGAGTTTTTCTCAAAAATGTTACAATTCATTATTTAAGAAAATATTCCACCAAATGGAAGCATTTCATAAAATTCCTACCCCATGTGCTTCTTTTTCAATCAAATTAGTAAATTGATGAAAGTCTATTTTCATTTGAATGTTCATCTGTTTTAAGCAAAACAGTTACAAACTGGTGTTGTTGGAGGTTTTTTGTTTGGTTCTGGTGGACAAAGCGCCATAAACTAGAAGGTTTAAATTGGTAGGAAAGTTCGTATAGCTTGTAATAGGTGTTTTGTTTAAATACAAGGACTTTGAAAAGGTCTTTTAAGAAAACTTTAAAGATTTAAGTTTACATACATTTAGACACCTCTCCTTTGTTTTCCACTTTATCTCACCAAAGGAGTGATGGACACGAGGAGGTTTGTGGCATGTCTTGACAAGATGGCAGACTGGGTCAGGTTCATCCCTCAATGTCAGTATCATGGTGGGAACAGTGGAGGGGACCAAAGGAAAAGGAACGTGTGCTCCAATCTCATCTTACTTGTGGGGAAATACAGATACTGGTAATTTGAAGGGATCAGTTAACAGCGAAGAGTGAATCTACAGGAGTATATATCTTATAGACAAACTCTACAGAAATTTAAAAATAAAAACTTGGCTCAATTCTGAATTCAACATGGACCAGAGGGGATTTATAGCTAAAAAGCATGGTGGGAGTAAGTAGATGGAAAATTCTGGAGATTAAAGGTTAAAGGTAACGGTGGATCCTGGCTAAACCAACTTGATAGGATTCTTGCCAAACACTGGGTGGTGCAGGCCCAACAAAGATAGAACTGAAGCCTAAGGTCAAATCCTAAGGTCAAATCCTAGTTGAGAAAAGGCCTTAGAGGGGCCCGACCGAAGTTTGGCAGAGGGAGAGTCTGCATCAGAGCGGCATCCCGAGGCCCGGGAAGGTGTGCAGTGGTGGAGGATGGGATACAGATGTGTGGCCTGCAAAGTTCATACGCATGTGCATGAGGCCCCTTGAAGATGTGTAAACGGAGAGAGTGAGTCACTATCTGAGGCCCGACACCTTCATTTTTACTCTTTTCCTTGCCATGCAAATATAATGCGTTAGCCTCGATATGGAGATAAAATAAACAAGTAAAGAAAACAGAGGGGGTTTGCATGAGCCAATGATTATAATGTGTGCTGAATGGTGGACTATAATCAACTCAGGCCTCTGAGCTGAGGTTAGGAAGGGAGAGAGAGTGTTGCCTTTTGCGGACCAACAGGAGAGGACAGCTACTGAACTACTGGTCCACGGGAGCATCTGCCCCTTCACAAGCCTCTCACCGCGGATGTTACTGCAAGAAGAGGCCTCCCACCTGTGAAGGCAGTTAGAGTCCTGATTTCCTAAGTGGGTACTTAGATTGCTGTGTTTTCCTTAGAATGTTGTTTTTTATTTTAGTTAATTTTTGAGTGAAATATTCTTATGTGGACTTTGCCAAGATACTGGCTGCAATTTGGAAAAAAAAAAAAGGCTTCTTGAGAAAAACAGGATTAAGGTTTCAAGCCATAGAAGGAACACAGTAAAAATAAAAGTTGATAATACCTACCCATCACTGTATGCACATTATGTGCTAGCTACTTTGCAGACATGATCAGACATAACCTCAGTTAATGCTCACATTAACAGTTAGCTGTAGGAATTATCATTCACATTTTTCAGAAAAAGTAGCTGAGATTGGCAGAGAAAAAAATGGGTGCCCTAATGTCATCACAGATATTATAAAGCTGATAAGTTGCAGAACCCAGGTAAATTCTACCTGTTTGATTCTAAATTCCAAGTTGTTAACAATAATAATATTGTTTCTTAGACCATTTGCATGTTGGAAATACCTATAATAAGTAATCTCATTCCTGCTACATGGAGATTTAATTTTGATTCTATTTATTAATAGCTAATCATTATACAAACTAATACTTAATGAATGCAATCTGCATTAAATTATTTTAACAATCTAACAAAGTAAACATTTGAATACTATCTAATAAAATGGTCTGGCACTGAATTCACTGAGTGGCAGTTGTGGCACCAGTTAAAATGTTCGTGCTCATAAATGCAGTGAATAGCATTCTAGTTATTCATTCACATTTGTGAAAGCAAAGCCTTCCCTTTAATAACTTTTAGTTACTTTTGTGTTTTGACATTAGCTTTGCAGCTAAGATCAATTGTGGTTTCCAGAGTGAGGATCAAATAAATATCAAATTGAGGCTCTCTGCTAAGTCTGAGATGGGCTGTTAGTCAAAGTGATTGCTTTTCCACTTTGAGGTAAAAAGCAATAGTGTCTGAAGAATTTAAGTGAATTATGGTCCCATTTTAGGAGGCATATTAGACAGAAAACCTCTACTAGAGGCTTAGAAGACCTAATCCTGTTTTTCTTTTGGCAAAGATCCCCTTCTCTCCAGGGAGCCAGGTCCGTAATCAAGACACATGTCAGGTAACACCAGTGACAGGAGCAGGCTGCGCTTCCCCCAGAATAGCGTTCGCACATTCTCGTCTGACCAAAGTGCAGGACTGATGCCACCTAAATGATTGCACACGGAAGAGTGGATTCCCAACTAAGTTGCGGGCAATTGCTATAATGGTTATTTACAAAAACAATGAACTAGAAAAGAATACCTTGTCCTAAGACTTAACTTACGAGGAGAAAAATAGAATAAAGAAGAATAAGGGAATGAATTGTAGGTTACTAGTGGGGGGAAATCTGGCAAGTTTCCACTAATATTTTATTCTTTATTTCAGACTGTATCCTGTCAATTTTTTAAAAAAAGATTCATTATGTCAACATATTGTGAATTAATATGCACTATGTAATTGTGAAGTATTATAAGAGACAGTGAAGCAAAATAGCTGGTTTATTAAACTGTATCTCTCCTTCCCTCTCAGACCTCTTTGTGGAAGATACCATGTGATTGTTGAAGTGGAGACATCCCTAAAATAATAGCATCAGATATATTTCATTAGAACAGTTGTCTCTTTAGATGCAGAATCGAAACACCTCAGATTTATGAGAGCGAATGTTTGTGTGGATGTGTGCGCATTTTTTACTCATCTTTCTGTCTTTCTCCACTTTGAAGATACGTGAGATAGGAAATAAGTCCCTCCAGGAAATGAGAAGCAAAAGGTACACGGAAAAGCCGATGTTTTTCTGTGAATGCCTTAGTATGCTTGGAGGTCTGTAGAGGTTTTTCTCTTGCCTTTCCTGAAATCATCTCCCACATCCTTCCTAGCTATGTCCCCAGTTTGACCAGTCCCCAGTGTTCAACCACATACTCATTTGGTTTCATATATATATCTATTCTTGGTAGACATGAACATATGCACTGATTAGTAGATGTTAAGTCCATATTTATTTGTTTATTATAATCATATCTATATCTATTTATCATCTCTCACACACTCACCATATGCCCACATCTAACAGCTATTAGGGGATTTTGATACACCAAGAATTAAGAGAAGTGAAGGCTAGTGAACAGTGCAAGAGGGTGGGGACAAGAGAAAAGGGAAGTTTGAACTGCTAAACCAAATAGTAGTAGAGATTGCAGCTAGAAAACAGGCAGAGAATAAAACCTCAATGAGAAGACAAGTGAAAGGCCTGAAAGAAGGCAAAGTAAAAGGCTCAAAAAGATGGCACTGAAATTCTTAGACTAATTTGGAAGTAATATAAACATCAGAATTTGCGGTTTTAGACAATGAGATCAAGATAATGATATGAACTAAGGTGGTATTATGGCAAATAAAGAAACTCTTTCTGCAGATTCTTATCATCTTGTCTAGTTCTTAAATTTTGACATACTCCAGGGAAGATTCTAAATTATCTGTAACCATATTCCTTTGGTTGAAATCTAGGCTCTACTATTTGAGGTTATTTGCCTTTGAGAAAGTAATTCATCCTTTCTGTGGCTCACCTGTAAATCGAGGATAATAACAATGTTACTCATATGTGCAATGTAAGCTTTAGCTGTGACTGTTATTTGACATAGATAACTTATTTCATGCCTTTAGCTCGGCCTGCCATTTCTATTTTAAAGATTTATAAATAAGCATCTTACAATAACACTGTTCTCCTAAACTCCAGACTCCTTTGCTAAAATTTCTATTAGCTATTGATGCGGACTCTGGCTCGTGGGGTCCACCACATTGTAGATGAGATACGAGACAAATTCACACAGACTACTGAGTCCTGTGGAGGAAAAGGGACAGCATGGCCTTTCTCTCAAGGGGAGAAAAAGCCGTGGCCCTCGCTGTGCCTGGCCTTTATTTCTTTTCTGGGTACATTATAGGATGGTCCTCATTTACTATGCACAGGTTCACTTTAGGTGGTTACCTTTCACAGAAAAACAAAGGAGAGGATGCCACTAATCACATCACAGAAGAAGGATATTTGCAGATGCAAAGGGAAAAGTGGTTGAACAGGTTACTCTCATCCTTGAAAAGTTTAGCATGGATTTTAGGAAGTTACTGTAAGCACTTGCTGTCTCAATTCAGGGGTGAGGGAGTTTTAGGAAAAGCAAGTCTCATAGCAGTCTGGGTACAATGCAGGCCTGATTCCCCATGGGAGAACCTATCCGTGGGTGTGGGTCCTGTGCATCTTCGAGTGGGAGCTGGGCCCACACCACTCAGAATGGTCTCCTACAAGCTATCACTTTCTGGATTTACCAGTCATCTGAAAGTAAAATAACCAGATCTGAACAGTTGACTTCAAATTGTTTATTTTGGTGGATGGCAACATCCAAAAATTTCTCTCTCCCCATTCTGGTCCCAAATCTGATATCAACTATCATTAATTTGTTTTAGTTAACTCTTGTTTATTAACTCAGAAGAGAACCCAAACACTTTTCATGTCTACCTTCTCATTCTATCAATTATTTTTGCCTTAATACAGTCACCTCCATTTGTCTCCTAAATGATTACCAAATTGTTACCACTTGCTTTCTGGGTTCATTGACTTTTGCCTCTCCAATCCATCCTTTATAGTGAGGCCAGTGAAATTTCTCTAAAAGGGAAATCTGATAACTTCACTGCTTTTCCTAAGAATTCCCCAATATTTCTTTATTATTCATGAGCTCCAAACTTCAATGTCAAAGAAATCCTTTCTGAGTTGGCTTCTTCCCACCATTGCACTTCATAGTCTGCTGGTCCCTCGCCCCATCCTTTATTCTCAAACAATGCATGCAGTTTCCCTTCTGTGCACCCACACATGGTATGCCTTCCGTCTAGACTTTCCATTTCCTGGGTCTACTTGGCAAACACACATTTTTAGGGCCTCAGATTAAACAGCACTACCTGGATAAATCTTGTTCTATATCTGGTGATCAGTTTTAGGGTCCCTCTTCTCCCCATATATCTCTATTTACTGAATTTTAGTTGATCCTTATTATTTGAGGATTGTGTATGATAATTTGCCTTCTCACTGAAATTGATTCGTAACCGTAAAATCAATACTCACAGTGTTCTTGTAGTCATTTGCAGACAAGTGGATGAGCTTTGTAAAGGGATGAGTTATAGTGTTGTTGGCCTGGAATGCAATGTTAATGAATCAGTGTATTTGAATAGGGTATCTTTAAACAGAAACACACATAAATAAAGTTACATGTTTTTTTTAAATTTATTTTTTAATCATTATTCAAGTATAGTTTCTCTCCTTTACTCCCATTCCAGCCCACCCACCCATTCCTCCCCTCCTCCCTCCCATTTCCAACCCCCTAGTTTTTGTCCATATGTCCTTTATATTTGTTCCTGTAAACCCTTCCCATTGTCCCCTGAAGTTCCCCTGAAATTCCCTCCCCCTTCCCTCTAGTCACTGTCAGCCTGTCCTCTATTTCAGTGTCTTTGTGTCTATTTTGCTTGTTTCTTTGTTTTGTTGTTTAGGTTCCTGTTAAAGGCGAGATCATATGGTATTTGTCCTTCACTGCCTGGCTTATTTCGCTTAACATAATGCTTTCCAGCTCCATTCATGCTGTCGTTGCAAAGGGTATGTAGCCTTCTTTCTTTCTGCTGCATAGAATTCCATTGTGTAAATGTACCATAGTTTTTTGAATTGGTGGATAAAAATGTGACTAGAGACTCACAGGAGCTTAATCATATGTTGCCCCTAAGAGCATTGGTTCAGTATTTGCAGTGACCTTATAAAACATTACTATAGCCCCAAACCAGAATCAACTATATATTTATTTGTTAGAGTGTCCATATGCAATTTCCTTGAAGGTTGATACTGTGTCTTTTCATATTATCTGTGTTTGGGGGGTGGGGTTTGAATAATCCTTGACACAGAGTATCAAATAAATATTTGCCCAATGAATAATATGCAAAAATACATATATGTATGAATTAGAATATATGATCACATTATTTATTGTAGTATGAAAAATTTCTAAAAAGTAGAATACATTAGATGATTTTCAATAAACAGACAGTATTATGCTAAGTGAAATAAACCAGGTGGTGAAAGACAAATACCATATGATCTCACCTATAAGTGGAACCTAATCAACAAAACAAACAAATGAACAAAATAGAACCAAAGATTTGGAAAAATGATCCATTTTTCACAGAGGAAAGAGGGGAGGAGGATAATGGGGGAAAGAAGAGGAAGGGCCAAGCCAAGAAACATAAATAGAGGCTGATGTGTGTGGACAATGAGAGGGATTGACACTGGGAGTGAGGGGAATGGGACAGGGGAGAGCAATGGGGAAAAAGTGGGGCAACATTAACTGAACAATAAAAATATCGCAAAAATTTAAAAACAACATTAAGTCCTTAATAAAACAAGGTAAAGGAAAATAAAGAAAGAAGTAAAGGATTATTTGAGGATTGCGCTGGTTAGGGCACTGCTGTCCTGATTTTTGTGTCCTTAGGAAGGTGGCCTAGGGAAAGTGGAAGAAGAGAAGTAGTGAGATATGAAGTAGCTTGAGTCAAGAATCCCTGGGCAAGGAGAGCATTAAAATATGTGATCAAGGACAGAAAGTTTACAAGGGAGGCTACAGAAGCACACCTTACCTTCTTTTGAATCTAGGGTCAGGGTTTTTCTAGCTTCCCTTCCCTGTCTCACATTTCTTATGTACAAATTTGTTGACAAATCCCTGTCTGCCTTGGGTGGTCCTAGTTTTAGCACTGAAAGTCCTGCCTCCTGGAAAACCCCTTAATCTTGGACAAACTGAGACCGTTGGTCATCCTGTTTACAAATGCCTATAACTTGAAGCATAATGTATTTTGTAATTTAAGGCAGTTAACTTTATTTAGTGTTCACCTTTTTAAATTAAAACTGTAATTGTCAAACTTTAATTACTTGGACAGCACAGTTTGGTACTTGAGGACACAAGGATGAATTTGATATTGCCCTTTCCCTAACAAATAGTTCATACTTCAAGTCATTTTTATAAATAAGTATAAAATCAGGCTGGAAATTCACAACAATAGGCACTTCTGATGTAGACTCTTTTTAAAATTAAGACTTATTAAGAGCAGTTTTAGGTTTATAATAACATTTAGAGGATGGTGCATAGATTTCCCTTATACCTCCTCTCCCTATGCATGCATAACCTTCCTCATTATCAATATCACCCATCAGAATGGTCCGTTTTTCACCAAGGATGAACCTACATAGATGCATCATAATTGCCCCAAGTCCACAGTTTCCTTAGGGTTCACAGTGGGGTTGTGTACTCCATGGGTTTGAACAAATGTATAATGACACATATCCATCATTGTGTTATAAAGAATATTTTCACTGCCCTAAAAAATCCTCTGTGCTCCACTTATTCTCTTTTTCTTCCCATCACCCCCTAATACTGGCAATCACTGATCTTTTTTTGTGTCCGTAGTTTTTGCCTTTTCCATAAAGTCATATAATTGGAATCACACAGTAAGCAGCCTTCTCAGATTGGCTTATTTCACTTAGTAATATGCGCTTAAGATTTTCCCATGTCTTTTCATGTCTTGATGATAGCTCATTTCTTTTCATTGGTAAATATTATTCCACTGTCTGCATGCATCACAGCTTATTTATCCATTCATCTACTGAAAGACATCTTGGTTGCTCCCAACTTTTGGCAATTATGAATATAGCTGCTATATTCAAAAACCAGTGTGCAGGTTTTTGTGTCGACATAAGTCTTCAACTCTTTTGGCTAAATACCAAGGAGCACAATTATTGCTGGATCATATCATAAAAGTATGTTTAGTTTTGTAAAAAACTGACAATCTGTCTTCCAAAGTGGCTGTACCATTTTGCATTCCCACCACTTATGGATGAGAATTCCTGTTGCTCCTCATTCTCATGAACATTTGTTATTGTCAGCGTTCAGGATTTTGACCATTCTAATAGGTGTCTAGTAGTATCTCATCGTTGGATTCTTCATATGGCTGAATAATCAAAGTCTGATTCCAGAGAAAGAGGAGATGTAGTAGCTATAGTGATTTTTAATTTGTACTTAGGTGAGACAGGGAAAGAATTAAAGAATGATCTTCACATTATATAGATGAGAAGCATGCTGAAGAGTAGTAACACACTTGGGGAAACAGAAGAAGAAAGGTTCAATTTCTTTATTTCTTTCTTTTTATGTATTTTTAAATATATTTTATTGATTATGCTATTACAGTTGTCCCATTTTCCCCCCTTCACTTCCCTCTACCCTGCACACCCTCTCCCACCCACATCCCCCCTTCAGTTCATGTCCATGTGTCACACTTATAAGTTCTTTACCTTCTACATTTCCCATACTATTCTTACCCTCCCCCTGTCTACTTTCTACCTACCATCTATACTACTTATTCTCTGTACCTTTCCCCCTCTCTCCTTCTCCCACTCCCCTGTTGCTAACCCTCCATGTGATCTCCATTTCTCTGATTCTGTTCCTGTTCTAGTTGATTGCTTAGTTTGTTTTTGTTTTTGTTTTAGGTGTGGTTGTTAATAATTGTGAGTTTGCTGTCATTTTACTATACATGTTTTTTATCATCCTTTTCTTAGATAAGTCCCTTGAACATTTCATAAAATAAGGGCTTGGTGATGATGAACTTCTTTAACTTGACCTTATATGAGAAGCACTTGATCTGCCCTTCTATTCTAAATGAAAGCTTTGCTGGATAGAGCAGTCTTGGATGTAGGTCCTTGCCTTTCATGACTTGGAATACTTCTTTTCAGCCCCTTCTTGCCTCCAAGGTCTCTTTTGAGAAATCAGCTGACAGTCTGATGGGCAATCCTTTGTAGGTAACTCTCTCCTTTTGTTTTGCTGCTTTTAAGATTCTCTCTGTATCTTTAACCTTGGCTAAGGTAATTATGGTGTACCTTGGTATGTTCCTCCTTGGGTCCAACTTCCTTGGGACTCTCTGAGCTTCCTGGACTTCCTGGAATTCTATTTCCTTTGCCAGATTGGGGAAGTTCTCCTTTATTATTTGTTCAAATAACTTTTTCACTTGTTGCTCTTCTTCTTCTGTTTCTGGTACCCCTATAATTCGGATGTTGGAAAGTTTAAAGATCTCCTGGAGGTTCCTAAGCCTCTCCTCATTTTTAAAAATTCTTATTTCTTCATTCTTTTCTGATTGTATGTTTCTTTTTTCCTTCTGGTCCACTCCACTGATTTGAGTCCCAGTTTCCTTCCCATTACTGTTGGTTCCCTGTACATTTTCCTTTATTTCACTTAGTGTAGCCTTCATTTTTTCATCTAATTTGTGACCAAATTCAACCAATTCTATGAGCATCCTGATCACCAGTGCTTTGAACTGAGCATCTGATAGGTTTGCTATGTCTTCGTTGCTTAGTTGTATTTGTTCTGGAGCTTTGATCTATTCTTTCATTTGGGCCATTTTTTTTGTCTTGACATGTCTGTTACATATGAGGTGTAGAGCCTTAGGTGTTAACCAGGGTGGGTCAACCCACTTCGCTGGCTTGTGACACTGTCTGTGGGGCAGGGATCCAAGAGGGAACAGTGGTGCTTGCTCTGCTCTCTGTCGGATTTCAGTTCCTTCCACCTCTTCCCCCAAGCAAACTGGGCCCTTCTGGTGCTAATTCCCATGTGGGTGGGCTTGTGTACATTCTAGAACCCCGTGGGTCTCTCCAACGAACTATCCTCTGAGGCTGGGAGTCTCTCCCAGCACCTCAACCCCCACAGGTATTTCAATTGGTGTTTTGAGGCTTTATTTCCCCATGCTGGGGCCCTGGGTTGTGGGGTCTGTCTTGCTCCCCAGTTTTGCCTGGTTTATCTGCATGCAAATGTGCGACCACCCAGTCCACCAGCTGCCTTGTGCGCTGCGCCCCTCCACAATCTGCCACCTCAGTCTGTCTGCCCACTGCTGCCTTGCGTGCAGGGGGTCCGCCAGTCACCGCTTTGTCTCGACCCCTCTCCGCCCAGCTGTCCGACTCTGCCCCTCCTACAGGTCTGGATGAACATGTCTATTTTAACTCCTTGGTTGTCCGACTTTGATACAGTTGAATTTTCTGTCAGTTCTGGTTGTTTTTTGTTTCTAAATTGTTGTTGTCTTTATTTTGGTTGTGTGAGGAGGCACAGTGTGTCTACCTACACCTCCATCTTGGCTGGAAGTCCGAAAGGTCCTATTTCTTATACCATATGTGGTCCAGTTTATTGAGGACCTAGAAACCTATGTGTCTGAATCACAAGCAAGAAAAATAAACAAATTCCTTTCATGTATAGCTAGTCCTCCCTTATAATTTGATAACTTTTTTCTGGAATGGTTATGACACTGGAATCAAAAATTCTTCTTAAAATAATGAATAGTTATGAACTCATTCTTTGTGAAAATGTAACAATGCACTTGTGTGAGATGGTTAAATTAATTCAAATTTTATCTTGATTTAAAAATAACAGTTCTTACTAATGGTAATATAATTAGATTTTAGGTATATTTTTCTAAGTTATCTCCAGTTTGGTAAAATTGTACTTACTGTTTATTTGCTGCATAATTTGAAAGCCCTCCACAGAAACATGCCAAAAGACCTGTTCCTGAAAGCACTAGTATGTTCACTCTTCGCTCAATCCTCAACAGTTACAATCCCACCCTAGTTTTGTTTGCTGAGCTAAGTGCTCCCAAAATAGCTTTACCACTGACACTTTCCTCCAAGAAACTAATATGTTTTGTATATTATTAAAATGTGTAACATGATTAATAGCAAAAGTGCTTATTTATAAAAGGGATTTCAATCACTGCTTTATTCTGAGTATGCAATAGACACGTAAACAGTTTCAGATGAAATTTGCTGTTGTGGTGATGAAGGGGAACATTATAGGCCAACTTCAGCTACTTGATCATATTTTGCTGGCTATAATCAAATATTTAAACAAAATCATCCATTTTATATTGATTCTTATCAGTCTCATATCATCTGATTTGTACTAAAAGGATCTATATGCATTTGGCAAGCTAGTCAAATATAAAAATAATAAAACAAAGTGTTTTGCGCAATTCAGGATTATTTACTTGATTATGAATTCATTGGACAACAAGACAGCTTTTTAGTATGTCCTAAAACAATGAAGAGATAATACAACTGTGAACGGGTAAGTGTGTTGAACGGTAACCATCTAGTGGTGGTATGCACACATACTCGAAGTGTTTGATGTACTGGAAAAGCCTGGGAATCAGAGTCTTGGGTACAGGGAATTGGCACTAACAGATTATGGAAATATCACTTAGATCACCTCTGTCAGGTTGTTTTCGCAAAAATAAAGTTGGGATAGATATGTTTCCAAATAGTGTTTTTTGAAATATTTTTCTAGAAAATTTTAACAGATTGGCATTGAAAAAGGGTTGGTTGATCACATAAGTTTGGGTAATACTGGTTTTTATATCTCATCTTGAAAATTCACAGTACATATTTATAAATGAAGTGCTATATAAATTAATGATGTAATTTACCTTTATGGAGGACAGTATGTTTAACAAAGTTAATGGATCTTGGATCACATTTTTTCACATTAGTTTTAGACATAAAGCTAGATGACTTCCAAATTCTTTCTCATTTTTGAAAGTCCATGATTATATCTCTGAAAGCAATGAAATAACATACCAGTTAAAAAGAAATCAATCTTTATTAATCTCATCTAAATTAGTGAGCAATGGCAGAAATAAAGATTTTAGGGTATTTTGCTTTTATCAGACACTGATAAATGCAGAAAGTATAGACTTCTTATTTTACTTCTAAACTGTATTTTTCTGACCACCACATTAATTTTTTTCCTTCCTTTTACTCCACAAGCATTGGGGTCAAGGATCACTGATTAGGATTTTCTGGGTGAGAGGAGGAAGGCAGTTGGAAGTAAAACATTAATTTGTATTGACTAAATCCTTCCTAAAAACAAGTCAGCAAGTTTGTACGTTGGTTAAGTGGTCATCTCTCAGATATGCCTGTGTTGGAAACTCTGGGCTATGAGGCAGGACACCAGAGGCTTTCCTTACCTAAGTGTACTGAGAACATCTCAAAGTCTATTTACTATGTCGTCTGTTTCCTTCTCATTTGGAAGGAAAATTTTTATCTGACAATTTCGGGTTGATGAAATTTTGTAGAGATTACAACCATTTGCATGTAAAAAAGAAATATCCTTTATGGAAAAGATGTTTTCTTTTTCAATCTTTAAAAATCACATACATTCTCCTGATAAGGGAGTGAATTGATTACCTCCCAAACCAACTGTCCTTCTTTTTCTGCCAGTTCCCATCAAAATTAACAACAGGATATAAAAATATGAAAAAGCTATATTGGTACAGAAAACTACAGAAGAATATTGTAATAGAAGTAAGAGAAGACCTCCCAGAAATTTCAGTCTTTGTTATATCTAGACAGATGGGCGGATAAGTTTAAGGAATAGCATGGAAAAAACACTTGGGATTTCTTTGTATAATATTGCATTTTGGAGGTAATTCTGACAAAAGCCAGTAATATCCTTTACACAAAATGGAAACCACAAGGGAGAAGTCAAAGTAGGTGGGATAATCAATCCCAAAATGAGATATTTGGGAACTGTCCCTTGGATTGTGTGGCCAAGCCAGGCAGAATGCAGACACCCACAACTTTTGTGTATGCCACAAGACAGAATCACAGGAGCAAAACTTCATGCTGTGACTTTTCTGACTGTGGCTCTTTTTATTCTCAGATTGAGATATTTGATATTGCAAAGTACATTTAAAGAAGCTCCATTTTATTTCTCTCTTTTTGTAGATTCGAAGATTGCAGGAAGGGACATGCCCCAATCTGACAAGATCTCCCTCATCTTCTGCTTTGTTATAAATCAATAGCCTGTAGTGAAAAGACCTCTAGGGAGAAGAGTGAGCAAAAAGAAAACAATAACCACATGCATGAAAGGACTCTGCATTGAAAAAGTTGGAGGCCTGGTAGCTAGGCCTAATGTTTCCAACTGAACATAAACAATGCTTGCAGAATATAAGTAATGTCCAGGCCTGGCCACCCGGTGACCCTGGTGGACCAGAAAAAGTTACTCCATGATTATGTCTAAAACACTACAGAAAAGAGGATACTCTGCAAACTACAAAAATAACAGCCTCTCTGCTGATTAACAGGAGGGACAACTGCTTCTTTATCAATGACATTAGCTTGGCTTTAATCCTCTCACCTTCTAGATATAAATGACCAAGACTGATCAGTCAGTGAACTGCCCCCGCTCCTGACAGCACTGCATCTAAAATGGGTTTCCCCTTTCTCCACCCCTTCTTGGAACCACATAGTCTGAGCCCCAAATACTATGATAAGCTCCTCTCCAAAACTTCTCCAGATAACACATGTCAACAGCAAGGCAAATAAACCTAACAGGTGTGTTCTTGGAAATCGTGGCTGGTGGGTTTTGACATCAGCTTGAATCATTAGAAGATGTGATTCAGCATACATTTAATGAATAAAACCAATAATATAAAAGATAATGAGGAAGATAAAATTTTAGATTTCTATATTTTCTTTTCAAATAGATTCAAGAGAATATAGAGCTCTAAAACTGTTTTAAGTTTTTTATTCATTGATTTTAGAGAGAGAGGAAGGAAGGGAGAGAGAAACATTGATTTGTTATTCTACTTCTTTATTCATTCATTGGCTGATTCCTGTGTGTGCCCTGGAGGGAGATTGAACCCACAGCCTTGGCATATTGGGATGATGTTCTAATCAACTGAGGTATCGGCTGTGGCAAACTCTAAAATTTGAGCAAACAATTAAGTAAAGAGAAATTTGACCCAAGTGAAGATTTCATGAAGATAAGCAAAATTGATAAATTTTAAAATATAAAGTAATCAGTTACTACTAGATTGGAGGTTGCATAAAATTAGTTGAGTGAAAGAAAAAACAGTAGAATGTAGAGTAAATATATTATATGAGAACACCCAGTGGATGGGTGAACAAGGTTTGAATCCAGCCCACCATATCTAGTGCCATGCCATAGATCTTGCCAAGTGGGAATCCATGTACAGGAAGCATTTTTACTGCCAACCCCAACCCCACCTCCTGCCAAAAAAAAAAAAACTATCTGTCCAGAAGACATAAAAATCAGAAGAGGCTAATATCACACCTAAATATAAAAGTATAATTCAAGTGAGGTTCTCATAGATTGCACTAGTGCTTCCCATGCAGTGAACCAAGACACATGCGGCTATTCAGTAAACCAAGTGCTCATCCTTTGGTCATTCTGTAAGATCTGGGGTAGGCTGCAACCTTTGGAGTCAATCTTCTCCAACTTCAAAAAACCACATCTGTTTACCTTTATTTTCACATATTTTCTAAGTTTGCTGTGACATGAAAAAGGTGTGGGAACACTGGCCTTGAACAACTCACTTATTTAGTCAACCAGAATTTATCAAGTCCCTGTGGCATGAATAACAGCAAGGAGCCCCACATGCATCCTACATTTCTCTGTCTCACTATATCGTTTGCAATGCCCTCTTACTTTTGTTCTGTCTCTTATTGTCATACAACTCCTTCTCAGAACTCCTGGCATCTTTAAATTAATAGAACACCTTGTTCCAGATGTCTTCATTATTAAATTGAGATATAATAATAATAATAATAATGTCACTGTGAGTGCATATATGTGAGAAAGGTGTGTTGTGTGTGTGTGTATTGGGTAAGACAAAAATTTAGTACTAAGAAAAGATAAGTGTGTAGGTGATGTGTGTAGCTCAGGTCAATTCTATTTGTATATTAAGTATCTCTGGTAAATTTTTTTAAAAGTTTTTATTTGTTTGTTTTTAGAGAGAGGGAGGGAGGGAGAAAGAGAGGGAGAGAAACATCAATGTGTGGTTGCCTCTTAAGCACCCAAACTGGGGACAAGTCCTGCAACCCAGGCATGTGCCCTGACTGGGAATCGAACTGGTGACCCTTTGGTTCGTAGTCCAGCACTCATTCCACTGAGACACACCAGCCAGGTCTCTGGTAAATTTCTTCCTGCTCAGTCACTTTGATCAGTAGAAAGCCACCAGTTCTTCTGCTGGGGCCATTGCAAAAATCCTCCAGGTTTAAACATTTTTAATAGTTTTCCTTGAACTTCTCTCTTACTTCTTAGTTCCTTGTGTGAGGCCCAACATTTCCAATTATTTTTCTGGAAATCTAACCATTCCACTATCCGTTTTCACTTTGAATTTTTTTCAACTTCTATGATCTCTGAATACAATTAAACCATTTTTATTTGATTTTTCAGGCTAAATCTTTGTAGGTAGTGACAAAAAAGAATAAAACAAAATCAGTATCAAACAACACAAAACAAAAAGCCAGTGGTGATTTCACAGCTACCTCTCTGACCATCACCATTGTTACCTTTTCTCTTGTTCTCCTTCAAAAACCTTTTTTTCCAGCTAATTTCTCATTCTGTGCATGATAAAGCCCTGCTCTCTACCTTAAAGCCTTCTATTTCTATCCTCTATCTTTTCCTCCTTCCCCTTCCTGGGGTGTCCAACCTTTTGGTGTCTCTGATCACACTGGAAGAACAAGAGTTGTCTGGGGTCACACATTAAATACACAAAAATTAGCGAAAACTGATGAGCAAAGAAAAGGTTTTAAGTAAATTTACGATTTTGTGTTGGGCCGAATTCAGAGCCATCCTGGGCTGCAGGCAGGACACCCCTACAAGCAGCTTCATCAGTTACTGAACCTGGACTCAGCAGTTTTTGTCTCAAACCCTTAATGGGATCATATTTCCTGAAACAAAATTAAGACACAGTTAAATAACAGCACAAAATTTCTAAAATTATGATGGTGAACCAGTATCAATGCAAGAAACAAATAAGAGAAACACTAGATAACTTCAGCAAAAAAGGGAATGAGTGAATTATAAGGAGTGAATTGTAACAGTGAATCAGGGAACTTAGTAGATTGCCTGGGAGGAGGAAAAAAGCTGCCTGTCCCTACTTAAATTTTCATAGCAGGATACAGAGGTCTTGATGTCCCATTTTGGGATTTTGTGAAATAAGTGTTATATTTTCTTTTTAAGATTTTATTTATTTATTTTTAGAGAGGGGAAGGGAGGGAGAAGGAGAGAGAGGGAAACATTAATGTGTGGTTGCCTCTCATGTGGTCCCCACTGGGGACCTGGCCTGCAACCCAGGCATGTGCCCTGATTGGGAATTGAACCTGCAATGCTTTGGTTTGCAGCCCACGCTCAATCCACTGAGCTACGCCAGCCAGGGCTAAATAAGTGTTATATTCTAATTTTTTAAGTAAACCTTACATTAATTAATTATTTTAATGCTGCTGTGTCTTTTTTCCATTTTACCCTCTGTGTTCTACCTCCTTTTCAGGGGCTGTTGCTCCTACTGTTCAGTTTTCCCTTCTGTTTATGTTATGCCAAGTGGAGTACTTGACACACAATAGATGTTTGATTGATATGCTTCACTTTTCTTACATTTTCTGTTTCAGCACATCCTTTACCCAAGGTTTCTCTCTCCCATCTGGTCCTCTAAAATGCTTTTTCTCACACTGTACCTTGTGTATAATGTGGCTGATGTTGTTCCCAGTTCCGGACTCATATTTGTACCTTAAAGGCAACGCCAACCCCAACTCTGCTTTTAAAATACTGCAGGCCCAGTGATTACATTTTAAAACAGACATGTTAGGCTCAGTGTTGGGAAAAGCTACTCACAGTTCTCCTCACATGAGAAGTCCCAACTAATTAGGCCAGTGTCTTTTCTTCTCACCTATCTCTTCACTTGTCCAAAGTTTACATTAGGAAGAGAAGACAAGGGAAAAAAGGTAACAGTCTATTTCTAAGTTTTCCAATTTTTCCACAAGTTCCCTTGAGAACTAGGACTCAAAGTCATATAGACGTTGTCCTTTTAAGATAAAAGGAGATCCTGTTACCTCACATGGTGAATAAATCATAATAAATCTAAGACACAGAACAAGAGACCAGAGAGCAAGTTTGGAGAATCTGAGGATTAGCCAATTGCTCCCTAATGTCAAACCAAGATCCGGTAGAAATAATCATTCTGACATCTGACAGGAGAAGTCAAAGGTCAGGATTTAATGTCGCCACAGTCTGATTTCCCAGCTTCGTTGAGCAGGTGCTTAATAAGGCATGATTATTTGTTTTGTTTAAAGAGTTCAGAGCAAAGGAAGATGTAGAGTCACAAAGAAGAATGACTTCCAGCTCTATGATTCTGGTGAGAACACTGCAACCTTTTTGTTAATGACAATTATGCTGAGGTCATTACTTTGTCAGAGTTGATTTCTTTGCCCACAAAAAAATGGAACACAAACATATCGTATTACACGGAACTACTAATGGCACAGATGAGTCTTCAGTGATTATGAAAGAGAAGAGTTTAAGGTCAGCACAAAGAGCCCTGAATCGTGGGCAATCAGACAAAATGTGCCTTACTGCTACTTCCAAGTGAAAAGGTTGTATAAAACTGGCAGAAATTTCCACACAACCATCACAATTTATCCATAGAAAAAAAATACTAAGAGCAAGAGAGAATGGAACAAGATTTAGAGAGAGAGAGAAAGAGATCTTTTCACAGTAAATGGAATTAATGCTGGCTATAAGGAGTTTCAATTAATGACAGCTTCAAGCACAACAAGTATAACATCAGGGATTTAAGATATTGGTCAGTAGGCCTGTGTCTCTTTCTCTCTCTTCCTTGAAAGTGGTTTACATCAACAAACTTAATATTTTAAACAATTAACAGAGCTCAGGAATTGAAACAGCTGTCTGGGTTTCAACGTCAGGCTCCTCACTGCCTGAGACACCCTTGCGTGAACATGTGTTCTACCTCTATATGTCTCTGTTACTTTTTGAAATGATGATACAAAATTGTGAGGATTAAGAGTGACAATCTTCGTGGAATAAATACTGTTGAAAACTTAACCAATACTGAAGAACACTAACCTCCGTGTCTCCTGGTATCTACCTCACTTTGTATGTCCCCTACCACCTTGGATCTGTGCTGGCTTGGTGAGTCACTTTAAACAAAAGCAGCATTCAAACAGTACAGAAGTGACAAGATGCAAGTCTCAGATCTGATCCTTAAGAAAGCCTGGAAATTTCAACTTCTGAGCTCCTGGGGAGTCCTGAACACCATGCATCAAATCTGGCTACCCTGCTGGAGAAACCATGTGAAGAGGCCACACGAAGACACCACATGGAGAGGGTGTGTGGAGAGAGAGGCCCTGTGATGACAGGGAAGAAGGGAGAGGCCTGGCCATCCCAGCCCCCCACTCTGCCCAGCCAGCCAGCCCTCCTGCCCAAGGAGCCAGGCTTGGGCTAAGTCCAGTTTGGATGTTTCAGCCTCAGTGGTCCTCTACCGTTTTCAGGGTGAGAGACATAAAGCAAAACCAGAAAATGACTACAAGGGCAACTCAAAGACTTAACAGATGTAATAAATTGTTACCCTTTAAAGGCACTAACTTTGGGGGTAGTTTGTTATACAGTAGGTAATGGAAACAAGCAACAAGGAAAACAAAAAAGTAGAGCTTCGTTCAGGTAGGTCGAGATTTCACTTGTTGTGCTGGCCACAGTGTTGTTCCTATAGTTCTGTCAGGCATTTCTAGTATTATTCATAAACACACTACCCAAAATATTTTAGTATGTTATTAATCATATTTACATAAATTACTTATTAAAACAATATTTTAGATATATTGGACTATATAAAATAAAATGTACTGTTAATTTAACCTATTTATTCATTTTTTATTATTTTTTAAAATCTTCACCTAAGGACATTTTTTCACTGCTTTTGGAGAGAAAGGAGGAGAGAGAGAGAAAGAGAGAGAGAGAGAGGGAGACTTTGATGTGAGAGATAAACATCAACCTAAGTAAGTGCCCTGACTAGGAATTGAACCTGCAACCTTTTGGTTACAGGATTATGCTCCAACCAAGCAACACTGACTGGGGCATTTCTTTTTCATTTTAAATTGTGATTTCTAGAAAACGTAAAATTGTTAATTGACTTACATTATATTTTTATTTGACAGAACTGTTATAAAGGATTAAATGTTGAATTGTTTTAAAGGAAACTATTCTTTTGAACAGTTTTAGATCCCATAGAACTCACAACCGATTTCCACTATTACTAAATAAATGATATTAATTATATAGCGTGGTTGATGTATTACAACAAACAAATGATTATTGACATATTATTATGAATTAAAGTATATTCTTGATTCAGATTTTCCTAGTTATTACCTATTGTCCTCTGTCTATTCCAGGTTCCCATCCAGGGCATTGCACTAAGTCGTCACATCTTCTCAGGAACTTGTTTGCTGTCATAGTTTCTCAGACATTCTTTGTTTTTGATGACTTGCAGTAGGTTGAATGGTAGACCTCAAAAAATTTTTTTCATGTCCTAATTTCTGAACCCTGTGAATAGACTTTTTTGGAATGTGACTTTTATATGTGATTAGGTTAAGGATATTCAGATGAGATTGTCCTGTTTTATCTGGGTGGACCCACAATCCAATCCTGTGTCCTTATAAGAGATAAAGGAGAGATTTTCAGACAGAACGGGAAGAAGCAGTGTGATCATAGAGGCAGAGACTGGAGTAAGGCATCTGTAAGCACAGGAATGACAACAACCACCCGGAGCAGGAAGAGCCAAGGGACTGAATGTCTCCTAGAACCTCTGGAGGGAGCATAGTTCTACCAACACATTTGGAAATTAAAAGAGTGACCTTGACAGTGTTGACAGTACTGGCCAGGTAATTTTCTCCAATGCACCCAGTTGGAATTTGTCTGGTATTTTTCTCATGGTTTGAGTGGGGATATGAATTCTTGGGAGGAAGACCACAGAGATGAAGTGCCATTTTCATCACTTGCACATCACTTGTGTATCAAATGCTTTTACTAGCAATATGATTTATCACAGGTGATATTGACCTTGATCATCTGGTTAAGGTGGTATTTCTCCACTCTAAGTTACTTTTTTTCTCTCCCTTTCCATACTGTTACCTTTGGGAAGAATTTTGACAAATCAAAATGAAATTTATAGTCAAATGCATAGGAAGAGAAGTCCATGGGAGCTGCTGAGAGGAAAAAAATAAATTCTGACTGGTTACTGTCAAGGAGAAAAATATATCAACTAAAACCAAAGGGTAAAAATGGTAGGTCCACATTGAAAAGGAGGAGAAACCTCTACATCTCTGAAACAAGAAGAAATAAACAAAGGAAAGGTAAAAAGAAATATTGAGTAGGCAGTGCAAGGAAAGGTTAAAGACCTCATTGATAAAGAGCTCTTCTAAAGAAAATAAAATTCAATTCAACAAATGTTAAGACTTACTATATACTAAACACTGAACTTGGACTCTAAAGAATCCAAAGTTAGCAAGATTTAGTTTCTGTCTTAAGATATTTACCATTTGAAAATGAAGTATATTGTATGAATAAGGTATAAAAATAAATATAGCAATGTAGGGATATTTTAAAGGGTGATAGAAAAGTAGCATTCACATCCTTCTGAAACTTAAGAAAGTTTCCAAAGATTAGTTGGTATTTGAGAGAAAAACCACTAACCACAAAAACTGACATGGTATCATGACCTAAAAATAATTGTCAAAATAGTTCTCAACTTTGAAGTTTCTGAAATGCTATTTGTCACTAACCCAGAATTGATTAGACCTGAGGATGGAATTCAAGCCAAGAAAAATCATACAAATATAAACCAAAATGAAAAGTATTAATTATATTGAGAACTGAAAGTGCCAGACAAGCTCTATATGGAAAAAATTATATGAAAAAGTGAAGTATTAAAAGATTGTTTGATGAGCCTTGAATGGGAGAACGGGGTATTAGTTATTTACATGAGTTCAATGTGAAAAGGCATTAACCTGGCAAGCTTCAGTTCCATGGTTTGTGAAAAATGAAAATAGAAATAGCTATTACATCAAAGGAACAAATGAAGTGAGGCATGCTCAACACAGGGTCTGGAACAAAATAAACTCCCAGGAATTATTAACATTACTATGAGCATTATGATTTGTTTAGCCATTTTAATGTTCATGAATAGATTTACAAGAAAGTATGTACACAGAAAAGCTATAATTCTCTTTGCAGCAGCACTGTGTCCTGTTCTTGATTAGGTGGGGAGAATTAAAGACAAGCATGAGGGAGTGGGGGTTGGGGTGGTTGTGGTTTGGAGACTTGGTTGCTATTTATAAGTAAAAAATGGAAGAGAAGGTGTCATAAACTTAAACTAGGGAGGTCCAATACTAACTAAGTCACAGGGTTGTCTCTGTGGACCGAGTTAAGCCCCTTAACAACTTCTCTGTTTTATTCTCCCCATCTGTTTTACCAGACTATTGGGAGGATTATTTAGTTAATGTTGAAGACTATATTTATCAATTGCACAAAATGTCTGTTATTTAATGATGAGAGAGCTCTAAATGACGCAGTGGGAGTATCACAGGGGCCAGCAACAGCATATTGTCAGCTGAGTCCTTCAGAGGCCCACAGGACAAAATCTGATACGCAGTTCTCAAAGCACTTGGAATTGTGTTTCAATAATTATTTCTCCCTCTTACTCCCGCAAGCCAATTGAGTTCTCTACTTCGTGGGCTTGACAAGCAATTTGTTTTTTATGAAGGTGGAAATTTTGAGTGGTCTCAAAATTGTCCTGAAAATGATTCTTCTAAACAGAAATAATAGTGACACAATGTACTACAAGATGATAACCTCTCTTTCTACATATCCTGGAATGCGAATGCTTCACTTTAAGTCCTTATCCAAGATCTCTTTTTTCTTTTAGTGAAAGAAACAATCTAAAAGAAATTTTTAGTAACTTGATCCTAAACTGCAGGCTAGGAAGCCCTCAATATATCACATTTAATTGCTTTTTTTCCTATAGGATATACAATACAGAGAAATTCAGAATTTGAAATAATAACATATGCTGAATACCTAAAGGAAAAAAGAGTTTCCTTTGTGAATCAGGGTTTACAAGCAATCTGCATTTTCGTAATTCCATAATAAGTATTGTTCTGACTCAGTGTACATGAAAACACAGCTTTATGTGTGAGCATACCTCTGATTTCCAGTTCTAGAATATTGACTCAGCACCTTGTAATCTGCAACTAGATATGAATTTTCCTATTTTATAAAAGGACCAGAGGATAGAAAAATATTCTAATACACTCTTAACCAGTACATGCTGTCAGTCTTACAATAAGGTCTGATAAATAAAATTCCCTAAAAAATGAAACCTCTATCTCTATATAAGCTACATTTGTTCTTTCGGATCAGTAGGGTACCATTTGGTAAATTACCTCTGTTCCTTCCTACCAAAGGAGATTGATATTACCTCACATATGTGGGCTAGTAATGCTCACCACACATCAAACTCTTCTGAATTGCTCCAAGGATCATGCCAGGTTTGAATGAGATTAAAAATATTACTGAAAGGTAATTTAGACTTTAGGCCTAATGCTGGATTCATGCTGTTACTCCATAAGGATATTAGCACTCCCCCTTCTATATGTTTGCACAACAGTGACATGAACTAAGCTCGAATATCCTTCCAGAAATCTGGCCCAAATCCCTCTTTGTGTGGATTTAATTTGCACCCTTCATTGTATTTTTGTGTATTATAGTTGCTTTCATACCAAGTTGGAATTTCAGACATGAGTGAAAGGAGCTCTATTTTCATAATTCAAAATTAATTATGCCCTGGCAATGTGAATGTAGCTCTCTGGGTGGTAATCCTGGAGTTATTGTTCTCACTTGAAAATCAAAACACTCATTTGTGATCTATATTGAAGATTATCATGTCTACAGAGCATGTGTTTGGCATGACTTCAGAGCATGGTTCCAGTAATTTCTACTGTGCTGCATGTTAATCATATTATTACAGGAACTCAATTTCATGTCAGCATCATAAACAGGGCTGGAGTCCCAGGTGCCTCCCAATGTACAGAACAGTGGCAGTGACAGAGATGTCCAGCAAGGGTCAGCAGGGCCCAGAGGTGGCTTTAGAGAAGGTTGAAGTTGAGCCAGTTTCCTAACCTATTTTACATTTCTTCTTTTTTTCCCCTCTTTACTACTGCAGGGGATTATAGTAGATAAACGTTTATTTGAGTTGGCAATCACTCCTGGAAAAGTTAGGAAGCTTGACCTCTGTGTTTCAACATAAGTTTCCCAATTCAGCATCCTCCCTTCCTGCTACCTTCTCCAGAAACTCCTACCCAGTTCTCCTTCCTACCTCTTCTTCTTCTCACCATGCAAATCTGGGCTCTTGCCCAACCACTGAAAAACCTGGATGGATTCCAGAACGATACTCAGGTCTGGATCATGACTCACATGTCAGTGATTATTTGAATGGACTGCAGGTTGACCGAACTTTTCACAGTCATTGGAATCATTGTGTGTGTATGTGTCCAGTTTTCTAGGCAACATTCATATTTTATTCAATGATAGCATCTCCTTAATAATTTGAACCAAAGGTAGTGGTAGATGAATTATGAGGTACCTGCTTGCCTGGCACCCTACTTCTAAGGAAACCAGATCTACCTATTACTTAACATATCATAAGATCCTTCCTCCTTACTTCCTTAATTAGGTCAGCAATGAACACCTAAGGTGTGACCAATCAGGTGAACTCTTTGGGGAATTCATATTTGAGAATCAGAGAGAGAATTAATTAGCTGTAGGGTGCACAACAGAAAAAAAAAGCCCAGTGAAATCATGAATCAAAGGCAGCATTTCTTGATGTCCGTTTGTGAGTAGATGAATAAAGGGAGGTCAATCTGTAAAGTGAAAAAGAAAATAAAGAAAGTATGTTGAAGAAGATAAAGATGAAGGTCTCTTTCATAAATCTAGGAGATAGAATAAGTGTATTAATTACTTTGTAATTTGTCCAAGGCCTGGTTTTCATCATTTGCGTGAGCTTCACAAATATGTATAAAATTTCCTTCCTCCATCTTCCTTTTATCCTTTTTTTCTAGTGTGCTCTTGCACTTCCTCAGTCTCCTTCCCCCTCTCCCTTTATTTCCCTCACTCTCTCGGTCTCTGAATCTCTCACTCTTCGCCTGGCTGTTTTCTTCCCCCTGTCTTCTCCAGCTCTCTGCTCTCCTTGCTTTCACTAATTTCTTTGGACATTCCATCTCCCTCCTCCTCTCCCTTATATTCTCTGCCTTTGTTTCCTACTCTCCATCTCTCTTTATACTTAAATTTCTCTAATTTATTTTCCTTTCAATTAAATAGGACAATGAGATTTTTAAACACCTTGGTAAGGCCAGTGGGGAATTCTAAATTTATGTACAACTGAACATATTGTTTGGGGGAATTTCCTCTGTGCCCCTCAAATTACACTCACTTTACCTGAGTGTATACAGGAACAGCATTTGTGGTAATACCTTCTAAAACACTGGATATTAAAGGCTTGCTGGCCTATTTTGAAAAATAGTGTGAACTGTTAGCAGAACTACGATCTATTTTCAGATGTGAGAATGGAAATCGTGAACCTGAGAAGCCTGGCGGTGTCACCGCTAAATCATTTGCATGCTGTTAAATGATATACTGATGGGGACTCCAGTTCCTTTCAACGGTATTCCCTGGGTATTGCCAACTCTCCAAGCCTTTTCACACGGCCTCTTCTAAAATCATTGAGTAGCAGAGAGACATAGAATGTAGAGCTTCAGAATTAAACCTTTCATTTAGAAATTCACTGACCAGAAGGGAAAGTAAGCTCTTCCAGCTATTCTAAGGTCTGAGAATACTACAGGAGGAATGACACCTCACATTCTGTATGATGCTGTACTTTTACATGTAGTCATTTTAATGAGACTCAATTAACACCTGCCTTTAAAAAGTAACTGGTTTATATAAGCTAAAGTCATTCCCTTATCTTTATCTAAATCACACGCTCTGCTGTGTTGTTTCTCTTGGAGTCTAGACAATACTTCAAAAATATGCATAAATTTGAGAGTTTATAATGTTACATCAGCATGATAAACTATAGCAAAAAAAACCCCCTAACTTTGTGTACACACCAACCAGCTTGGGAAGTAGAACACTCAGATGTAATATAAGTCCTTCTGTACCCCTGATATAACTTTTGATCTTTTGTTTTCAATTCATTTACTTTTTGGCTTCCTTCCCTCCACCTCACCCCCATAGTTCTCTACTTAGGATGCCAGACAAGGGAGAATAGAAGTAAGGAGGGTGTTTATTCTTGCCTTGTTCTCATCTTATTGTTTCCAGTGTTTTACCGGTAAGTATAAAGTTTACTCTAAGCTTTTTGTTGATGCTTTTTCATCAGAATGAGAAAATTTCCTTAAATTCCCAGTTTACTAAAACTTCCATCAGGAAGGGAATTTTGTCCAATGAATTTTTTCTACATCTACTGAATGATCATATAATATTTTTCTTTATTCTGCATTCAACACAATACCTTCTAACTTCTGGCCCAAAATTCTCATGAGAGAATCTGGTTGGCCCAGTGTGAGGTGTAAACGCGAATCCAGACATCTGGAGCCCAGGGGAGGAGAGAAGGTGGGTGCATGTAGATCACTGCCCAACCTGTGGTTAAAGACCCTGCATCCCAGGATGTGGCACATCCAATAGCACCTGTGGAGTGGGGCAAGGAGCAAATGACTGCTGCCTCTTACATGCCTTTTTTCTTGGTACCTTAGTTTTATTGTATTTATTCAGTAGTCACTTCTCCCACTAAAGGCAGTTGTTGAGTCACTAAAAGGGAAATAAATGCATGATGCCATCAGCATTTACTAAGTGTTTATAATAAGTCACAAAAAAACCTAGTTTGTTATAAGTCACACACATACACACACACAAGGAACTCCAAAAATAGAATCAGTAAACCATGAGAAAGCCATTATTTTTAAATGAAGTATTTTTATTTTTGGTATATATTTTGTTCATATTGAAAGAACATATGGGAGTCTTCCTGCCATATTAAGATCAAACTGTTAAACTAATTTATATGTAATTTAATATACTCAGCATACTTAGGAAATTATCATAAACTGGCAATATTTTATTTCTCGTTACATATCTTTGCACAATGACAAGTTTACCATTAATTTATAAATTAGTCTGAATAAATAAATTAGCATTTAAAAAAGTTCTCTGTGACAAAGTAATATGCCTGAATACATCTATACCTGGATGATAAACTCATTAGTGATGTACTATGCAGAAAACGTAGAAGCATTATTCAGGTTTTGGCAGTGTGGAGCAACAAGGAATAATAAAAAGAAGAACAACAAAATTCAAAAGCCAATCATTTGAAGGGTTAGTGAGATATTCTAATAATCAAATATTTTCTAAATGAATCATTTGTCAATTATCAATTTAAAATTCTAAGTATGTTTAAATTAATGAAGTAACCTACTGGGAACTTTGCTATAACTATCAATATTTGAATAACTCACCTCATTCACTTTAGTTTGGAAAGCAACTTTCTAATTATACTGCATTATGGAAACATGGGGGCTGGGAAACCCTGCAATGGGCAACACTTTGTGTGCACAACCCCCTGCTTAGTGGCAGTTACGCATCATTTAGCGGTAAGAATACAGTCTGAGACATATGTTGTTAGGTGGTGTCACTGTGCATACATCATGGAGCACACTTACACAAACGTTGTGTTATAGCCTCCTACAGATTTAGATCATATGGTATAGCCTAGGGCTCCTAGGCTACAGACTTGCATCATGTTGCTGCACTGAGTACTGTAAGTAATTATAACACAATGGTATCTGTGTTATAAGTAAACGGTATTTAGACATAAACATATCTAAAAATAGAGAAAGTCCAGTAAAAATACTACATAAAAGATGAAAACGGTACACCTATACAGGGTGCTTACCATGTATGGGGTCTGCAGGACTGGAAGTTGCTCTGGGTGAGGCAGTGAGGGAGTGGTGAGTGAGTGTGAAGGCCTAGGATATCACCGTCCATGACTGTAGACTTTATAAACACTGTGCACTTTGGCTACATGGAGTTGGTAAAAAATTTCTTTCTTCAAAAATAAATTAACGTCAGCTTACTGAAAACTTTATAAACTTTTTAGTTATAACTTTTTGGCTTAAAATGCAAACACATTGTACAGCTGTATAAAAAATTCTCTTAAATCTTTATTTTATAAGATTTTTTTTCCTTTTTAAATTATATTTCTTTACTTTTTAAACTTTTTTTGTTAAAAACTAAGACACAAACACAACAGCCTGGGCTTGCGCAGGGCCAGGACTGTCGATGTCGCTGTTTTCTGCCGCCACACCTCATCCCACTGGAAGGTTTCCAGGGGCAGTGGCGTATATGGAGCGGTCACATCCAAGGATAACAATGCCTTCTTCTGGATTACCGCCCTAGGGACCTGCCTGAGGTTCTTCTTGAGGAGGTATCACTGTTTTCAGAAATATGTCTGTAGTGGCTTTTGCTCGGTTTATTTCTTTTTTTCATCATAGATTTGCTTGTACAAGCAAATAATACACCATGAACCTTTTTCTCTATAAATGAAAACCACTTGGTGTTGGGGGTCCATGTTCACATACTTTTTAAGAACTCATTGAGGTCTTTAAAACTTCTGCTAAACCCTTTACTACTAATTTTCTTGGGGGTTCTTTCTCTTTTTCTTCTTCTACAGTTTCCTTTTCTCTTACCTCCTTTTCAGTGATGCGTTCCAGGTCCAGTTCTAACAACTCTGTCAGTTCCTCAGGAACCACCTGTAGAAGCTCCTCAATGTCATTCTCATCCACACCTGAGTTAAATTGTTCACTGTCTCAACCACAGCCTTGTGGATTTTTTTTTCAACCTCCTCATCCTTGGCAAATCCTTTGATGTTATGGATGAATCTCTTGAATGTCTTCTTCCAGATGCTGCCATTCATACACTTCCTGATGACATCACACAAAACCCAAGCAAAAATCCTTTCGTAATTGCATCACTGTCTTCTTCAGTTGCAGCTCTAGCTTTGACAAAAGCCATTTTCAGGTAACAGGCCTTAGAGACTGTTACAATTCCTTTATCCATTGGTTGGAACAAAGGGGTGGTGTTTGGAGGGAGAAGTATCGTGTGATGTTGGGATAAAGATCACCAATGAAAGGAGGATGTCTGGGGGCATTATGAACAATAAGCAACAGCTTGAAAGATACGTTATTTTCCAAAACATATTCCTCTATTTCACTGGCACAGCAATTCAGGAGGGCATCCTGAAAAAGAGCTGGGTCATTCATGTTTATTTATTGCTCCTACAGGACACTGGCAGTGTGTGCCTAAAGTCTCTGGGGTTCTCACTATGTGAGATGACAAAAGGTCTCAACTTGTACCCTGCAACATTGCCCCCAAGCAAGACTATAATACTGTCCTTAAAAGCTTTGAAACCTGAGATTGACTTGGCCTCCTTTATGACTGAAAGTCCTTTTTAGAAATCCATTTTCAGAATAAGGAGGTTTCATCCATGTTGAATATGTTCTCTGGCTATTAATTTTTCTCCACAATTAGTTTACCTACAGTTTCCAAAAATTCTTTAGCTGCATTCACATTAGCACTTGCAGTCACACTACTCACTTTCACGAATATAATGTAGAATGATCCTTGGATCATTTAAGCCACACAGAGCTAGCAGTAAATTCAACACTGTAGTTGGGTCCAGACATTTTCTTTCATCACATACCTTTGGCCTTGGCTATTGTTGTCATGGTGCTGAGAGGCATATGCTTCTGTGCCTGGTCTTTAATCCAGAAACTTCAATTCAGAAGCTTCTCCATGTTTGAAATAAGACCCTCTCAAATCTGTGTTAATCTCATTGCCTTCAATGAAGCAGATCCTTAACAACTTCCCCACTTTGTTCTCGTCTTCACAATCGTAGCTGCAGTGGAATGGGACATGCCTGACTGACGAGCAGTAACCGCTGATTTTCCACCTTCATAGTTCTTAACCACTTTTGATTTCGTTTCCAATCACTCAACGTCATCTTTTCCTGGTAACATTACCAGCGGATTTTTTATGCTTAGGGGCAATGATGATCAAATCAACATGAGATTAAATCAAGAGAAAATGATGCAATCAAGAGATTTGGAAAGGACTCATGGATATGGACAAGAGTGTGGTGATTGCTGGGGGGTGGTGTATGGGGACTAAATGGTAATGGGAAAAAGCTATATAATAAAGATTATATATAAAAGCAAATAAATAAAAAAGATTTAGTAAAACTGCTGCCATTGTAACATCAAATACTATTTTACAGCAAACTTTTTTTATAAGTAGAAAGAGTATTATAAAGTAATGATAAAAGTATAGTGCAGTAAATACATAAACTAATAATGGTCATTTATTATCATGATCAAGTATTATGTATTATACATAATTGTATGTACTATACTTTTTTATTTTTTAAATATATTTTATTGATTATGCTATTACAGTTGTCCCATTACCCTCCTTCATTCCCCTCCACCCTGCACACCCTCCCCCACCCACATTCCCCCCCTTTAGTTTATGTCCATGTGTCATAAGTTCTTTAGCTTCTACATTTCCCCTACTATTCTTGCCCTCCCCCTGTCTATTTTCTACCTACCATCATGCTCATTCTCCGTACTTTTCCCCCCTCTCTCCTCTTCCCACTCCCCTGTTGCTAACCCTCCATGTGTTCTCCATTTCTGTGGTTCTGTTCCTGTTCTGGTTGTTTGCTTAATTTGTCTTTGTTTTTGTTTTAGGTGTGGTTGTTAATAATTGTGAGTTTGCTGTCATTTTACTGTACCTAATGTACTATACTTTTATATGACTGTCAGTACAGTAGGTTTGTTTACATCAGCATCACTACAAACATGTAATGTGTTGCATTGTGATGTTAGAACAGCTATAACATGACTAAGTGATAGGAATTTTTCAGTTCCATTATAATCTGTGGAACCATAAACATATATGCAGTCCATCATTGACTGCAATTAATTATGTGGTGCATGACTAGATAAGATATGAAGAAAAATAATACTTTGGCCAAATTGGTACTGAAAAAACTATAACTGTTTTTCTATTGAGAAACCAAATATTCAGATTGACACTCTCCAGATCATACATGACAATAGGACTATCTTACCATCTGAGCAACCGGAAGCCAAGGCAAATCACAGCCTCCTCAGCAATCAGGCCAGGATAGACAGGCTAGTAGTAACTGCCAGCTTCCCTAATTTTTTGCCCCTGCTTCCAACTCAGGACCAACTAGTGAAAGTCAGCTGTGCTCCCAGCACATCCACATCAGATAATTCGCTTCTAAGTTAACCTGCCTCTGTCTTTCCGATGCCCAAAACATTCAATCAGAGTATATATGAAGCCTTCCATTTTCTTTTCATTGTAAAGCCTCCCACTCTTGTGACTGCATTCAAGTCTCTGTAAAACCCAAGTGATGGCGACTGACTTCCTTGTTACGGCAAGCTCAGAATAAACAGTCTCTGTTCTCATTCAATTGTCTTCATTTATTTCAATGTATTTTCTATTTCAGTGTACATTAAATATTTACTGAAACAGTTAATAGCAAAAAAATTTATTCCAATTCTTAAAATATATAAAACATTTCATCTTTGAAAAATATCTAGGAACAGTGGTAGACTGATCATATGCATTGCATATAGTGAAACCTCGATTCTCAAACTTAATTTGTTTTGAAAAACTGTTTGAGAAGCATTTTGTTTGAAAATAGACTCTCCTGTGTTTGTTGCCTTAGAGATACATGACTGATCATACAGGTATCAGCAAGACAGTGTTGCTGGACAGAGAATTGAGACTTGAAGTTTTGTTAGACAACTGAGACATTTTTTCCATGAGAACCTGGTAATTAACTGAATTGTTCAAGAACCAAGGTATTTGAGAACCGAGGTTTGACTGTACTTTCAATGATACCAATTAAATTGAAACTCCACTAATTAAGAGAATGGCAATTGAGTGCTCATGGACAAGATATCTCAAAACATTTCTGAAAGGCGAGACAAGTTACCTTATAGAAATTGTGAAAGAGATTACAGCCTGGAACACAGCAGGGAAGAACCATGTCATGTCTGAAGAAACACAGAGAAAGGCTTACCAAGGGGTGTTAGAGTCAGAAATGTATTTTTTTCTATAAAAACTAAATGGATTTTGCCAAGGAAACTAGAGGATCTAGTGTTTCAAAACAGCAATGTCTGGGTTTTGAAGTTCCCTACAAAAATAACCAACTCTCTGCCCTCTTACTCTAAAATATCACCAATCAAGGAGCTCCAATTAAAAATACAGAGTTCCTAACTGGCATAGCCAATTGAGGAATTCTTCTTCTGAGTAGACTATAATTCTACTTATAACAACTAGAAAAAGCTCATTAAACTCCAAAATTCATATTTCTTTGTAAGCTATCAGATAGCTGTGGAGGGAAAGAAGTCCTGACTGGTTACGATTCCAGACATGGAATCATCATTCAGACATGAGCTGACCGGCCGCATGTTTTCTTTGGTGGTGTTTGCTGATTCTGAGGGTGAATTTAGGATACAGGCTCGATACAAGCAATGGTCCACTGCAAGGGGAAAGAGGAACCTAGCAAAACTCAAATATTTAAGGGGCCCCAAATGAAGGCTGGATTTGCTGAAGCCTAAGGAAGCAGAAAGGCCAATAAGCATAGTCTGCAAGGCAGAGCATGATCTTGTTGCAGTTTTACAGTATTTAGGAAACAAAGACCCTCCTGGGGAGGGTCTGAATCCAAGAGAAGTCAGAGATAAAAGCTCTCCAGGAAATGGTGGATTGCCACTGTGTGTCAATATTCGCTTTTCTCTTTGAGGCATTTTCTGATCCTAGACACTGGCTAGTGGCTGTGGAAGAGAAGAACCAGGCTCAGCATTGGCAGAATGCTGCATCTGAGGACAGAGACTTGGACACCAACATTACTGACTAAGCAAGAGGTTTGAAGAGGCCCGGCTCTGCTACGCATCACTCATGAGGACATGACATGAACATGAAAAGAATGTAAGGTTTTGATAATATATGTTGTCAGAAATGAAAGGAATATACACATATCAGAGTGGAAGCAATATAATTGGATCAGTCTAAATGTATTGAGGTCAGCACATTAAGCAGAAATCCTGCATGCAGTATGTATATTAACTCAAGCAAGGGGAACAGCTCTAACAGTTTACCTGGTAAATCTACAGTAAACGACATTGAAATTGTCGAACTTCCTTGGTATTCTATAGAGGAAGGAATGCTAAAGCTCATGGAGATTGGATTTCTACAATTTTGTTTCATTTTAAGACCTGCTCAATTATCCTCTTCACATGTTCCCTGGGAGAATCTAGAGGACACTGTCATTACAAATGCATTATTAGTAATGCAATGTTGAGCACAGTCCTGAAATCCTGGAAGAGCTCTGTGGAGGACATTTTCCACAAGCTTGGAATACAATCAGAATGCCATTGGACTGGACTCTCTGAATTCACTGTGGATGATACGCACCTGGGATAGCAGAAACCAAGTTGTGAAAATTCGTCACCAGAGAAAAGGTGAGTGTGGTCACTATAATGGACATCACAGTCAAGGCAGTACTTTAAATGGTTTTACCTTAAGAGATTTTTGCCAATGGCTAATTGATCATGGTCTCTGTAGAACTGAAATAGATGGCAGTCTACAAAAACCTTATTTGATTTATGTATTTAAAAGAATTCTAAATGTGGTTATGTTAATAGAAGTCTGACTTGAATTACCAACATAGAGAGTAATAATCATTCAACCTTTCCCACACTTGACCCACTTCACAGACTCAGAACCCCCGTAGTGCATGGGAAGCCAAGATCTCTTCAGGAAAGACCCCACTCACTGCCAAAAACACACTATAAATCTTCCTCGTTCTTCAAAGAACTTGTGGCCATTTTTCAGAGTGACTGTGAATTTGGGAAAAAGGAATAAATAAACTCCTCATGGATTACTGGGCACTGACTCTGAACTGATCCAATTCCTGGAGACACCAAGCCCAGTAGTCTGAGTCCAGGCTTATAGAAGGTAAGTGATCCATGGAGGCTTGGCTTGGATCCCTCTCAGAGTGGGTCCAGTGAGTTAATAAACTCACCCTATCTTTTTAAATTTATTTTTTCTGAATTCTTAGTTGGAATAGATACGTTTAGCAAACTGATAGAAACCTCACAGGTGGGTGTTGTGAAACTTGAGTAGCCAATACTCACAGCAGCAGCGGGATGGGCGTCCTGGGCAGAAAGGCCATCTGGAAGGGACACCGACAGCATTCACGACTGTAGGTAACTCTGGGAGGCTGGGTGAGGGAATGGACCCTGACATTTTGAATTTTCACTTGTTTTTCACTTCATTTCCTTTAAATTTGTGTATCATTCTTATGTTTGAATTTCATTTCCATATGCATATTACTTAATACAAATTTTAAACATTTTGAAGAAGAGAAACTAAATTCTCCTTTGAATTTATCCTTAAAAAGTTAATACAGTAATGGTTTAAAAGCACTTTGTTCAACAAATTCCTATAGTAAAACTTGGGGATTCCATCTTTCAACCCAAACAGAAGCCTCACTTTTTAACAAATGTAGATGTAACTGAAAACTATTGGCTTTAAAGTTTTCTAGACTTATGCAAATTCTTATTATTTCTTCATGTTTCTGTTGACATTTGTATTGTGGGATGAGAGCAAAAAGGCCTTTGCAAACATAAAATAGACCCATATTGTCAGTGCTAAGGAAATTAGAGACCACTTAGCTTCCTTATTTTAGAGACGTAGGGACACAGAAAAGGAAGATGAGTTGACTGAGGTGACAAACATTCAGAAGAAGAACCAGGACCCGCAATTACTGTCTTTCAGTACCCTATTAACAAACTATCCACATAGTTAATGAAGCCTTAATTTTTGGATTAAGAAGATTTGCTTATTGGACTTTTCTGATTATCTGTTAAAATCTTATATATCAGGGAAGAGGGAAATAAAACCAGAGTAGGTGTATTTTGCTGCAAATGAATATTCACTATTAGTTGAATATAAAAAATGATGGAATGATTTAATTACCAAAGTTTTTCTTAAAGTACATTTTTATCACAGGGAAGGATAAAGAAGATTACAGGAAGTTTTATGGCGGTAACCTAAAATTTACAATGTTGGATGTGAGAAGAGAGGGCAGGATAGGAGCTAAGTTCAACCGGCAGATAGCAAGTAAGCACTATCAGATAAACCAATGGTCAGTCCCAAGGAGGTCAAATAAGAGCAATGGAGCTTACAAATGACAAAAGACTACTAATAAGCCAGGTTCAGAAATGTGCTAAGCGTACTCTGGGGCAACATGTATAAAAGGGAATAATACTTTAATATTTGCCTGCATATATGCAAAATATCTCTGGAAGGATACAGAAGGAACTGATGCTGAGTCATCTCCTGACAGGGAAGTGATTACCTGGGAAGAGGGAAGGAATGAAAAATTTCTGGTATCTATTCTTTGTTGGTTTCCAATTTTGAACCATCTAAATATGTTGTCAACTCTAAATTTTAATATTTTAAAGTAAAGTTAAAGTTCCAAATTAAAAAAATGATGATGACAAAACTATATAATATTTAATAATACCTTGTTCATGTGCCAGACATTGTCCATACATCACTTCATTGAATCCTTTTATATCCTTCTCAGATTTGGGGAAATTGAAGTTTGGTGTGGTTGTCTTTTTAAATTCTCTGACCCTTTGCAAAAGATAGCTAACATTTACCTTCAGTATAAAACTAAAAAAATTAATTAAATATACTGATAAATGTCACTGTACCAATTAGTATTACAATTTTCCCAAGTGTTTCTTGGTAAACATTGCAGGTTAGCCTGTCTATATTCTAATATTTAATTGAAACTGACTTGAAAATAGAAACATTATGCAGTGCCTAAGGCACCAGAAAGTCTGAACAGTGGGTCTGGAATCTTGTTGACGATAACTGCAGAGCATGAATATCTTCTCCTGAAGCCACAAAGCTACCCGCAACGTGGACCTGGACTCACTCTGCCCCTGGTGTCTTCCCTCTCTGCTGCTGCGGATGAGCATCAAAGCCGAGGCCTGGACTATGGTATGCTGAAAGCCATGTGGAAATCATTTTCCTCACTGACTCTTCGGATTGAATGTAAGCTGAAGTTCACCTTTTGAAAAATCTTTATATCATTTAGTAGGTTATTCAGTATCACACTTTGCAATAGAGAGTAGCCCATATAAATTCTACACATAATTCAAACATCTGATGTCTGGCTGAGAAGCAAACCAACAACTATGTGAGCTTGAAGTAGACTCCAACTAGTGTTACATTTCTAGATTCCTGCTTTATATTTTGTTGAATATCTGAAAGAAGAGTAACAAAGAACTGCTCTTCAAAGGTTGTACATAATTCCTAAAATGTCAACATTTATAAATCTTCACATGTAATATATTTATGAATCTCTCAGTGCTTCATCTTTGGTGCTAGACATTAATATGTTTATCTCAATTAGTTCACACAGGTTTCAAAACAAGCTCTTTTATATAAATATTATGTTTATAATTTTAATTTCCTGGTCCTCAACCTACAGTTTCAGAATTGATCCCCTTACTCTGTGCTAAATACTAATTATTTATTTTTAAAAAATCTTCATGCATTGACTTTCTATTTTGTATTCAGATTGTATCTGACTCAACAACAGCTGTTTATTCTACTTGAAAAGAATTTCAGATATAGAACTCTCCAAATAATTCCCATGTACTACTATAAAAGCTTTCTTTTACAGTATGAGCTAAAACATGGCATTCCTAAACTATTTTTAGTGATGTAATATGATTCTAAAGCAATTAATTCACATTTAGAATTGTGCATTTTACATGTTATTAATGTTGGTACAAAAACTATAGCTTTCTAATATTAGATATTATCTCCTGTAAGTACTTTTACTTTAAAAAAATGATAATTTTCAAAAGTAAATTCAAATGTTCCAGATACTGAATTTTATTTGAAACACTGTATTGTTTGGAATGATGATATCAGGTAATTAACAAATTTTCTGTTTCTAGATTTTTAACTCATTTATTTTATTTTTTGAACAAGGAAACAGTTGACTTCTAAATTTCACTCTGACACCTCTCTTTTCACTAAAACTACATACCACCTGAAAATAATCTAGCACAGGATTCTACTTCACCAAGTCCAGAAGAGATGGAAACATTTAAGTATCTCTTTGGAGGGAAGGAAATGCTATCTTTAATGTGCCTCTCTCTATATGTGTCAACCTCATAGTTAAATTATACTATGGTCTCATACCAAGCCCTACTCCTGGTCGCACCTCTTATCCCTTTGTTAACCTTTGGGATTTTATGATCTGTTAGGCATAGATACACATCTGTTCAACAGACCTAAATCATACCTAGCCACCTGCCTAAGTATTTCAAAGGTTACTAGTAAAAATACCTCGAGCATATTAAACAGTGCCTAGCTGCACTGTAAGATGAACACATTTTCTATTCACCACAATCCTCATGGCCCTGTTTTCAGCAACTCACATGGTTGACACCTGTGGCTAGTTGGTTTTGGATTTGGGTGAGGCATAACATCTCAGGTTCAAAGTATGTTGCATCATGTAATAAGAGGAGGGTGAAAATCAACCATGGGACCATATAATAAAAATTCTTTAGAAAGCATTTGTGCCCAAGTGTAAATTTAATTTGGAATAAACTTTATGGGTCCAGGTGATATCATAAGAATCTCAAGATTTTTAAAAGCAATGTACTTAAGTATTTAACAATATCTTGATTTTGTCCCATTTATTTTAAAATCTTATATAAAGGAACTTATTAATCAGTACAACTGGAAATACTATCATTTGAATATTTTTCATTAACATTTTCTAGTTTTTTCCTAAATATTCCACCTGAACAATTTGAATTTATGTTAAAAATAAAGAATGCCCTCAATAATTAATAAATCTGGGTTTAATTAAAGGACAGAGGTAATAGAAGTTTGTCTTTAACTAGAAAAAGTCTTGATGTCTGTCAAATGGTATGGGAATAAGAAATTAAGCTATAGCTAAGATTAATTAACTCTTCCTATGGCAAACTACTGGATTTAGAAACAGTAAAAAGCCAGAATGTAATATTTATACTATAACTGATGAGTTCATATTATTATATAATGGAGAGAAACAGTATTCAAATAACACATGAAGCTGAACTGGGTTTTACTTAAAGAAAAAATGGATCAATAGCTATAAGGTAAACTTGGGATTGTGTTGTTTTTGGAAAAGTGTAGTCCAGATAGCCTTTGTTAACTTTTTGGCCACCTTGTAAGAGGTATAGAAAAAGACATCAGTGTTTCAATTTGAAGAGAGGCAAGGAAAATGCAAATAGGAGTGGTACTGTCCATTGCAATGTCAAATACAGCTTTTTTGTTGTTGAAATCTTAACACAGTGGAACCTCGGTTCTTGAACTTAATTCATTCCAGATGGCTGTTTGAGAAGCAATTTGTTCAAAAACTGAATCATTTTCTCCCCAGGTATTGGCATCAAAAGGTTGTTGGGTTGAGAATTGAAATTTGGCTCTACGACCGAGACATTTTTTTTCTGAGAACAACTTGGTGGAGAGACGAATTGTTTGCGATGGGAGGTGTTTCAGAACTGAGGTTTGACTGTTGTTTTTAAGGGAGTATTCTTTGTAAGCTATGAAGTTTAGAAAAAAATATGGTTTCATAAAATGTTGATTCTAGTTACAGAAGTTTTAGGCTATCTTGATTAATAAATGATATAAATTGGATTTGAAAATGCAATGTTATTATTAGCATGCAAATATGAACTGTCTTCATTTCCTCTTTGTTATTATTGTTTTTTCTGGAAGAAGACTTCCAGTAGAAAATCTTCTAATGTAGAGTTGGTACTAGGAGCTTACTCCCTGATATATACAAGGGCAGATAAAAGTAGGTTGTGAGTAAGCAAAACAGAGTTTATTCTTATATTATCATTTGTTAATTCTTGTTATTTTCCATATAAACAACTGTAAACTATTTTTGTGCAACTGTGTATATACTTAATGTTCAATTGTCTGCAGAATCTTAGCAAATTTTGAGTATGGCTTCAACTACCAGCAAAATATCTGTTCAATGAGCATATTACAGATATTTTTTTAGTATTTTAAATTTATAGTGCCTTTTTGTGGTCTATTTTTCTAAGAATTCAGGAGAAGCCAAGAAATTGTTTAAAAGTTTATTGTTGAATGCATGTGAAATCTATTAGCCATGAGCAATTTAACACTCATCACATTGTGTATATTTACAGTAAAAATGACACATAAGATTTGTGGCTAGAGACAATCCATCCACTTAATGCCCAAAGGCTCCAAAGAATAGATGATTTCTATTATACTATATGTCTATACATGTCTTTGGCAGCTTTAACTTAATTTCATTATTTTTTAAGTGATACTAATGAAAATTGTATCAGAATAAATAATTTTAAGATAAGATAGAAGCAAAAGATATATTAGCTACTGTAAATTTTCATCAGCTACTACACTTTTCTCTAAAAAACAAGATGTGACCAAGCATAGGAGTTGATATGAGTCCTACACTGTGATTTCTCTAAAAAACAAGATTTTGGCTACTGTACCTTTATATATACACCATTATAGGCAAAAAACAAGAACACATATGGATGCAGATGTCTTCATGATTCCTTCCTTTTGGCTTAACGGGTGTTCTCCAGTACTGCGATTAAAATATCAGCAAGTAGGATACAATTATGTTGTCAAGGAATCAGCAGTGAACATAAGATTTGTTGTTGCTTCATTACTTCTCATAATTCTTAGTGGCTAGCCCTTCAATACAGGTGTTTGCGGTTTTCAATCACTGAGAGAATCTCTCAGCTTTTCTCCTCTATCAATCAACTTTCACTGACTTGTTGATGCAAGGAGTGCATTTGCCTCAAGCAATTGGCTTAAAAGCACTTGTAATTTAGAGAGGAACATTTTATGTTGTCTCTGTTAAAACATTACAATTATAAGTTTCTGCAAAATTTATGGGTGGAGAGAGGAGCCAACTTAGGGATTCCTGGTGGAAATTACTGGTGTCATGAAAGAATGGAACAGGTAATTTTGCAGTTATCAACAGTTTCAGGAAGGTGCATTTCCATTCTTGTTTACCCCTACATTTGAAATGTGAAGGCATTGTACTGCTGATGACAACTATGATATAAATTGCAATGTGAACAGCTTGTGTAACCGGTATTTCCTCAGACCACACGAGGCTAAGGATTCAACAGTGTCACAATAATAATGAAAAGAGTTTAACCCCAACTGCAGGACTGTGAGAATTACAGGTTCCTTCAGATGCCTTCTAGCTCTTTTCTAAGCATTTCCTGTTAAGAAGGGGCCATAAAGTACTCCCAAAGGTAACCGTTTAGGATTCCATAAAATATATAGTTATAATTTAAGTATATTCCTCCTCTTCCAAGACTCAGATACAAATTCATAGGAGATGAATTTAAGGTTCATTTAATGACACACTCTTCGGGAGTTTTTTCCTTCTCTTCCATAACTTACCAGATGTTTTGTATTCTCCCCTCCCCCGGAAGGTGTTCTTTCATCACGTGTCTCAGTTCCACACATGCTGGTCCGTGTTGCTGGCCCTTTAGATTTGCTGTTGCAGGGCTCCAGATGTTAAAAATTTTTATTGTGGTAAAATATACTTAAAACCTACATCTTAAACCATTTCAAATATATAGTTCAGGGGCGTTAAATACATTTACATTGTTGTGCAACCATTACCACTATCCATTTCTAGAATTTTTCAACATCTCAAACTGAAACTTTGTACTCAATAAATAATAACTCCCCATTCCCACTGCCCAGCCCCAGCACCTTTCTACTTCTTGTTTGTGTGAATTTGATTACTCCATGTAACTCATATAAGTGGAATACTACAAAATTTGTCCTATTATGTCTTGCCTGTTTCACTTAGCGTAATGTCTTCAAGATTCATCCTTGTTATATATATCAGAATTGTATTCTCTTGTAATACCAAGTAAAAATCTAATATATGTGTATATATGTAATAAATCTAATATATATAATAAATCTAATATATATATAGTATATATACACCACACTTTGTTTATCTATTCATTTGTCATTGAACATTTGGGTTGTTTTTACAGTTTAGCTCTCATGAACAATGATGTTATGAACATCAAGAGAGGAGAAGGGAGAGAGAGAGAGAGGGAGAGAAACATTGATGTGAGAGAGAAACATTGATTGGTTGCCTCTCATGCTCTTGTATGCTCCCCAACCTGGAACTGAACCCACAAATTACCATGTGCCCTGTCCAGGAACTCATGGCCTTTTGGTTTATAGGAAGATGTTCCAACCAAAGGAGCCACCCTGGCCAGGGCTGTTTAATTTTTTGAGGAACTGGTATATTTTTTTCTCCAGTGGCTGTACCACATTACATTTCCAGCAGCAAAGCAAAAGTGTTCCAAGACCTCCACATCCTGACCAATACTTCTTTTCTGTTTTTTTTTTAAACTTGCTCTTTGTTCTTTTTTTTTTTTTTTTAAAGATTTTATTTATTTATCTTCAGAGGGGAAGGGAAGGAGAGAGGGAGAGAAATATCAATGTATGGTTGCTTCCTGTACATTCCCTGCTGGGAACTGGCCTGCAACCCAGGCATGTGCCCTGACTGGGAATCGAACCGTGATCTCTCGGTTCACACTTTTCTGGTTTTTGATAGTAGACATAGTAACAGGTATGAAGTGGTATTTCATTGTGGTTTTGATTTGCATTTCCTTAATGAGTAGTGATAAGCATTTCTTCACATGTTTATTTGGCCACCTGATTGCTATTTTAAGGTCACGCTATCACAATATAAATTTAACTTGTGCAGAAAGCCATAGATTTAGCTATTGAACTGAAGACCAAGATAACAAGTTCCTGGTTCTTAAATTGAAATTCACTTCTAACAAATTCTGAGAATCTTTTCAGGTAGCTAGTGCTACCTTAACATATACTGAAATTGTTACCTTGGAGAAAGAGCAGCCATAAACAAAAACTCATATATGAGCCATAGGCTAAGTAACAAAAGGCAAAGAAATAGAATCCTGGGCTGGAAAACTGGAGATTTATCATATGCAAAGGCAAAAGTTTTATAAAATTATTTTCTGTGCTAGCAGGAATGGAATTAGCAGATTTTGAGTTTACTAACTTTTACTAACTTACTTATACAATAACTTTATGTGATCTTTTTACTTGAAAAATGAAACTTATGCCATTAAAGCATAGCCACAGAACAAAGATCAAGTCCAGGGTGCTACTATTATGACAGAGTCTCAAGACATGATCAATTCAAGAATGTGGCTGGCACAACCTTTGTTAGACCTCTGAAAGAATTAAGGTAGTATATCATAGGTCCTTTGAGCTGGACCAAAACAGTCTTGTGAAGATTAGGTGAACGGTTTAAAGGAACCTGATATGTCTAAAACCTTAGTAAATAAACCTAGAGGGAAAGATATGGATTAAGAATACTTGTGGTTTATGGGATTAACTTCAATCAAAAACAGACAATACCTGCAGAATTTTTGAGAGAGCTCTACTTGCAAAACAATTACTTTAGAATTAAAGGTATAAAAATACCTTTAGGACTCTATACAGGCACCAAGTGGGCTTAGAAAGCTACTCAACCACCAAGATTATGTTTTTCAATATAACCCAGGCACATGAAGTAAAAGAAGGACATTTTCTGCAGAAAAGCCAAACCCTGGAGAAAAATTGACGGGGGAACCACTCCCAGGAAGTAGATCAGGGGCCTGATGAAGGGAAACACCCTATCCACAAGTAGGGCAACCTTGTAACATTTGGCCTCCAGAATTTTAGAAGACAATTCTGTGGAACAGAGGCCTGTGCAACAGTAGCTGCTATGTGACTCTCATTTTCTCGCTTTTTAAATGGTAGTGTTTATTGCAATTATTCTCCTGTATCAATGAGGTATGGAGGACATTTTACTTGTACTTTAGGTCATAGATCTTCAGATCAAAAGGATGCTTATCTGGATCTCAGGTAGATGATAAGATCCTAGGTTTCAAGTCTGAGATTTCAATTGGATGAAAATTTGGGAATTGTGACAGGATACATGAATTCTGTGTGGTAGATTGGATATTCTTCCCCCAATTCTCCACTCTTCTTCTGCCATAGGATCTTTCACGTGTCTAGAACAAAGAGATGCCACTAATATTGGGCATGGCCACATAGCCATTTTTGGGTTAGAAATTTGGGTGAGATATGATGCAAGCAGTGGTCTTTAAAGTATGTACAGAGCTTGGCTTTGCCTCTTGTGCTTCACTGTCACATAACAGTATGAGCATGCTCCAGGAACTGCCTGTCCAAATGCATTTAGAGGCATGGGGGTAGAATGAATCCCAACCTGAAGCCTAAACCCAAGCTGAACTGATATGTAATCTGACATGAGGCTGCCCTATTGAAATTTCAAATCTGTGAGTAAGAAAAATAAATATTCTTTGTTGTTAGCCACTAAGATTTTGCAGTGCTTTGTTTCACATTATTGTGGTACTACTTGACTAATAAAGAGATAATTAAAATAAGTGTTTAATATGTAAAAGTTTTCTCCTTTTCAATTTCGTCTTAAAATTGCTAATAATGAAAAGAAAATCACTGAAGGCAACTTAATTACTTTTGGTATCTTGGTTATATTCTTCTTCCTTTTTAAATTTTATTTTAATCGTTGTTCAAGTACAGTTTTCTGTCCTTTACTCCCATCCCAGCCCACCCACCCAGCCCTCCACACCTCCCTCCCATTTCCAACCTCCCATAGCTTTTGTCCTTGTGTCCTTTATATTGGTTCATGTAAACCCTTCCCCTTTTCCACTGAAATTCCATCCCCTCTCCCCTCTGGTCACTGTCAGTCTGTTCTCTATTTCAGTGTCTTAGGTTATATTTTGCTTGCTTGTTTGTTTTGTTGTTTAGGTTCCTGTTAAAGGTAAGATCATATGGTATTTGTCTTTCACTGCCTGGCTTATTTTGCTTAGCATAATGCTTTCCAGCTCCATCCATGCTGTTGCAAAGGGTATGAGCTCCTTCTTTCTTTCTGCTGCATAGAATTCCATTGTGTAAATGTACCATAGTTTTTTGATCCATTCATTTACTGATGGGCACCTAGGTTGTTTCCAGTACTTAGCTATTGTAAATTGTGCTGTTATGAACATTGGGGTGTATAGGTTCTTTTGGATGGGTGTTTCAGGGTTCTTAGGATATAGTCCCAGCAGTGGAATTGCTGGGTCAAAAGTCAGATTCATTTTTAGTTTTCTAAGAAAATTCCATAATGTTTTCCATAGCGGTTGTACCAGTCTGCAATCCCACCAACAGTGCACAAGGGTTCCCTTTTCTCCACAACCTCACCAGCATTTGTTGTTTGTTGTTTTATTTATGATGGCCATTCTGACCAGTGTGAAGTGGTATCTCATTGTGGTTTTAATTTGCATCTCTCTGATAGTTAGCGATATTGAACATCTTTTCATGTGTCTCTGGATCCTCTGTGTGCCCTCCTTGGAGAAGTGTCTGTTCAAGTCCTTTGCTCATTTTTTAATTGGGTTGCTTGTCTTCTTAGAGTGGAGTTGTGTAAGTTTTTTATATATTTAGGAGATTAAACCCTTGTCTGAAGGTTTAACATTGGCAAATATGGTTTCCCATACAGTTGGTTCTCTTTTTCTTTTAATACTGTTTTCTTTAGCCGTGCAGAAGCTTTTTATTGTGATGAGATCCCATTTGTTTATTCTTCCCTTTATGTCCCTTGCTCTAGGGAACATACCAGTAAAAATGTTTCTGTGTGAAATATCTGAGATTTTCCTGCCTATGTTCTCTTCTAGGACTTTAATGGTGTCATGGTTTATATTTAAATCTTTTATCCACCTTGAATTTATTTTTGTGTATGGTGTAAGTTGATGCTCAAGTTTCATTTTTTGCATGTAGCTGTCCAGTTCTCCCAACAACATTTGTTGAAGAGGCTATTGTTACTCCATTTTATGTTGCTGCCCTCTTTGTCAAATATTCATTGACCATAGAGACTTGGGTTTATTTCTGGGTTCTCTGTTCTATTCCATTGGCCCATGTGCCTGTTTTTATGCCAGTGCCAGGCTGTTTTGATTACAGTGGCCTTGTAATACAGTTTAGTATCAGGTATTGTGATCCCTCCTACTTTACCCTTCTTTCTCAAAATTGCAGCAGCTATTCAGGATCGTTTATGGTTCCATATAAATGTTTGAAGTGTTTGTTCTATGTCTGTGAAATATGCCATTGGTATTTTAATAAGTATTGCATTGAATCTGTAAATTGCTTTGGGTAGTATAGACATTTTGATGATGCTAATTCTTCCAATCCATGACCATGGTATATGTTTCCATTTGTTTGTGCCTTCCTTGATTTCTTTCTTCAGTGTTGTGTAGTTTTCTGAATACAGGTCTTTTACCTCTTTGGTTAGGTTTTTTCCTAGGTATTTTATTTTTCTTTTTGCTATATCAAATGGGATTTTCTTCTTGATTTCTTCTTCTGCTTCTGTTATTGTTGGTATACAAAAATGCCTTTGATTTCTGGATATTAACTTTGTATCCCACTGTTTTGCCAAATTCATTTGTTAGGTTGAAGAGTTTTGGCCAAGTCTATAGGATTTTCTATGTACACTATCATGTCATCTGCAAACAGTGACAGTTTTGTTTCCTCCTTTCCAATTTGGATGCCTTTTATTTCCTTTTCTTGGCTGATTGCTGTGGCTAAAACTTCCAATATTATATTGAATAGAAATGGTGAAAGTGGACAGCTTTGTCTTATTCCTAATCTTAGTGGAAAAGATTTTATTTTTTGCCCATTGAGTATGATGTTGGCTGTAGGTCTCTCATATATGGCATTTATTATGTTGAGGAATGCTCCCTGTATTCCCACTTTGCTGAGTGTTTTTGTCATAAATGAGTACTCTATCTTATGCTTTTTCCACATCTATTGATATGATCATGTGGTTTTTGTCTTTGCTTTTATTTATGTGATGTATTACATTTACTGATTTGTGAATATTGTACCATCCTTGCATCCCTGGGAAGAATCCCGCTTGGTCATGGCGTATGATCTTTTTAATGTATTGTTGGATGCGGTTTGTCAATATTTTGTTGAGGATTTTAGCGTCTATGTTCATCAGCGATATTTGCCTGAAGTTTTCTTTCTTTGTTGTGTCTTTATCTGTTTTTGGGATTAGGATGATGCTGGCTTCATAAAAAGAGTTTGGGAGTCTTCCATCATTTTGGATTTTTTGGAATAGTCTGTGAAAGATAGGGGTTAGCTCTTCCTTAAATGCTTTATAGAATTCTCCTTTGAAACCATACGGCTTTTGTGTGTCGGGACTTTTTTGATTACTGCTTCAATTTCATTTGCTGTTATTGGTCTGTTCAGGCTTTCTGCTTCTTCTTCATTGAGTTTTGGAAGATTGTATTTTTCCACAAATTTGTCCATTTCACTTAGGTTTTCAAATTTCTTGGCATACAGTTCTTCATAGTAATTTCTTACAATCCTTTGTATTTCTGTAGTATCAGTT